>OX451737.1:1716262238-1716769615 GCA_948472305.1 Vicia faba | reverse complement strand
CATAAAATGTTCGGATTGATGTTGTGTGTTATTAATGATGGTTGTTTTATGATGTATTGTGTAAATAGTGTGAGTTACTACTCCTTAGCATGTTTTATTTACCGTGTAATTATTGAATGAAATTCTCACCCCTTTTGTGTTGTTGTGTCTGTACTCTTCGGGAGTATTAGATAATCAGTTACTCGAGTAAGTGCTTGAAGTGAGGTTACCAGATCGAGTCTTAGGAGTCGCTGTGATATGTAACACGGGATTTGGGGCTTTTACTATGTTTTGCATGATTTCATTTGTTGCGTGTTTTCTTTTAAACTCATGATGGACCACATGTTGTGGAGTTTTAATTGTTGTTGAGGCCATGAATGCCATTAAACTGATTCAAGTTGATTTTTCGCTATTGAATTAACTATTTCGGATAAATGGAGTAATAAAGAGTTTAAAAACTTTATGGATTTTTGGATTATGTGACATCCCATTCTTGTGGACTCTGATATATTTTCGTATGTTATAAAATATTTATTATTACCTCCTATGCACCCAGATCCTCGGCCAGGGCAAACCTGCGAGGAGGGTTTCGTATTCGGATTGGTTGTTTGACATCGTGAAAGATAGGGCGAGCGAATGTTCGATTACAACGCCCTCCTTATTTCGAGGAGGATCCCGGCACCTCTCCCCATCGAGTTGGACACTCCATCTACAAAGATGGTCAACTTGCTAGTTCCGCTTGTCGGGGTTTCGAGTGTGGTCATCTCCATGAAGAAGTTGGCCAGGACTTCAAGATTTGGATGTATTTTTTCGAGTCCGGTGTTGGGAACTCGGAGAAGGCCTGATTTTTCGGGGTTGGCTTCACACCCTCATTCTGTTAAGTAGAAACTGAGGAACTTTCCTGCTCTCACTCTTAACGTACACTTCTCCGGATTGAATCTCATCTTACATCTTCTTGCTCGATCGAAAATCCTTTTTAGGCGGGTTGTGTGATCAGTTTCCTCTTGAGACTTATCGATCATGTCGTCCATGTAGGTCTCAAGCGTATCCTCGATCTCCCCATGAAGGCCTTGTTCATCATGCGTTGGTAGGTAGCTCCTGCATTTTTTAGACCGGAGGGCATTACGTTGTAGTAATAGTTACCTGACTCGGTCACGAAGGTTGTGCATTGTTTTTCGCTCCTCGCCATAGAGATTTGATTGTAACCTGAATATGCATCCATAAAGGACAAGAGTTTATAGTTGGCCGAGTTGTCGACCAGTCTATAAATATTAGGTAAAGAATATGCATCTTTGGGATATGGCCTATTGAGATCAGTATAATCAACACACATATGCCACTTTCCATTAGATTTTTTTACCAATACAATATTAGACAGCCAGGTTGTGTATTGGGTCTCAGAAATAAAACTAGCCTCTTGAAGGTCTTTTACATATTTTCAGCAGCCTCCGCTTTCTCGGGAGACTTCCTACACCTATGTTGAACTACTTCTGTAGAGGCGGGATCTATAGTTAACTGATGGTAGGAGACCTCAGGGTCGAGTCCAGGCATCTCAGCAGCGCTCCCACGCGAATAAGTCAGCATCTCTCTTAGGCAGGCTTTAAGTTGCTTCCTCTCCAGTTTAGGAGTCCATTCCTAATCTTCACCCCCTTTGTTTGGATCATTGCCGAGGAGGATGACTTCAAAGTCCCCATCAAGAATGGGGTGCACGGGATGAAGAGGTTTCTTGTTCGCCATTGGGGCCTTCAGTCTCTTGTTGGGCCTTCATCTCAACCTTGATGAAGCAGGTGTCGAGGTCGATGGACCTGACCTGAGGTGGAATCTTCTGCTCTTCTGTCAGAGCAGGCTTGTCCGTAGACGGGTTTTGTTTAAGGACAGTCTTGGGCATTGTGTCGATCATGTTCTGTACCTTTGTAGTTGCCTCATAACATCTCATCGCAACTTCGATGTCTCCGCTTATGGTGGCAACACAACCTCTCTTAGTGTAGAACTTCATCTTTAAATGGACCTTGGAGGGTACGGCGGTAAGTTCGGCCAGATTTGGCCTCCCTAAAATGCAGTTACACAAAGACGGGCATTCGACCACTAGAAAGTGGGCCTTGACCTTCCTGAGGTTTCCTCTTCCCCAATTGTGACCATCAGTTCGACATAGCACCATGGCTTTATGGTTGTGCTATTGAATCCTTGTAGGTCTTACCCTACATACAGCGGGAGATGGGTCTGGTCGAGCTGAAGAGTTCTGAATAGATGAGTGTACATGATGTCGGCGGAGCTCCCCTTGTCGTCTAGGATGCATCATACGTCAAGTTGGGGGCTCCACCTGGTAGCTCCTCGAGGTAGAAGGAGATGGGGTTAGATCTTCCCCAAAACTTGTCAAAAGTCACACTCTGGGTCGAGCATGCATCAATCAACTCGTCAAACTTCCTTGTCACGGATCCCATGGTGAGTTGGTTGAATCCTCCTCCAGAAATAACCATGGTGGAGGGGAACTTTTCCCATGTGCTATGGGCGGACAAGGGTGCATCGGTGTTGTCGGGATATAGAAATCCTCAAGCCGTGAAACGCACATAATGATTTGCATGGGGCCTACTTCTTCGGAGGGTGGTGCCGCCTCCTCGACTTCTTCGCATCGCGAGTGCCTTGTCGAGGTGCATTGTAACGCCTCGAAATAATTAGATTATTTATTTAATTATTTGATTGACTTATGATGCGTGTGTGTGATGTAATTGTAAGTATTCATGATGATTTGATGAATATGAGGTGTAATGTGATGATATGTGTGGGGTAGTGGGATTAAGATGATTATGAGCATTTTAAATAATTTAGAAATAATTAAGATAATTAGTTAGAATTATTTTAATTAGTAAAATAGAGTAATATTGGTGTTAGAGACTATGAGGTCATGGTGGTCATTTGAGCAGAGTTACGTGAGGGCAATAGTGGAAAGACCAATTAAGGTTCCAAGGGTTAAGTGGGACAAAAGAGAATTAGAATTTTAAAGCGCTCATTATGTATGATAGTTTTTGGGAGGAGAGTCAGAGGTAGAGCAGAAGCTAGGGCACTGATAGGCATAGAGGAATTGTAGAAAGCTAAGAGGAATTGAAAGCTAGAAATAATCTTAAGGTAAGGGGAGTTTATCATTAATATTATAATCGATTTAAGGTTTAGGTATGGTGGGTTTTGTTTGGGTTTTGTGTGATGATGATAACATGATGAATTGATAAAAAGAGATGAAATTGTGAAGTAGTTTCACTAGGGATTGATGTATGTAATATTTATCCTATAGAGCTAATTGTGCATAATGAAAACATGTGATTAGTAGTTAAATTTTGGCCTGTAATGTATGGAAAATGCAAGAATTGGGACTGGTTTTATGCAGGAAAATCCTGTTTGTGAAGAATCACCAGGAGAATCATCCCATTCGACGGGCGAATGGACTCGCCCAGGACGCGTCGAGCAAGGGGGAAGGCGAGTGGAGGCAGAATGGATTGGGTTGGTCCCTGGAGTCATTAGCTCATGCATCTGCCAGGCGAAGTAGAGGCGAATGATGGATTCGACGGGCGATAGGCTTGAGAAAAAAATGAGTTAGCTACTGACTTCGTTCGCCCATGTGTTGTCCGAGCGAGCCTCAGGCTAGCGTGAGTTTGTCGGGCGAATAATGGATTCGCCAGGCGAATAAGGTCAGAATCAGAATTTTTGTAAAGGTCGTAACTTGAATTTCTGGACTCTGTTTGACGCGCCGTTCGAAGCGTTGGAAAGCTAACCCTGCTAGAATAAAATGAATCATAGGATGTAGTTTTTAGTGGTTGTGTTAAGATGAAGTGATGAACATAGTAAGTATTCACTTTGCTATGAATTGGCATAACCATGTCTTGTTATAACTTGATGTGTGTTTTCCTTATGATTATATGATGTTGTTGTGATGATGTGTATGTGTTATGAAGCATGTGATGAGGTATGACGAATATTATGAATGATGATTTGTTTTGACTAGCAGTGGTCGTATTTTATGTGTTGTTGCGTATCATGCATTCATAGCATATGTATGGATGAATAGTCCAGTGATATTTTCCAGGATATTGATCCAATGAAGTTTGTAGGACGATCTGGTCCAGTGATGGCCTTAATCCCATAATATGGATTGAGTGCAACTTGTGATGTGCTCTGGTTCCAAGCGGGAATATATCTTATTGGTGGGGATCTTAGGAGATAACAATGACTAAGTCATCAATGATGTATTGGTACCACATGCATGAGTCTAATGATGTTTCATTTCATTAATTGTGGCATTGCACAATGTTTTCTTTAAGCGATGTGTTTGATTTATTCCTAGATTTTGATGTTTTGACGTGAGGATTTGGTGATTATTGTTATGCTATAGATGTAGTATATGATGTTATGTTGTTGTTGTTTACATGTTATAACTACTATGTCTATTCCTTATGTCTTTAATAATGATTATGATTTACTCACACTTTCTGCTTAGAAATGTTATCTCGAAATGTGGGTAACTTGCAAGTGATCAAGAATAGTGCAAGAAGCTTAGAGGATAGCTTCATAGTGTGTTTAATTGATCTCCATTGAATAAATGGAGTCTTGCTCTAATATATAACATCAGGGTTGGGGTCGATTGGTTGTGAACCTTGCATGATTTTGTTATTGAGATTTTGTATTATTTTCATGACTTTTACCATATTTTGGATCATGATGTTATAAACATGAAGTGAGGTGATTTCATTAACATTTGAACTACCTTTAATTCTATTGAGATTATTTTATGAAGAAGCTTAAGACTCATTAATTCTGATGCCAAGTTCGAAATCATTTAGTGGTGATAATAAATATTTTATTTAAGTGTTTTTGCAACCTGTGTTACGAAGTAGAATTGTTTGTGAAATGATGCTTATGTGAAGATGTGACATCCTTGATGTTGTTTTACATTTATATATTTATTAAAAATATTCGTGAAAATTGTGGGGTTTTTAGAAGGGTGTTACATTAGTGGTATCATAGCAGGTCGGACTGTCCGGCCAAGTTGTTGAGTTTGTAGTGTCTAACAGTGGAATAATCTTGAATTAGTTTCTAAACATTGTGACTGTTCTTGATGATGAAATATAGAAATAGTTGGAAGGAATGATGTTGCTATTATTGCTACTTTGCAGGTTGTTGCTCAGGTTGTGCAGAATCAGCCAAATTCTGGCGGGAATGATGGATCTCGTGTGTTGGAGAAGTTTCAAAGGAATCATCTGCCTACTTTTAAGGGTCGACATGATTCTTGTAGATTACATACTTGGCTCAAGATGATTGAGAGGATATTTCGAGTCATAGATTATTCAGATGTGCAGAAGGTACGTTTTGGTATGCATATGCTAGCGGCACAAGCTGATGACTGATGGGTTGAGACCCGTCAAAGGTTGACAACGGCATGTGAGGCTATTACTTGGGCTGTGTTCAGTAGAGAATTTCTGAGAAAGTACTTTCTTGAGGATGTGCAGGGAAAGAAAGAGATCGAGTTCCTAGAGATAAAGCAAGTGAATTCGACTGTGGCTGAGTATGCTTTGAAGTTTGTGGAACTGGCAAAGTATTATCCATATTACAATGGAGCAATTATTGAGTTCTCGAAGTGCATCAAGTTCGATAATGGTTTGTGTCCGAAGATCAAACGGGTAATTGGGTATCAGCAAATTCATAGATTTGAAGAGTTGGTGAATAGTTGTAGAATATATGAGGAAGATAGCAAAGCTCATTCGGCTCACTACAAGAGTCTGAGTGAGAAAAGAGGAAAGCAACATCAGGATCATATGAAGCCTTACGATGCTAATAAAGGGAAGCAGAAGGCGTTTGACGGGAAAAGAATAAGTGGGGGAGGAGCTCCCGCTCCTATCAAGTGCTATAGGTATGGTGAACAAGGTCACCATTCCAATGAATGTGATAATAAGGTAATGAGGTTCTGCAAGTATGGCAAGATAGGTCATCGTGCTCCTGAATGCAAGAATGATGATCCAACTTGTTTCAATTATGGTGAACAGGGTCATATCAGTACCCAGTGTCAGAAGCCAAAGAAGGAGGTTGCTGCTCAGACCATCGGTAGAGTGTTTGCTATGAGTGGGACAGAGAATTCCAAGAAGGATAACTTGATTCGAGGTACTTGTTTGTTAATGATGTTGAGTTAGTTGCTATTATTGATACGGGTGTTACTTATTCGTTTATTTCGCTTGAATGTGCTACTAAGTTGGAATTGAAGTTATCTTATATGAACTGGTTGGAATTTAACTATGTTCATATAAATTGTTATGCTAAGACCTTGAGATTGCCGAAGTTTAGGGATAATGGAGAATTGATATTGTTGTCTGCTAAGCAAGTGAATGAACTTTTGGGAGATGAAGCCTTGATGTTTGCATCGTTACAAGTTGATCGTGAAGCTGTGAGTGTGAATTTCCAGAAGTATTTCCAGATGATATAAGTGATTTACCTCTAGAGCGTGAAGTAGAATTTTCTATATATTTGGTGCCAGGAACAAGTCCAGTTTTGATGGCTCCTTATAGAATGTCGGCGTCAGAGCTGAACGAGTTAAAGAAGCAATTGGAAGATATGCTTGAGAAGAAGTTTGTTCGACAAAGTGTTTCTCTGTGGGGTGCATCTGTGTTACTAGTTAAGAAGAAAGATGTGTTATACCCCAAAATTTACCCTTTTGTTTTTAGAATTTTAATGGATTATGTTTCATCATATGCATTCATGCATTTAGATAGGATCAAGGTATCTTTGGTTTTCATGATCTTCTACAAGCTATGAAAGTTGGTTGTGTTATCAATCAGTGCAGAGATGGGTCTCATGCCCTCAATTTTTGAATCACTCAAGCTACAAAGGTTTTTGATACCTCAAGGCATCTCAATTGTCTCATTGATCCATCAGAAGATTGAATCTTATAAAAGCATTGAAGTGAATCACTGTTCTCCTGCATCTCTCGAAATTAGGGTTTTGGCCTGATGAAGTGTTTGATGCTTGTGTGGGCAAAATTTATGAAGCAATATCCTCTCATTGTCATATGAGACATATTTTTTCAAATAATTCCTCATCATGTTCCTTGAATTTAGGGTTTTGAAGTTTGATCATCATTTCCTAACATAAAGGGCCAAAAACTAGGGTTTTGGATTTAATCAGGAAAGCTCTGACTTTTTGGGCAATATTTGATTCCATGATTCTATAAATGTTTATAAGCACCTAATATTGAAGGATTGAGCATCAATTTTGATTGGAAGTGGTTAAATTGATCAATTGGGGGTAAACCAGTCATCTGAGCAAAAGTCAACAGAAATCAACTGTTGACCAAGGGGACTTTTGGTCAACACTCAATTAAACATCCACATTTTTATGTTACATGGTCATTGTTGAAATAAACTCAAGAGAATATTGAATTTGGAGATAACTTGTCAATGAAGTTATTTGAACATTTGAATTTTCTAAGTGATCATAGTACTAAACCTTGAATGACCACAACTTCTTCAATTTTTGTTGAAAAAATACAAACTTTGCATGGTTGGAAAGAGGAGAAAATTTTCTTTAAATTTTTCCTTATGAGCCCAAGTCCAAAAAGTGAAGGTAAAGAAAGTTATTGAGCTTGGAAGATTCTTTACACTTAGCAAAATTCTCAATTATTTGCATAGGGCCTGAATTCTTCATGATCATTTTTGAGGTGTCAAATGAGTTCAATTTTAAAAGGTGTCAACTAGAGAATTGAAGCTTTAATCCTCCTTTACAATTTTGATTCAAGGATCATTTTATTTGGTTTAGTATTGAGAGAGATATTGAGTTTAGCATTTGAGGCCTTGAGATGGCAAACTTGCCCAGCATGAGAAGCCCGTGCGTGCATCAGGCCAGGACTTTCCTCAAACACCTTTTGGGCACATGTTCATCGTTATTTTTCTTATTGAATCACTCATTATTTTAAGAAGTCATCAACATCAAAAGTGAAGCTGGAACTCTCCCCTTCAACTTTTCTATTTACATCATATCATTTGGTTCAGTAGTAAGAGAGATATCATGCTTAGGATTGAAATTTTAAAGATGACAAAGTACAAGCATGACCAGCCAATTTACACACGTGTCAGGCTTGCCAAATCAAAATTCCAGATTTTTCGTGCCAAGTTTTCATCATGATTCAAGCATTAATTCACTCTACTCCCTTCACCAATATTAAAGAGCATGATCATTGATCACAAGAACTTTCCAAATAATAGAGATTTTAGAAACTTAGAGGCTTAAGGCTGAAGCAATGTCCATGAGCATGAAGCTTGCAACATTGACAAACCAGAATTTTGATTCCATTCATATTTCATGAGACTTGCTATATAAGCCTTTGCATTCACTTTTTCCCCACGTATTCAAGTTTATTCCTATGCCTCATTTGGTTAAACAACCCCCACACATGCCATGCACGAGTTATGCAAACTTTTCCAGAATTGGCAACATTCCCTTCACTCAAATATCAGACCCATGTGCCTTTGCCTGCCACCTCATCCCTTCACACCCTTTTCATTACATCAAAATCTCATCAAAATGCAAGGAAAAGATAGAAGAAAGCACATGAAACACAAGCCCCACACCTCTCTCACTCAATCTTCCAGATTTTCCAAAAATGCCCTCTAACGGTTATATCTCACAAAGACACTACTACCCTCACTCTCCTCACTCTTTATAAGCACGCACTCTTCATTAATTCTACACAATCTTCATTTCTTGCAAATCATATCCAAATCTCCTTTTTCATTCTAAAAATTTCCGAGCTCTCTCTCTCTCTCTCTCTCTCTCTCTCTCTCTCTCTCTCTCTCTCTCTCTCTCTCTCTCTCTCTCTCTCTCTCTCTCTCTCTCTCTCTCTCTCTCTCTCTCTCTCTCTCTCTCTCTCTCAACTCTCTCAAGCATTCTTAAAATTAAGGCTTGCACATTCATTTGGAGCTAAGGAAAGAAGATCATCGGGTTTCTATTGAGCAGAATCAGAGGCAATATGAATTTATTTTTCACACTTGAGGTAAGTTCATTTGAACTTCAATTTATCATTTCAGCTTGCATTTCTTCTTTAGATCATGTTCATAATGGTTTAGCTGGCCGGACTATAGTTCTGACATATATATATTTGTTGGTGAATGGAAGCTTGAATCGTGTTTTCAATTTCTCTGCAAGTTGTGTGAACTTCGTGTGTCAGTGACTCCGTGCTCATCTTTTTCCTTGATCTGGCATTATTTAAAAAATCCATGAGCATCACGTGAATCTTTGTAACTTTGTGAACGACTTTGGTGTTTGGATCGTTCAATTTGGTTGAAAATTGAGAGAGAAATTTGGATCTGAAAATTGTATGATAAATCTGTTTTGAGCATGTTCATGATTTCTTGCAATCAGTGATATTAGCGTTCACTTTTCTCTATGATGCATGATCCGTTTTCAAAAATTCTTGTTTTTAATGTGTTCTTTATACTTTGAACTTTGGTGTTTACATCATGAATTTTTATTGAGAAACGAGGAAGATATGATGATTTGAACTTGGAATGTAACATTGTTTGATAGAGAGTTAAGGTTTCTCATTAACAGGGATGATGAGGTGGAGCGTTTTGATTGTGCATGTTTAAAGGCCTTTCGTAGCACATTTTGCATATAACAGGTGTTAATTGTTCTGAACTTATTTTTTAGTCTTCTTCATGAAAATATTTTTTTTCTTATTTTACAAAAATCCTGACACTCTAATTAAATTAATTGGTTAGTTGTGTCATTCTTTTTTCCAATTTTGTCACATTTTGGAATAATTTATGTTTTAAATTTTCCTCTTTTGATAAAATTACATAAAAATATGTTTAGTGATCCTAAGATATTAAAATAATTTTCCATACTTTTTATTTTAATTTACAATTCAGTTTTCTTGTTTGTAAAAATTGTGGAAGTTAATTGTTGTTTTTGGTCCCTCTTCTTGCTTAAGCCTAAAGAAACAATTAATTCTCCAATTTTCTTTACTTCTAAAAATCCAGAAAAATATGTTTGCGGTTTTTGGATGACTTAAGATCATAAAGATCATTTTTTTAATTTTAAGTTATGATCTTACATTTTTCAAAAATTGTTTTGCTAAACATGTCTAGTTTGAGTACTTTGCCAACTAGTCTTGATGATTTCAAATCATTTTCATCTTTCCAAGTTAATCCAAGAATTTTAGCCTATTTTTCTGACTTTTAGGGACCTTAAGGAAGTTAGAAATTATTTTGTTTTGATTTTAAAAGTCACCTTTCTATTTTTACAGAATTTTTGATTGAGCGTGTCCATTGTGACCATGTTTGAACTTATTGCTTTTAATTTGATATCTTGTGAAAAAAATTGAAGTTTGGTTTTGTAATCTTATTAGTCCCTGGATACTCTTAGTATCACATTATCTTGGATCAATTTAATTGATCCCTTTTAGCTATTGATGATCATTTTGTTTTGAATTCCTAATTGTGTAAGTTTTCAACCTAAAATGAATCTTTCTTGTGTTTTGTGGATTTTTCTTGAGGACTTTTGATGTCCAATGATCATTAATGAGGGATGATAGGTTCAAGGATAGTCCCTTAAAAACTTTAGAACCATATGACTACATTTGAACAATTCTCATTTTACCTCACTTGGTGAATTCATTTCTAGTTACTTGAGATATAAGGTATGCACTTGTGCAACCTATAAGGAACCAAGTTCCTCCTTATTTCTCTCATTCTCACTATCATTTTTAGAGCCTTGAGTTCATGTCCATGAACCATTCAAGTGCCCTAACATCTCACCTTTGTTTAGAGGTCATTTGCTTATCTTTTGTGATCATGGTTTAGGAGAATGTGTTTGTACATTCCCAATTGAGTATCATTGATCCAAAAAGGTTGAAGCCCCTTCACTTATACTTCTGATGTCATGTTTTATAAACTTTAAATCAATGCTCCTTTGATTCCTTGATTCACACTTCATTTTCAATTCATCATGATGACAAGTTAGGAGCCATATTCTTTGTTTTGACCTAGTTTATGTGTAATGTGTGATGTATTTTGCTTGAGGACTTTGAGTATAACATTACTATGTTTAAGTATTGATTTTAACCTCTCTTTTCATATCATTTCTCATTCTTCTTTGATCATTGGTTAAGCACTCATTTGCTAACCAACATGGTGACACATTAGAAGCTACATTTGCCTTTTAACATGTGTTTTGAGCATCATTGTCTAGCGATTGCCTCATTAGCTTTTATGCTATGTCTATTTAATGTATCTCGATGTTGGCTACTTCCCATAACATCTAATATAATTATCTTTGATTTATTTAAATCATGTATGCTTGTATACATCAAGAGACTATACTTTGTCAATTTGTCATGACACTTAAGTATGTTATTTTGTTGACATTGCTTGAGTCTTTAAAGTTCATGATTGATATCTTGTGAGGGTTTCATCATTATCCTATGACATATAAGATATAATTACACTCTTACTTTATCATCATCAATCTCATTTGATCTAAGACAAATACTTTCCACCTTAGGTGATTTTATTCATCAATTAGGTGACTTTGCTTGTGTATGAAGTTTCATATTCTTACTTTATTGCTCTTGAATATAATCTTGAGTAACTTATCATACAAGTCACACATTTCATGATTCTTAAATCATGAACTCTTTTTTTGATCTATACTTATTTAATTTGAACTTGTTTGCTTGTCTCCTTTCAACACTTCCTTTGTATGCAATGGGTGAAACCTTCTTCCATGACTTGTGACATTTGAATGTGGTTTATTAGAAGTCATTACTACTTACTTATGTGTATCAAACCCCTCTAACCATGTCCCCTCTTCATATATCCCTTTCTTATACTTTACTTGCTTTTAGGGACCTTTTTAGGTTTGGTTTTGACTTCTTCTTGCACTAACTTGTGTGTGTGCTTGGGTGATGTTACTTTATGGTTTATTGTGGGTCATTGGTGAGTTTTACCTCTTTGTGTTGCTTCTGACTTCACTCTCATTTGACACCTTACCCCATGCTCAATTGATCACACACTTGTGTTCACCTCACTACACCATTTTGATGGATACTAGTTTGATTGCTTTGGTGTTTGTACCATTATCCTAATGACTAATTGAGTTCTATCTTAATTATTTTGTATGTGTTAAGTTTATGACATGTCTATGTTTTCCTTTTCTTCTTCACATTACCTATTTCTTTTCACATGTTTGCTTGTTAGCATTGTATGAGGATATAAGTCCACTTAGGGTTCTTCAACCAACTTTCCTTGTATGATTTGATTGTGCATATTCCTAAAGTTTGTTTATCTGATGATGATAATTATTAGATGTGTTCACTTCTGACTTGTACACTATTTCATCTCTTTCACCTCACTTCACTCACTTATACCATGATATGATAAGCACTTGACTCTTAAGTCTTCACTAGCTAGTGTATGTGCCTAAATTGCCTCTTCTTTTGGTTTCTACAACCAAACCTCTTGTGCATGACCCTTAGGGATGTTTTGATATGTGTTTAGACTTAGGTACTCACCTTTTGCCCCATCCTGGCTTGCATGTTTATCATGATGTGAAGTTTTGTCTTCCAAATGCACACTTGCACTTCTACTTGCCTAGTTAGGTATTTTCTTCTTCTTCTTGACTCTAGTGGCCACTCTTAGTGTATTCTAAGGTGTTTGTCATGTTAAGGTCAGAACCTATGTCAAGTCTTGATGTGCTCTTATGTCATGCCTCTTTGATTGTTTATCTTTGATTTCATTCTTCCCTTCTTCACTTTTTCAAGATTGTTTGTGAGACCTTCATCTCTTATGTGTTTTATCACTATGACTTGTGTGTTTGTGATGTCCTACCATCTATCTTACCTATTTGCTATATGATTTATTTTCATCTTTGTGTGATGTTTTATCATCTTCATGTTATATTTTATCATCTCTTTTCTTATGTGTTTTATCATAATGTCTCGTGTATTTGTTAATGTGTTATCATTTTACTTGTGTGATGTGTTTCCATCCATACATGATGTTTTATCATCCCTTATTTGAGGTTTTTCCATCCCTCTCTTTATTTGATGTTTTATCATCCCTCTTTTGATTTATGTTTTATCATCTTTTGATTGATGTTTTATCATCTTTTGATTGATGTTTTATCATCTTCCCTCCTCTTTTACTTGATGTGTTATCATCTTCACATGATGTTTTGTCATCTCTTACTTAATGTTTTATCATCCCTTACTTGATGTTTTGTCATCTTAATGCATGTATGCTTGATGTTTTACCATCTTTATGTGATGTTTTATCATCTCTTTTCCTTACTTGATGCTTCACAATATTTGTGTGATGTTTTATCATCTCTTCCTCTCTTGATATTTTATCATCCTCTCTTGATGTTTTATCATCCTCTCTTGATGCTTTGTCATCTCTATTTGATGTATTGTCATCTCTTCTCATACTTTCTTTTGTGCTAGTGTGATTTCTTACTTATTCTTCTTCTTCTCTTTTGTGAGATTGCCATGTTCCCCATAGGATCTTTAGTTCATTCTTCTCTAAGTTTGAACTAATTAGACCTTAGGTTTGCTATCCATGTATGACAATATTAGGTAGATTTCCCTCATATCCCAACTATAGGACCAACATTGCATGGCAACTTTAGGTCTATTTTGCTAGTCTCCATTAGACTTTTTCTTTCCATTTTTGCATCTCATTAAAACTAAAACCTATTTTTCTTTTAACTTCTCAAAATACCCTAACTTCACTTAAATCCTTTTTCAAGGTAAAACACCAACCAATCTAAACTTATTTTGCAATTTGGCTTTTCTTTTAAAACCTTTTCGGAAAGGACATGCTTCGCTATCATCGTTCATAAAAAAACACACAACAAATGGAAACATGTGAGCCGAACTACGGCGCTCTGATTCCTTAAAAAGGATACCAAGGCATCTGATCACGGGACTCAGTCGAGCGAAGCTTTGTAAAACTTATTTATTTGCCCAGTATTTTCTTTGCATGCATTCACTTTTATCTTTAAACCTTAGGTTTACATTTTTGACACACCATTTAGATTAGACAACAAGGGTGGATCCCATGGAGTACCACGAACGTGAGGGGTGCTAATACCTTCCCCTCGTGTAATCGACTCTCTTACCCGATCTCTTGGTCGCAAGACCATGATTTCACCCTTTCAGGTTTACTCGATATTTTCCTTTCCCTTCGGAGGGATAAGAAACGTTTGATGGTGACTTCTTTGTTTATTTTGATGATTTGTCTGGTCGTTTCAAGATGGAAGTATGAGGTTGTGTATGGACTACAAGAAATTGAATAAGGTGACGATTAAGAATAAGTATCCACTCCCGAGGATTGATGATTTGATGGATCAGTTGGTAGGTGCTAGTGTTTTCAGTAAGATTGATTTGAGGTCTGGACACCATCAGATTCGTGTTAAACCGGATGATATTCTGAAGACGGCTTTTTGAACGAGGTATGGTCATTATGAATATACTGTGAGTTCGTTCGGTGTGTCGAATGCCCCATGTGTTTTCATGGAATATATGAATCGAACTTTCCATTCCTATTTGGATAAGTTTGTAGTGGTGTTCATTGATGATATTTTAATTTACTCCAAATCAGAAGCAGAGCATGCCGAGCATTGGCGAATTGTGTTACAGGTGTTGAAAGAGAAGAAGTTGTACGCAAAGCTGTCAAAGTGTGAGTTTTGGTTGAAGGAAATAAGTTTTCTTGGCCATGTGATTTCAAATGGTGGAATTATTGTGGATCCTTCTAAAACAAATGTGGTATTATAATGGGAAACTCTGAAGTTTGCGGCTGAGATTCGAAGCTTTCTTGGTTTGGCGGGTTACTGCCGAAGGTTTATTGAAGGATTTTCTAAGTTGGCGTTGTCGTTAACTCAATTGACTCGAAAAGGGAAAGCCTATGTGTGGGACATTGCATGTGAAGAGAGTCTTGTGGAATTGAAGAAGAAATTGACGACTGCTCCGGTGTTGGTTTTGCCTAATCCAAATGAATCTTTTGTGGTATATTGTGATGCATCTAAAATGGGTCTTGGTGGTGTGTTAATGCAGAATGGACAAGTTGTTTCTTATGCTTCTAGACAATTGAAGGTCCATGAAAGGAATTATCCTACACATGATTTAGAGTTAGCCGTTGTGGTGTTTATGTTGAAAATTTGGAGAAATTATTTGTTTGAATCTAAATTCGAAATTTTTAGTGACCACAAGAGTCTAAAATACTTGTTCGATCACAAAGAGTTAAATATGAGACAGAGAAGGTAGCTTGAGTTGTTGAAGGATTACGATTTCAATTTAAGTTACCGTCCTAGAAAGTCAAATGTAGTAGATGATGCGTTGAGTATGAAGTCACTGCATATGTTAATGCTTATGGTGTGTGAGTTAGAATTGATTGAACAGTTCAGAGATATGAGTTTATTATGCGAAGAGACTCCTGATAGTTTGAAGTTGGGAATGTTAAAATTGACTAGTGGAATTCTTGAAGAAATTCAGAAAGTTCAGAAATCAGATTTAGAGTTGGTTGATCAGTTGATGTTGGTTAACCAAGGTAATGGAGTTGCGTTTCGAATTAATGAGAATGGTGTGATGAGATTTAGAGATAGAGTGTGTGTTCTGGATATCTCAGAACTTAAGAAGAGTATTCTTGAAGAGGGTCATAGAAGTGGATTGAGTATTCATCCCGGTGGTACGAAAATGTATCAAGACTTGAAGAAGTTGTTTTGGTGGCCTGGAATGAATAAGGAAGTTGCGGAATTTGTTTACGCTTGTTTGACTTGTCAGAAGTCGAAAATTGAACATTAGAAGCCTTTGGTTTTGATGCCACCGCTGAATATTAGCGAGTCGAAGTGGGATAGCATTTCGATGGATTTTGTGTCGGGTTTGCTGAATATTGCGGAAGGTAATGATTCTATTTGGGTGATAGTGGATAGGTTGACTAAGTCGGCTCATTTCTTGCCGATGAATATTAATCATTCTATAAAGAGGTTGGCCAAGCTGTATATAGACGAGATTGTAAGATTACATGGAATAATGCCGAGTAACGTGTCGGATAAAGATCTGTGTTTTATGTAGAAGTTTTGGAAAGGTTTGCAAGATGCTTTGGGTACTAAGTTGAGACTGAGTTCTGGCTATCATCCGCAGGCAGATGGTCAGACAGAGAGAACTAACCAATCTTTAGAAGATCTATTGAGGGCTTGTGTGTTAGACCAAGGAGGAGCTTAGGACGATCATTTGCATTTGATTGAATTTACTTACACCAATATTTTTCATGCGAGTATCGGTATGGCACCATATGAAGCGTTGTATGGTAGAAGATATAGAACTTAGTTGTGTTGGTATGAATCGGGCGAGAGTATTGTACTCAGACCTGAGATTGTGAAAGAGACGACTGATAAGATTAAGATGATTCAAGAGAGGATGAAAGCTTCTCAGAGACGTCAAAAGAGTTATCATGATAAGATGAGAAAAGCACTTGAGTTTCGGGTGGAAGATCATGTGTTTCTGAGAGTGGCTCCGATAACTGGTGTTGATAGAGCTTTAAAATTGAGGAAGCTTACGACGCATTTTATTCGTCCGTATAAGATTTCAGAGAAGATCAACGAGGTGGCGTATCGGATTACTTTACCATCACCGCTTGTGAATCTTCATGATATGTTTCATGTTTCTCAATTGAGGAAATGCATTATGGATCCTTTGCATATGATCCAAATGAATGATGTACATATGAGAGATAACCTGACTGTTGAAGCATTACCCATACAGATAGAAGGTCGGGAAGTGAAGTGAAGGTGTTGTGGGGTGGATCAGCTGGTGAAAGTTTGACTTAGGAACGCGAGGATCATATGAGAAAGTCTTATCCATTTCTGTTTCCGTCAGGTAATTTTTGAGGCCGAAATTTTTTTAAGTGGGGGGAGTTGTAACACCCCGAAATAATTATATTATTTATTTGATTATTTAATTGACTTAGGATGCATGTGTGTGTGTGTGATGTAATTATGAATATTCGTGATGATTTGATGAATATGAGGTGTAATGTGATTATATGTGTGGGGTAGTGGGATTTAAGATGATTATGAGCATTTTAAATAATTTAAAAATAATTAAGATAATTAGTTAGAATTATTTTAATTAGTAAAATAGAGTAATATTGGTGTTAGAGACTATGAGGACATGGTGGTCATTTGAGCAGAGTTAAGTGAGGCCGATAGTGGAAATACCAATTAAGGTTCCAAGGGTTAAGTGGGACAAAAGAGAATTTAAATTTTAGAAGCGCTCATTTTGTACGATAGTTTTTGGGAGGAGAGTTAGAGGCTAATTGTGCATAATGAAAACATGTGATTAGTAGTGAAATTGTGGCTTGTAATGTGTGGAAAACGCAAGAATTGGGACTGGTTTATGCAGGAAATTGCAACAGGAAAACCCTGTTCATGCAGAATCTTCGGGTGAATCATCCCATTCGTCGGGCGAATGGAATCGCCCAGGACGTGTTGGGCTAGGGGGAAGGCGAGTAAAGGCAGAATGGATTGGGTTGGTCCCTGGAGTCATTCGCTCCTGCATCCGTCGGGCGAACGGGGGATTCGTCGGGCGAAAGGCTTGAGAAAATAATGATTTAGCTACTGACTTCGTTCGCCCACGTGTTGGTTAGAGGAGCCTCAGGCGAGCATGATTTTGTCAGGCGAATAGGGTCAGAATTAGAATTTTTGTAAAGATCGTAACTTGAGTTTCCGGACTCCGTTTGACGGGTCGTTCAAAGTGTTAGAAAGCTAATGCAGTGAACTATACCCTGGTTGAATAAAATGAATCATAGGATATAGTGTCTAGTGATTGTGTTAATATGAAGTGATGAATAATGTAGTGATAACATAGTAAGTATGCACTTTGCTATGAATTTGTGTAACCATGTCTTGTTATAACTTGATGTGTGTTTTCCTTATGATTATATGATGTTGTTATAATTATGATATGTGTGTTATGAAGCATGTGATGATGTATGATGAATATGATGAATGATGATGTGTTTTGACTAGAGTGGCGTATTTTATGTGTTGTTGTGCATCATGCATTCATAGCATATGCCAAGACGAATAGTCCAGTGATGTTTTGTAGGATATTGATCCAATGAAGTTTGTAGGATGATTTGGTCCAGTGATGGCCTTAATCCCATAGTGTGGATTGAGTGCAACTTGTGATGTGCTCTGGTTCCAAGCGGGAATCGATCATATTGGTGGGGATCTTTAGAGATAATGATGACTAAGTCATCAGTGATGTATTGATACCATATGCATGAGCATAATGATGTTGCATTTCATTAATTGTAGCATTGCACATTGTTTTCATTAAGTGATGTGTTTGATTGATTCCTGGATTATGATATTTTGAAGTAAGGATTTGGTGATTATTGTTCTGATATAGATGTAGTATATGATGTTATGTTGTTGTTTACATGTTGTAACTACTATGTCTATTCCTTATGTATTTTATAATGATTATGATTTACTCATCCTTTCTGCATGGAAATATTGCCTTAAAACATGGGTAACTTGCAGGCAATCAAGAATAGTGCAAGAAACTTAGAGGATAGCTTCAGAGTGTGTTTAATTGCTTTTCGTTGAATAAAGGGAGTCTTTCTCTTATATGTAACATCGGGGTTGGGGTCGATTAGTTGTGAACCTTGCATGATTATGTTATATTGAGATTTTGTATTATTTTCATGACTTTTGCCATATTTTGGATCATGGTGTTATAAACGTGAAGTGTGGTGATTTTATTAACATTTAAACTACCTTTCATGGTATTGATATTATTTTATAAAGAAGTTTAAGACTCATTAATTCCACTGCGAAGTTCGAAATGATTAAGTGGTGATAATAAAGACTTTATTTAAGAGTTTTCTCAACCCGTGTTATAGAGTAGGATTGTTTGTGAAATGATGCTTATGTGAAGATGTGACATCCTTGCTGTTGTTTTACGTTTATATATTTATTAAAAATATTCGTGAAAATCATGGGGTTTTAGAAGGGTGTTACATGCATCGCCCCTTTTGTATTGACTGAGCCTTACCTCTATGATGAGGGTCTCGATCGCGTCCTTCAGATGGGCGCAGTCTTCAGTGACGTGGTCGTGGCTCCTGTGGAACCGGCAGTACTTGGTTTTGTCGACTCTGGGCATAGGCTTGGGACTCCAGACACCACTTTCCTTGAATTCTGCATTTGCATACTCGGCGAGGATACGCTCGCGTGGAGCGATCAGCATGGTGTACTCGTTGAAGTGGCATGTCGGTCTCCTATGCTCACGGTAGTCATGGGGCTTATTGTCTCTTCGTTTGTCCCCGCCTCAACGAGGAGGTGCGGGGTCATCGTATTTCGAGGCTCTGGAACCTTCCTAATTTCTTATATTTCGGGTATAATTGGAGACATCTTTCTCCTCATACTGAATGTAGGCTTGGGCCTTGTGGAGGAGTTCATCTAGCGAACCTGGAGTCTCGATACCGACTGCTTTCTTGAAGTTGTTTCCCGGTCCAGCCCTCGCTCGAGCAAATACCTTTTCATATTTTAGTTGTGAGAACCTGGATGTCCTCACAATTGAAGCATTCAATGTACGCTCGCAAGGGTTCAACATCCCCCTGTATGATTGCTTTTAGGGTCGCTTCGGACTTTGGATGTTGACGGGATGCAGTAAAGTGTCTATTGAATTGTGTCTTGAGGTTCCTCCAAGAGGTGTTGGACTCTGGGGCAAGACTTTTGTACCATGACGGCGCCCTTCCTGAGAGTCATGGGGAAAAGCTTGCACTCGATGGCTCCCCAAACATTATGGTAGTTGAGCATGGCATCGAAGCCTTCGAGGTGGTCGTCCGGATCGACTGTGCCATCATAGGATGTGAGTACCAACGAATTTTCCATCTCTACATGCATCGGGGTCCTCAAGATTGTCCGAGAGAGTGGACTGCATGAGTCATCTTCGTTGTTTCAAACTGGAGACTAAGACGGTGAAGAGGCGTACCTACGGATTTTGTCGCGGCGTAAGGAGTTTCTTAGCCGACCCTTCGACTTGTCCTGCTGTCTGACAGCCTTTCTTTTCTTGGGCGAGTGTTGCTCATTTCGGGGAGGGGTGCGGTCCCGCTTCTTGGTGACTACGGGTTGCTCCCTTTCTAGTCGAGTGCGTCGACCAGTGGGTCAAGGGGAAGGGTTATGAGACTCATAGCGTTGATGCCTCCGCACGAGAGTGTGAGAGGGGATGCCCCCTCATCACAGAGACAGGGTGCGGGATCTTGATCTTCGGTGTCTCCTTGAAGGGAAGCGTGATCGGCTGCTCTTCTCTAGCATTTTGATGCGCTTACTCTGCTGAAAGATCATGAGATTGGTGTGGTTGATGGCCACGAACAAGGCCACCATGGTCGGGTCAGCATTGGGTGGTACAGGGATCTCCTAATACATAGCAAGGCTTTTCACCTGTTGTTGGTCGACATTGAGGGTTGAATCGTTCGTTGAGGAAGACGATGTATACCCGTCTCTGAAGTTGCTCAATTCGTGACCACCCTCCCCATTAACGTTGATATTTTCATCGACGATGAAGGGATTCTCATCAATATTGTCGGTGTTGTGTTGGTTGGCCATGATGACCGTAGGTTTTTGTGATAAGTTTGCTTTGGTCTTCTAGAAACAGACAAGGAAGCAAAGAATTCTCACAGACGGCGCCACTGATCGTACCTAGATCAGATGGATCGTCAGTGGCCTGCAACACTTCGAGCTTTGTGAATGGGGATATACCTGCAAGGTACTCTGATGCCAAAGTAAGGTTCAGAATAAAGAAAAAGCAAGTACGACGGTAAGAGAGTAGTGAATTAAATACCTGACTCTCTAGTGAAAGAGAGTATTTATAGTCCCCAGCGTTGGGCCAAGGTCTCCAATCTAGGTCGGATGCTCAGGCCCAAAAAGGAGACTGACAGGACCTACGTGGGTAGTGGAGACCAACACGTGGTCTCCATCTTGGGTCAACTACCCAATGATATTATGGAAGTGGAAGACTCGTTCTTTTCGAAGGCAGGAAGACTTTGTAATATTCGAAGACGTTGGCTATGTGCCCAACGAGGAGAAGACGTCCTCGATGTCCAACGGCTTCCTTGACGGGTACGTGTAGGAGACGTCCTCGACGGGCACGTGCAGGAGGTGTCCTCGATGGGCTCGTGCAGGAAACGTTCCTCAATGGTCATAAGGATTTGGGCCCTGTATGGGCCTTCCTCGCAGTAAAGTTGGGTTGGGCCTTGCCTGACAGTAAACTAAGTGTAGGCTCAGTCTAGAACAGGAGGCAACATACAATTCTTTAGTGGATTAACATTATCCTTCGCTACATCCTCTTTTACATCGTTACGTGCAACTATTTTGGGAAACATATTCGGGTGAACCATGTCTAATAAGAAGCAAAACAACAAAAAATTTAAAAACCCGTAACACTTATGTTCTGATACACATCCAAAAAAATGTAGGTGAGTTCGAAAATGTATTTTTGAATTCACCTCATTTTTTAGCTCAAACTAACGATCAGTGCGAGCAATGAGGGAACTTCACCTTGAATTGCAACTTATAATGATCCATTTGATGTGTTAAAATACACAAAATCTGATTTTGAATTGAATGTTGATTGATAATGAGATTTTCTTTTCAAGGATATTTTTTGTAATGGAGGTGTTGGAAGAGTTTGAAAGAGTGAGGAAAATGATTATGCAAGGTGACCGGTCATATACTCAAATTTCCGCTGGACATTTTCAGATATACATATCCGAAAATATCATTGGAAGGTTAAAAAAAATTCTCATATAGCAAGGGTAACTTCAGAGATGCAACTCTGAATTTATCCTTGGAATGTATTCGAAGATGCATCTTCGAACTAAATTTTTTTAAAAAAAAATATTTAGTATGTTCAGAGATGTATCTTCGAATTCACTTAGAAACATTTTTGAGTTTTCATATATACGCCCCATATAGCAAAAGTGAAATGAGAAATTGCTTAAATATTTGAATAGATTTAAAGCCCAACAAATGATAATAAGTTATTGAACATAGATACTTTTGTTTACCCAAGAAAATAGTATATCATTATTTCTCATAAAAAATTGTCTCACTTTTTCTCTTTTTCACTTTATTTAACTATTATATTAACTATAATTAATAAAAATATTCTACTAAATAATATTAATTTTTTATTAAAACCGATATATTTAATTTTTTTTAAGAACCGTGCATTACTCAAATATGACATTTTTTATGAGATATTTTTTTAAGAATCGTGCATTGTTTAAATATGAGAGGCTTAGAGTATTTCTATTTCATCAAGCCGTTCCGATAGGGAAGTGTGCATCGTGTGAGCCTGCCATAACTATTATGTCTAACCTCAATTTAAAATTTCTTTTAGATTGAAACATGTATCTCATCTCACCAAGCAGGTTAAAGCTATGACGCAATGTTGTTATATGATCATATTGATTTACTTTCATCAATATAAATCCTTGTCGTATATATAGAGAAACCAAAGTTCCTCATCTTTTAGATAAGTTTGAAGCAAAATTTTAGATTTAAAACACTTGCAATAGACGAATGGAAGAGGGACCAGATACAGCTGCAGCTCTTTGTACTGTTCAGTTTTTTCAATTGTTGAGTCTTTAACCTTTTCAGCACCGTTTTCTACCAGCAAACATTAACAACCAATAGTATATGGGACTATTAGTTTAATAGTTTAAGGTAAGTATCGAAGATGGAGATAAATTGCATGATAGATCAATTGGCTTGATGTTAAGCACTTGTATTAAAAAATCGATTTATAAATACAAATTAATTTTTAACCAATTTTAAACTGAACTAAAATCGATATAAGATATAACCAATTACAAAAAGACAAATGCCAATATACAAAAAAGACAAATGCCAAAATGCATAAAATAGAACTTCAACTATTTATTGTGAAAACTAGTATAATTGATATGGTTGTTGTACTCTGTTCTACAAAACAAAAGTCACACTAAACTTTTCATTGTGAGAAACAAAATAATGACATTTGTTTATTCTCACATAACCAATAAATAACAACATCAAAACAATTTTGTGTACATTCTGGGTTGGACAAAAGAAGCACAAAATTCATGTGTATTACGTGACAAAACTTTGCATTGATGCATGAAAGCATCATAGAAGAGGAGGCACAAACTTTACTGTAGTGTCCATGGCAGCCACACCTAAGAGACGAGTTGAGCTGGTGCGTGTGACTTACCTACAAAGATAAACCAGAGGAAAATGAGAACAGAGCAGAAAAGAAATCACATTAACCACAGCCTTTCCATACTCATTTAAAGGTTTCAAAGTAGGGCTGTGAAAAGAAAAAAACTAGTTCCTGAGAACTAATTTTAAAAAATTGGTGCATCCTTTTTAAAAGCTCATTTTTTATTTTGGACCAAACCCGATCTGATCTGTTTCATTGTGGGCACTGAGCACATTACAGGTCTGTTTACATGCATATATATTTGAATAGATTTAACGCCTAAAAAATGATAATAAGTTACTGAACAGAGATACTCTTGTTTACCCAACACAAACATTACCACCACTTAACATAGCTTTAGAGCATTTCTATTTCATCAAGCAGATACAATAGGGAAGTTCGCATCGTTTGAGCCAAGCCATAATTAATATGGCTAACCTCAATTTATATTTTCTTTTAGATTGAAACATATTTATCTCACCAAGCAGGTTAAAGCTATGAAGTAATGTTTTTTTTATAATTGCAAATAAATTATACTAATGAAAAAGATCAAGATCATACAACGAAAACCACAAAGGACAAGAAGTGTCTGGCAACAGCTACAGCTAAACAATATACAAGCAAGACGAAAATACAAAACAGCCAAAAGGCACAAAAAGGAAGGGATCACCCAGAAACACACCACAAAGTTATAAGATCATATTGATTTACTTTCACCAATATATATCCTTGTCGTGTATGTAGAGAAACCAATGTTACCCATCTATTAGATAGTTCGGAGCAAAATGTTAGATTTAGAAAACTTACAATAGATGAATGGATGAAGGGCCAGATACAGCTGCAGCTCTTTGTGCCCGATTAGCTTCACACTTATAAAGCTCTTTCATTTCTTTTTTAGTGCGACGTGCCTCACGCCGTTCCTCCTTCACAGCAGCCTTAAAAGCAACACAGTTGTCAAATTAGTAGGACTCCTAAAACCATTATATTTAGAGAGACAGCAGTAGGTAAATTCATAAAAAAAGTTGACAATTATAGCATTCATATATGAAGCATAGTAAACACAAGACGTAATATAAACAGGCCAAGTAATACAGTTACCTTTCTCTCTTTTTTCTCCTCCTTTGACTCTAGGCCATGTTGTTTTCTCTTGTACTGTTCAGGTTTTTCAATCATCGAGTCTTTCGCCTTTTCAGCGGCAGGTTTTCTACCACCAAGTAGGAAGTCTAAAGGAAGCTTTGCTTTTCCTCTTAGGGAAATTATTGGACTAGAGGAACTAAAGGCTGCAGTCACAGTTTCAGCCAATTTCTTTTTCCTAGTTGCCCCCGGTGTTTCAATCTTTCCAGGGTGGTTATCTAAATTTGTATATGTTGAAACAATAGTCTCACAATCCCAAACTTCTGACTCATCGCTACTTTCTTCAAAAATCACAGCATCTTTTCCATCATCTTCAACTTCATACTGCTCACCATATTCCTTGGTACGGCGAATCACATCGGCAGCGGAATCCTCTTCCTCCTCACCTTCTGCGGGAACCTTGTACTTGCCACCACCATCAAGTTCTTGGGTATCCATCACATGGTTGCTAAGCGAGAGTTTGAGCTTCTCAGCAAGTGACTCGTCTTCAGCTCGATGATTTTCTTCATAATCATCATAATAATCATCATAGTCACTATTATCATCATCAGTTCCGTATTCTTGACGTTCAAGCTATAACAGAAAATGTACTCAGAATGAGAATCTTAGAAGCAAAATGTATAGAGGTGGTCAATAAAGGCTATTATTACTTGTAACAGCATTAATGGATAAAATTTGAAAAATACACTCAGATACCATACCAAAAACAAAGAAGTTCATACAGTTAATTAAATTATGTAATTTGTGATAGAAACTGATGTGTAAAGATAAAAGTGAGGAGAAAGTTAACCGTGCATTGAATCTTGTTTTCTATTCTGAATAACACCTAAAAATATTCTTAGTACAAACAGAAACTTAACATAGCAATGCTGCTAATAGATGACAGTGCACACAGAAACATACTTAGAGAACTTTATCAATTTGGAAAAAAAGAAAGCATCACACCATGTGAAAATTAAAAAGATTATGATTAGAAAAACTCACCAAATCGAATTGTTCATCTAACAGACGACGGCCTCTGGGCTTCTCAACGACACAGTGCACATCTGTTGCACCACTTGAACTCCCATCCAAAGGTCCACAATCACCGGCAAGAGTGGAATAAGTAGAAACTTGCAATACATGATTTTTGTTTAAGCTCCTACTCATCATAGACTCCTCGGAGAAGTTCTTTCCATTAGACGCGTGTGCCTTCTCTTCATCATCTTCTCCGTCTTCACAGAGGTTAGCCTGGACAACAAAGTCTTCCTCCAAATCTTCAACATCAGAGCCAAACCGCGACACATCACTGTCATCGAGCAGTGCAGCAACTTCAGGATCAACAGCTTTTTGAACCCTTACGTTAGCAGTATGGGATGCAACACTGTACAACGTGTTTTCTTCGGGCTCTTTCTCCACCGCCTCTTTAACTCGCACTCTCGAAGCATCATAAGCCTAAATTCACACAAACTACAAATCTTAAGAGCCAATTAGGATAAAATTCTACAGATAGTCAAATACTTACTGAAAAATAACTAATTGACAAATCTTTGCTGATACAAATATAAATTAACTTCTACATATCGATTTATTGAACATAAAAACTCATTGGTTTTGGTTTGGCTTCTCAGTTCTCAAAAAACAACTGCACACCGACAAAGGCTATCAAAAGTGAAAAAATACAAACTTATTTTTAACGAGGAACTAATAAAATACTAGTGCGAAGGATTAAACTATACTAAGATACATTGAGAGACAGTATTCATAGGGAGAAATCTTGTCCAATTGACCTAACTGTCGGTTAACAATCTAACCAAGCTAAAATATATAACTTTTTAGGGTGAAATTGAGTTAACAGCTTAATAAAGCACTCATCGAATAAGTGTTTGTCATTCAAACTCTTATGCATAGGCCATTTTCGAATCACAGAAGGATTGCGTCATACTCTTGTCATATAAATTATAAGCTGATTTTATAAGCATTCATAGTGAGTCTATTGCAATAAGATATAAACTGCTAGTAGATAATCATTAGGAGGCTTTAATGGTGAAATAAATATCCCATATCTTATGGTATATGGTAGCCCACTCACATAAGTCCAAATAAGCTCTACCAAAGAAACCCTAGTTCAAAAAAAACAAAGCTTCTAACAAACATCACAGCAAAAAAAAAAAAACTAAACTGAAACCAAATTCAACAGAGAGAGAACAGAATCATCACCTTAACATCACTAACATGTTCAAGTTTGAACTTAGGGTTACTAAAGAAATTTGCACCACCGCCAGTATTCTTAATTTCTCTCAAATGAAACAAGTAGTTATAACCATCATCCGGAAACCCTAATTCAAGAATCTCCTTCCTCACATCGTCCGGCAAAGGACCACTACCTTCAGCAAATCCGTCGTCGGTGTCAAACTCTGCGTCGGGGTCATCGGGTGAATCGGCGAAGACGGAGTCGGCGGGACGAGGATTGTTGTCGACGCGAACGAAAACACGGTCGGATTGAGCGAATGCTGGGTCGGTTGAGTCACGAGCCATGAGTTGGAAAGTCGTAGAGGTCTTTTTGTCAATGAATTTCTTCTTCCCCATTTCGTCTCGGGTCTCGGTTTGACTGGTTGCAGTGGTGGTTGTAGTGGTGGTTGCTGTGGCGGCGCCGGAGACTCAGTGCTCAATGTTCTGTGAGGCTAACTGAAGGAGAAGTTAAGCGGAACCCTAGTAATAACATATATATTTCACCAAAACACGTTTATTTATCATTCAGTTTTTTTAATTATTGTAGTAAATTTTCATTTGGACTATTACTAAATTTTATTTATTTTAAAACATTGATTGATATCTCAAAATATCATGAAGTTTTTTTTGTGACTCAAAAAATCCAACTTGATTTGTTCCTTTTTTTGGTTACATGAGGGGCGTTATCCCTGAGAAAGAAAAAAAATTAAATTGGAAAGAGAGGAGGGAATTGTTTTCCATCTAGATTATTATTAAAGACTCTCTTAATGAAATTTGGGTACTTATTGAAATAAAGAAATTTGTTTTTTTTTATTTATGAATGACATTCTTTGTAAGACCGTTAACACATATATTATCTTTTCGAAAGACATGTTTGATAGGTATCTCAATGTCGTGTTGGAAAAAGGTCTTGACTTACCTAAAAGAGAATGTCGTGTTGGAAAAAGGCATTGACTTACCTAAAAGACTTTGATTCTGGATTGTTGATACCAATGTATAAGTGATATCATTAACCACTTGTTGTCTTATTAAGTCTTATTTCTCTCTAATACTATATTGATATTTATTTTATATTTTAAAGCCTTATATTTGTTTAAATAAAATAAAACCGTTTTTAATACATTTCTCAACAACAAAAAAGGTGTCTAATACTTTGATATAAACGATATAATCAATGTGAAATAAGGTCCTACAAAATTAGTTATAAAAATATGTAACATCTTCAGTTTAATTATTTAGATATTATTTTGGATCAGTCATATCCCTTATGATTCGGCCACTTTAAGACAGAATATCCTAAATTTAGACTAGGATTTCAATCGACTTTAAAAATATTCTCTTTACCACTGAACAACCATGGACCTAGTTATAGGAGAGACGTACCTCTAACACATCCAACAATCTTATGCATTTCACGCTTGAAAAGTAGTGTGGCAGTTAGTCATTTTCCTTATATATATGGAATATTGTCATTTTAGATAACAAGTTTCAAACACAATTTGAATACTCTCTCATCATTCACATATTGACTTGGATGTTGGAGTACTAATTTTACAGGTGCACCCTCGCTCCACCGTATCAGAAGCTCTCCTCGTCACAGCTTCCACAACTCTCAATATTTCTAGTTTTAGAACGGAGTAGTGGCGCCGTTTGTGAGAATTGATTATTTGAACTACATGAAAGACTTTGGTGGAAATGAGTAAAGGTTGTTGCAAAACAAAGTCCGGAGTTATCCAATCTATCTTGGGTAGAACAATTGCTCGCACGAGGAACTAGTGAGTCGAGTAAAGGTTATTGTATAATAGAGGCTTATTATTTGGATTATGTATCGTAGTAACATTTGGATTTATCTTATTATTTGAATTTATATAGACATCCTGAAATTGCATTAGTATAATTATCATGATGTTAATATATTCTTAGTATAATCATCATTGGATAATCATCATTAGTATAATCATCACTAGATAAAAAAATGTCAATTTTGGAAACTTGTTGCCAAGGCAAAAACTCTTGAGGTTATTCCGAAGATGCATTTATGGTCCATTATTTTACAAATATGGGGTGAATGACTCACATGTGAAGCACAAGGTGCTTTTAGGGGTTAATCCAGATATGCATCTCTGTAATGTTTATGGGGTGATTCCGTAGATGTATCTCTGGACCATTTTTAGATAAATATGGGATGGATGGCTGGTTCATAAAGCATTGTGTGCATTTTAAATGCGTCCGGGATACATTTTCGAAAATGTCAAGGGAAAATTCGAATTTTTATTGTGTTCTCCCTCACCATGGGTGGGAAAAGTAACTCCTTTATTATTTGGGAATTTCTTAATACACTCTATATGATTGAAAAAAACCTTAAGGAAATCTAAAATTTCCCCTCAGATTCTGGAGATACATATCCAGACGCACCATTTTCTTCAACCAAAACGTTAAAACTGAGACACATACAATATATTTTCCAAAATTTATTCTGGAGATACGTTTCCGAAATAATTCAATACATACCTCATTCATCACTCTCTAAAACTCCCATTTTTACCATAGATTGTTCCAGAGATGCATCTCCGTATTCACATTAGATAAAATCTGGAGGTACGTATTTGTAACCAGACCAGAAAATAAATTTTAAGCTTATTTTAGTAATGCTCAAATGAAATTGATGATATAGTGAATGTATACTATGATGAATTAGACAATACAATTAATATGCAAAAAAATATACATGTATAAAGCAGTAAATCCATAGTACATAATGAAGTTTAAATAAGTCAAACTAAAATACAATCGAGAATAAATCCAGAGTTAATGCGTATGACAGACATATAGGCAACACATTAACATCATGGTTTGTCCTAGCCTGCTCTTCCTCTAATATCTTGTGATGAGCTGGCCTCGGTGGATCTCTTGGAGCATCGTGTACCATATAAGGATGTGATACCCTGAAGAACCATCGGATGTAACCATCTACGTAGCTTCTGTTGCTCTCAGCTATGATATTATATGTCTCCTCCATTACCAAATGATTAAGATAATCATCAAATAAAACATTTATATCTCTTTGTGTCATAGTGGGGGAGCAGACACATAAGGGTCTTTGGGAATATACTGCATGTAGCTGAAATGATACATGACGCGCTTAGGCAGATGAGGAAACATCATATGTGAACTGTAAGCCAACCACCCAGAGTACAAGACTATGTCGTTAAAGGGACGCGTCTCACGATGATCAACATAAGAATGGAAGTATATATCCTCTGCTACCAAGAGGTCAAGATACACTATGAATGGCTTTATCGCTTGGTTCTCTCTAAGTGAGATGAATGCAGAAGCATGTGGCATATCCTCAGTATAAGTCAGTACACATGACTAGCTGGAGACTCGTGGGAAATGCTGGAGGATCCAATCTTAAAAAGTGTTGAAACACATTAATCATTAGTTAGAAACGGTGTTGCAATAGTGTAATGAAAATGACACATAAACACTAAAAGGCCAAAAAATATTAGCGTCAATAGTGTGATGGTGCTTGTCACTTGTTTTGTCTTACAAATACAACATTCTGATAACTTAAAATACAAGTAGTCCAAACAAACGTCCCCTCAATTATACTTATGGATCCGCCCAAAGTCATTGAAGTACCGTAGGTATATAACATTCACATAAGTGACACTTTTGTCCATAAAAATGACAGTGCCAACCAAATACAACATGTATACTCTCATAAAATATGCCATATGTTGCGCTACCTGCCCATCATCATCAGTGCTTGCTTTGCTCTAAGTAGCTCATTTGTATACACCTTCTCCAAGAAGAAAAACCTAGCATGAGACCCTTGGGTGACTTCAAACTCATTCATGGTAGCCTCTAGGTTAACTCCGAGATAGTCTACCATCAACTACAGTACCTTATCTTTGTTAATCTTCCCATGATCTAAAATTTCCCCCTAATTGAAAGATGCAGCATACATGAGACCTCGTCTAGTGTGATAGACATCTCACCATGTGGAAGATGAAATAATGACGTCTCTGTGTGCCATCTCTCTACAAACACATTAAACATAACATGGTTAACTGTAATATAATTGGTCTTGCATAAGTCTCTCATCCTAGATAGCTGCAAAATATCCTGAAACCACTATTGGTTAGGCTGATGTAGGCCAGTAATCTTTCGAGCATGGTTGATGAATTTTAACAGATCACAGTCCTACAGAAAATGCATAATCCTCAGTATACAACGGGGTCACGTTTAAACCTGTGAATACAGTGATAGCGAGCAAGTATTCATCCCTGAAAATGAATAAGAAAAAAATATTAGTAACAAGTGTGAAAAGTTGTTTGTAACTTAATAGTGGGATTTGAAAATTACCGTAAGCAGGGTTATTGTACCCCAACATTTTCCCTCCCATTATTTAAGACATTCTCCTAAGGTTTTCATTTGTTCAAGGTTGCTCAAGAATTGATCAAACAAATTCTCCTCCTAAGCAACAGACTTACAACTAGGGTTTCCCTTTTCACAAGGAAAATTGGACTTCTAATGTCTCAAATGGATTTCATGGTTTCTTACATGTCTTTAAGAATTCTCATACCAAGTTTCATGCCTTGCATCACAAGTTTGCTCAGTCAATTACTCAGATGATTGAAAATCAACTGTATTGGACAAAAAGTCAATTATGGTCAACATACAGTCAAAACCTCAAGATTTTTGGTCAACATCAAGGTGTTGAATTTATATTCATAATTTGATCAAGGGTTGATCATGATTCATCAAGAAAAACTCTAAAATCATCAAAAGTCAAAAGTTGCCAAATTAGGGTTTCCTTAAGGAGAAGTCAACTGAACTTTGACCAAGCATAACTTCCACATGCTTCATCAGATTTTTCTTTAACCAAAGTTAATTTGTAAGTAAATTCAATTATCTACAACTTTTATCTTTAATCTCAAGTCTAAAAAATGCTTCATTTGAGAGATATAGACTAATACATTATAGGTCATTTCAAAAGTTAACAAAAAGACACTTTTTGTCAAGGCAACTTACATCAAGATAAAGTATTCAAATGCAAAAATGATAAAAATAGGTATTGTAGAGTACACTTTAAGCTTTCCAAAAAGTTCAAGATCACCTTCAAATGATGAAAATTGAGAGATTTATGATCAGTGCAATTTGGGAAATTTTGAGCAAATGCATGAAGTTCAAAATTGAGCAAACTTAAACTTTTGGGCTAATGGGCTATTATTTCAAGGTCCATGTGTATTATACACTTCATATGGACCTCTGGATTACTTCATACACCCCTTGACCATTTTATTCTATTTATTTTGATTTTTATTTATTTTAAAAGTCAAAATAAATAAGATAAAAACAAGGCTTCTTACACAAGTCCAAGCCCATGTTTTATTTAACCTAATTTCATGCTATATATTCTCCTCAATTCAGACAAGGCAGGGACGAAAAAAATCTTTGCAAGAAACACCTCTCAAAAATATCAAAAATCATTCAAACTAGGGCAACCTTAGAACCCTAGTTGCAGCCACCTTCAAAGCATTCTAACTGTTCCATTCGCTTCCAAGAGAACTACAGAGTAAGAATGGATCAAACCTAATGATTCAAAGCTCACAAAACCCGCACGCATACATCTCTGATCTCATTATTTTTGCAAAGTTCATATTTTGATTTTCGTATTGTTTTAAGGCATGCTAATGCTACTAATGTGTTTCTGAGATGTGTTTATATAAACTAAGATCATCGCATGAGTCCCATGCTACCAGAGCCATGAACTGTCATGTTCATACCGATTTGCATTATTTTTGTTGTATCTCAAAAACTAGAGTGATTCATCCAAAAATACCACTCTCATTGAACTCGCATGGTTGGATTTAGGGGGTAGGGTACCCTTGGATCTCTAACAATGTATATTTTTCCAGGAACAAAAAAAGAAGCCACCGGAGAAGACGACCGGAGCTAGGGCTCCGACGCCTCTCTGGTCTAGTGAATTGGTTTTATGTTATAATTATTTTGTTTCGTTGATAACAATGGATGTATCACCACCACAGTGGTTAAAACATGCGCTAAGGCATTACTATACCAAGGCGTGGGTTTGATCTCAGCCTTTTGGTATTTTGAGTTTTTTTCATCTTTTTTTCTCTTCATATTTTGCATATCTGTAACGTACAAGGCGCACTGGTTTCCATTCCCTAACACAAGCGCACACTTGGCGAAGTGGTGAACGTGCTGGATGAGGAAGCTAAGGGCGTGGGTTCAACACCCACCCATGGCTTTTTGTGGTTTTCTATTTTTCTTACTCTTTTTATCATTTTCCCTTAATTCACAAAACCATAAATATTTTCTTAACAAACCTAGTTTTTTCAAAACCTTTTTTATAAACCCTAATCAAATTAGGTTTTAGGTTTTTTTTAATTAATTTAATTAATCAATTTTTTTAATTAAAATTTATTAGTTTTTTTTAGGTTAATCATTAAAACCTTATTTTTTTTATCAAAAAAATCACCAAAAACACCTTCGCTTTCCTTTTTCCTATTTTTACATTTTTTTTGTGTAGTTTATTCTTCTCGCATTTTCCTCGGTTATGTAATTATTTCCCGGTTTGTAATAGCTAGAGTTTTCATTCTCCGCAATTTCTATTTTTGTAACTTCCCCAAAGCGATATGATAGTCTAGGATTTATTTTCTGCCTTTACTTTCCGCATACTTATTGCTTTTCTATTTTACTATATTGTTGTTAGTAATTAGGTCTTGTATGGAAAGACTAAAACGAATCGATAGCTAACCCTAACACAAAGGCTAAAATAACTGAACACAAATCACTTGCACACTCTCTATTGTACCCCAAAATTTTCCCTCCCATTTTTCTTCAAGACATTCTCATGAGGTCCTCATTTGCTCAAGGTGGATCAAGAATTGATCAGACAAATTCTCCTCCCAAACAATGGGTCCACAACTAGGGCTTTCTATTTTTCAAGGAAGATTGGGTCTCAAAGGTCTCAAGTGGTATTAATGGTTCTCCATAGGTCCTCAACAATGCTCATGTCGAGTTTCAATCCTTGCATCACAAGTTTGCTCAACCAATAGCTCAGATGATTGAAAATCAACTGTATTGGATAAAAAGTTAATTGTGGTCAACATACAGTCAAACTTCAAGATTTTTGGTCAACATCAACATTTTGAAGTGATATTCATCATTTGATCAAGGGTTGATCATTATTCCTCAATAAAAGCCCTTAAATCATCAAAAGTCCAAAGTTGTCAAATTAGGGTTTCCTTAGGAAAAGTCAACTAAACTTTGGCCAATCATAACTTTCACATGCTTCATCAACTTTTCCCCAACCAAAGCCAATTTTTAAGGAAATTAAATTCTCTATAACCTTGTATATCTATGCTCAAGTCCAAAAAATGCTTCATTTAAGAGATATGAGCCAATACATTACAGGTCATTTCAAAAGTCAACAAAAAAGACACTTTTTGTCAAGGTAACTTACATCAAGATAAAGTATCCAAATGCAAAAATGATCAAAAGAGAAATTGAAAAGGACATCTTTAGATTTCCAAAAGGTCCAAGATAACCTTCAAAAGATGAAAATTGAGAGAGTTATGACCAATGCAAGTTGGGAAATTTTTATAAAATGCATGAAGTGCAAAGTGAGCAAACTTAAAATTTTGAACTAGTGGGCCTAACTTTTGATGTTCAAACATGTTCACAATGTGTTAAAGGACCTCTAAACCCATTCACATGCTTTTTTATGATTTTTATTTCTTTTATTTGAATTTTTATTCATTTAAATGAAAATTAAATCAAATAAAATATGAAGCACTGATACAAGGCACATGGGCTTTTGATTTCAGTCACATGGAGGCCCAAGGACACATGAGAAACATGCAAAAACCGTACAAGCACATATATGGCAAAATCTTTAAAAAATAGAAGCTTGAAAACATGTTTGATTCTTGTCTAATCTTGGCCATGATTGCATTATTTTATGCCATATTTGTTGATCCTCTCCTTCTTCTATATAAGAATGATAACATTAGATGCAAAGACACGGAAATTTTGCCTGAAAAAGCCTTGAAAGAATTAACAAAAATCAAAAGAAAAGTGCATAATCTATAGTACAGTTTCCAGTCACTATTGATCCAAACTAAGGCTAGTAATCACTTCCTGAGGATCAAAGGAAGTGATTCAAGTCCATAGGTAAGTCCCTCGTGCGCCAGAACGCAACATCTCAACTACACCGGTTGTCAAAATTGGTAGACTTCTAAACTTTGATTTCATATGTTTTCAATCATTGCTAACATGTTAAATCTATTCATATCCACCATTAGAATATGTTTGACGTTTTACATGTGAGTTTTAATGCAGAAACATCATCGTGCCATTGTTAGGGCATGAAGCTTTTGAAGCTTCGGATCTTGCAATACAGGCATAGTTAGGCCAAACTAACCACACCATGAGAATCGCAGGACCTTAATTAGGCAATTAGGTTCGTTTTCCTTTTTTTCATTTGAATTTCACAGGTTTGGATTTCTATATCATCAGAGATGATGACCGGAACCACCGTCCAGGGTGTTCTGACCGGTGGGAGAAATCGCGTGGCAAAACAGGATGACATGATTGGTTCATACAAGAAGATAAGGACCCACTCATGCGCGTGTGTTTTATTTGTCTGACTCTTAGCACTTGTTTTACATTATGTATTTTTTGATTAATACAAACTAATGGATGTATGGCCACCCCAGTGATAGAGCACTCTCCCTTAAGATTGTGTTATGCATGTACAAGAGTTCGATCCTGGCGCGGGTGTTCACTGTGTTTTCTGGTAAACAACCGTTGATCTTCCAAAAAGGGTAACTTTTTGGTTACTCACAGGATCAATCAGTTTGATCCTAGGACATATGCTAATTTGTGATGTTGTTTGGACATAAACGTTAGTGTGGGTGAAGAACGCACGTTCGACTGGGAAAGGGATGAGTTTGAATGCAGAAAATAAATAGAACAAAGGGGTCGAGGAGAGGTTAGGTGCAGGAATCTGGGTAAAAAGTGAAGATAAAGTGCAAACAAGATAAAAGAGAGAGAAATGTAAAGAGAGAAATAAAAGACTTTGATTGTAAAATGTGGTGTTTCAAACGTATATTTTTCAGTATTCTTTCTCACGCAGCGGGTACTTGAATAGTATTGAATAATTTGTACGATCAGTTGAACACTCGGAAATCTACATAAACTTCCAATATTTATACTAAAACCAGGTAACTGTCTAGGAGTTGCCTTGCTCTATAATGAAGACAAGTGTCTTCTGCATGTGCTTTGACCACTCTTTTCACGTCGCATTGCTTTCCTCAACTGCCAAGCGAACTGTTTTTCCCTCCTTTCTTCAGATTCAAAATCTTTTGGGGTAGATATGAAGTTCCCTTCTGGTCGAAGACCTTGGAGTCTCTTCAGTTGAATGGATTGAGAACCTTCTAGTCGAAGACTCAATTTAACTTAGAATTTCTCTAAGTACTTTTCTACTATGTCAAAGCCTTTCCAACTTAGACTTGTTCAATCTATTTTTGGCCCATAAGGCCAACTTGTTGTAGGTGTCGAGTTTAGGAGCTAACAAATTGCCCCCCAAGAATATCAGTTTCGACGCAAGGAGAGATGATTATTCTTTGAGATTCCCATTCGACACCTGTCTTTCTCTTTGACCATAAAAATCGCTTGTGTGCTTTTTTGCCTTCTACCAATCCCTGCTGGTATTCAGAGTCATCATTACCTTTTTCTCAACATGTTACTGTCAATCAGCCATTACCATGCTTCCATGATGTCCATTATCCCTACAACCTAGGAAAGTATGGAAAACGTTTTCATTTCTCGTACGATAACTACTTTAACGCTCGCCACGTGCCCCACTAACTCTACAACATTAAATGGTCTTGGGATAAAAACTCTTTCCTGAACACTATAAATAGATGAATCCTCTTTGGGGAATTCTTTTATAACTCATAGTATTCTTCACTCTCTTGCAAAGAAAAAACCTTAACAACTTCGTCTTCTTCGCTCTTTCACTACTAATTTCAGTCATGGCTTTCCTTTCCAACACACCCAACAACCCAAAAACTAAGAATGTTTCTGATCTCCAAAGACAACCAGAGGTTTTCTCCACTAACCGTGTACCTGTTTTGACTGGAGAATGAAGGGTCATATCTGAACCCATGGCCAAAGAGTGGCGTGATGCTTATGATTCCCAGTTACTTATCTCTGTTAGGTATTCTAGGCAGATGTATGCTATGTCTGGCCCATTGTCTAAATGTTTCGAGAATCCAAAACAAAATAGCAATTTCTTCCCAACTTACCCTAGGCTCAAGCCTATAGGTTGTGCGAAGAAACTCAGGGATGATCCTGAAGATGCAACTCCTGCCAACCAGCAACATTCTCAGACGAAGAAAGATATCAACCTTCAGTTCATGAACAAGGGCAATAGGATCTTTCGATCTTGCCCTAGTCTTACTTCAGGATACTCAGAATGGCTGAGCAAAATGGAAAAAGTACAAGCCCAAATCTGGAAAGATATGGGGATCTATGACTTGATCATGCTATCGAAGACTGGGTTAGCTTATTGCCCTCTCATGTTGGTGTCTTCATTGTATTTCTGGGACAACACACATTTTACCTTCCATTTGCCTTGTGGAATGGTAACTCCAACCCTCTTCGATATAGCCGCCATTACTGGTCTTCGACCAACGGGTGACTACTTCAACCCTGAGGATCTTCCTGAAGATTCTATTGGGTTTTTGGCCACGAAGCCCATGTATACCATATTCATTAATCATTTCCAAGACAAATCGAGTACCACTGCCTCTGAAGTGGAGCACATAGCTTTTCTGGCTTTGTGGTTATCTCGTTTTGTTTTTTGCACCAAGTCACTTCAAGTGACTAAGAAAATGCTTACTCTTGCAACACATCTTCACCATGGCTATCCTATCTGTCTGGCTGAGTTGATTCTAGCCAACCTGTATGAGTCCATCAGCAATGGTGTGACTCAACTTAAGGTTATTGAAGACAAGGCGAGCTTACTCCTTTCTGGCCCCTTTTGGCTTCTGCAAATTTGGCTAAATGCCACTTTTGAATCTTTTCTTCCGCAGAAGAATAAGATTAACGAGAGGGCTCCAGAGGTCATGAATATAAGGGTCGAAGGGACTAGACTAGTACTGTTAACTCCAATTGACAAAGGTCAATAATTCCAAAAGGCATTTACCAACTTTGTAATGATGTTTGCAAAGCGGAAGGAATTTGTTTCGACCATGGCTCCCTTTGCTAGTAGAAAGGTTGGCCCAGAATGGTTCATTCGACCATATCCCTCGTCTGACAAAGATGACCATATGGATGAATATGTATCTATCTGGGAGTTGTTACTTCGACCAAGAATCATGCCTATGAGATTCAAGAGTTCTAAGAATCAACTTATCTTAATTGCTTATCAACCGAATCTTGTCTCTCGACAATTTGGTATTATCCAGACGCTCCCTTCACCAATATACTCTCGAGAAAAGCTTATGCTGTTTTATAATGCAGACTACTTAGAGGATGCTGCTACCAAGCATATTGGTAGGTACGTCGGTCGAACCGTACTAAATCTGTTTGACTTCAATCTTAATTTCCTGTGTTCGCCTCTTTTTAAGGACTGGTGGAAGCAGTATTATAATGAAGAATTTTTCGACGAAAAAGACTTTGTTGCTCACCTTCAAGAGGCATTTTTGCTAGTCTCTGACAAGATAAAAAAGGGTAATCTTCTTTATTAAAGCAAATGTCTTTACCGTCTTCAATCTGATCATTCAACACCTAATTTATCTTTGTTCATTTTCTAGCGGTCAAGAGGACCGTCCCAAGAAAGTCGCTGAAAGCGCAAAAGGAGGAGACCCTTCTGTGAAACCTTCTCCCAAGGTAAACATTTTCTACTGTTATATCTTTATTTCCGACATATTACTTTTGACGCTAATTGTTGTACCCCAAAATTTGCCCTCCCATATTCTTCAAGAAATTGCCAAGTCATGTTTCAAAATTCCCCAAGGGTTGCACAGTGTAAGGGCCTCCTAAACAGTCAAAATTAGGGTTTTTGTTCTGATCAAGAAAATGAAGTTTTCAAAGGTCCAATCAAGTCCCACATGCCTACAAATATGGTCAAGCATCCTCATATCAAGTTCCAAGACTTTCAGCACAAAATTGCACAATCAAAACCCTAATTGCACTACAGTCAACTGTAGGGGCAAAATGGTCATTTGACAGTCAAAAGTTCAAATTTTTGGTCAACATCTCATTTTGAAGCCACAAACATAATTTGATCAATGATTGATCATGATTCTCAAAGCTTGGCTCAACAATCATCAAGATGCAAAAGTTTCCTTATTTGGACAGTTGAAAAAGTCAACTGTAAATTGACCAGGGCATAACTTTCACATGGATTATCAGAAAAATTCCATCCAAAGCTCATTTTGAAGAGAAAGACATTTCCTACAACTCCTCTTCATACTTCAAGCCCAAGAAATGCTCTCACAAAAAGTTATCAATTTCAACATTATAGGTCATTTTCAAAAGTCAACAAAAAGGGACTTTAAGTCAAAGGCCATAACTTGAGATTGGTAAATCAAAATGACATGGGACCAAAGGCATTGGTTAGAGGACTCAAAGACCTTTCCAAAATGTCCAAGAACATGAGCAAAGCTTAAAAATTGAGCAAGTTATGCCTTGTGGAAGTTGGGAAATTTTTGGATATTTTGAAAATTCAACATTGGTTCAAATGACCTTAAATTGCTAATGGGCTTCTTTTTCTTCCACAATTCATTATCCAAGGCATGGGCACGACCATTTGGCCCAAAGGGAAGTTTTTATCATTTTTTATTTATTTATTTGGATTTTTATTATTAATAATTCATTTAAATTAAAATAAATGCATGAAAATACTAAACCTAGGTTTTAAATCTTTTTATGCATATTATATTTCGTGCATAGCTGGATTTGGAAAGAATTGAAGACAATTGGCCATGATTTGTACCAAATAGGCATGAAAAATATTTGAAAAGATTTTTGGAAATCAAATCTTGTAAGACATGAATGCCAAGGTTTTTGATTGTTTTCTTTGACCTAATTCACTCCATACATAAGCTGGATCAAGACCTAATGCCTCCTAACCAAAAAGCTGCGCATAAACTCCATTATCAAACTCCATTTTTTTGGCAAAAATTCCAAATCTGAAAACCAATTTCCAGGACGATTCAAGGCCAAAGATCAATTCCATTAGCTTGCTGAGGCTTCAAAGAAGGGGTTTGGATCAAAAACTACAAGCTTTCGTTCCCAGAAACGTGAGAGCAATCTCACCTGTACAGAAAAAAATTCATAGTCGTGCATCTCAATTCATGCATCTTTTGTAATTTTTAACGCTTGATTCATGTTCATTGTTTGATTCTAATGCTAACCCAATAGTTTAATTTTGTTTTCATGCCCTATATGAAGATTTGCCATTAACAATATTTAGGGTTTTGCAAGCTTCAATTTAGGCGTTTCCAAACGCTGTAAAATTAGACCACCACGATGCCATGACCATGCTCAGCACATTTGGACGAAGAGAAACCCACCCTCGCGCTCAATTTATGAGCCTTCCTGGGCTATTCGCTATTTTCCAGAAAAGGGCCTAAGGGAACAATATGAAAACCGTGGCCTATATTTTTATGTTTCAGGAAAAATAAAACAACGAGGAAGACGATCCTGTGGCACCAGTTGATTGGCCGGTTCAAATTTCGCGCGAAAAGCGCCCCACTAACGCTTGTTTCTTTTATATTTTTTGTTAGTTATTATATGATAAACGCGCGTTGGATGGCTCAGTGGTGAAGCGTGGCAGTGGTAAACCATAGGACCTGGGTTCGATCCCAGGTCCCCATTCTCTTTCAATATTTTTCCTATTAATCTTATCCTATGCAGCTTCAGTCCAAAGAAACACCATACGTCCTCCTGATCCAGTTTGCCACGCGTAAGGTGAGATTAATCCAAGGGTTATGGTTGGGAGAGCAGCATGGACATGAGTCAAAGAGGCTATGTGCTGGTAGGGAAAGTCAATTGAGGCCTTAAATAAGTGGGCCTAATCACTATAATTCACCTCCAACTGGGGACAACACCCCCCTAGGTTTGCAAGCTTTTTTTCATTCTTTTATTTATTTCCATTATTGCTTTTAATTAATTCAATATTTTCATAAAAAATATACAAAAACAATAAAAAAAATCAGAAAAGAGAAAAAATATAATAAATATTTTATTTTAGTATTTTTGTAAATAAATTGCATTAATTAATTTTAGTTATTAAATTAGGTTTAATTGTAATATTTTCATAATAAAAATCTAAAATTGGTAGAATTAGGGTTTAATTAATTTTTTTATTCCTTTTTATTTTCTTTCATAATAATTAAATATTTATTATTACTTATTTTTGTAATTAAATTGCATGTAGAATAAATAGGGTTAATTTTAGGTTAAACTTTAATATGTTTTCATAATAAAATAAAAATTGTAGAATTAGGTTTAATTGCATTAAATTCTCCTAAATACCAAAAAATACCAAAAAAACAATTTCTTTTCTTTTTTAATTAATTAATTTCATCATTTAATTTAATTTTGCAAAAAGGGTCCAACGCCCTCGTTTTAATTCTTATTTAATTCGCGTGTTTATTTCTTTCTCGTATAATATTTATGTATCTCTCCCTAAGCCGTGTAATTAATTTCTCGCACTTTATTTTCTTTACTTTCTTTATTTTCTGTCAAATCGGGTTCTGGAAATTTTGGCGATGTGGACCCGCGCCTTTTGTAATAGCTTAGAATCTTTATTTTTCTCGCACTTATTACTGTTAATCAAGGCATGCAAGAATGAATGGACAAACATAAAAACAAACGCTATATCACCTTTAACATGAACAAGATAAATATAAACGAACATGACACACGAATCACACACCACCCCTAGGGTACGCCTCACTGTTGCCTTGCCTCGAAAGGTGATCGTCGAGTAGAGGATGTCTTAGTAAGTCCTCATGATCCGGGAACCTGGCATGAGGGTAGCTTCTAAGGTGTCTTCCCATTGCTCTGGTGATCACCATGTCCTGAACCTCGAATTGACCCGAACACCTCCAACGGTGGTGCTACCTACCTCTCAATGGTGGGATGGCACTACTTTAAAGGACATTTACACAGACGAATTCCTTAGGGTAGGTAGACGACTCTAGATACTTGCTCTAAATTTCAAAACAAATCAAAAAATACTTTTCACACCGACACCTTTTCAAAAAGCTTTCGAAAGCAATTTTTCAAACACTCTTGAGGACCGATACAAGAGTCGAACTGAAATTTTCAAAGAAACTTTTTAAAACCCACAGTTGAAAAGTAAACAAACCATTTTTGAAAACACAAATGAGCAAGTATCTAAGAGCCCATGGATAACCATGGATAGAAAGGGTGCTAACACCTTCCCTTTCTATAATCTACCTCCCGAACCGAGAGCAATCTCTATAAGGAATTTTTCTGTGCTTTTGTCCTTTCCATTTGGAGAAAATAAAAGACGGCGACTCTTGCTTCCGCGACATTTCGCGAACCAGCGTTAAACAGTCAGTTCCAGATCCACCGATCACAGAACTGGCGACTCTGCTGGGGATTTAACTTAAAGTGAGGTGTATCTTAGGGTTAGTTCATAACTGTGTTTTCAATTGCTTTCCTTGTTTGCTTTAAATTGTGGGACTGTCTTGGGAGTTCTATAGATCCTAACCCGGATCTGGGGATACCTTCTTAGAAAGTAGCAACAAGGCTGTGAGGGAACTGTGCGGGGTATACCGACATGGTTGAAACAGTCTGCTACGTTGATGCGGCACTTTGGTGTGTACCGGTAACCCTTGAGTTCAGTCAAGGAGAGTACGGGGCCTCCACGTGGTGTCGCGAAGCATCAACAGACCTTAGGAACCTTAATTGAACTATCTTGGCCTCTTTAGGGTAGTGAGATAACTGACTTTGGTGCAGTCCGAGGTTGGTTGATACTCGATACTACACTCAATTGAGGGTTGCTTTCCTGGAATATTTTGGTCGCCAGTTCAGTGGCTAAATCGAAACGATGAACAATGAAAGCAATCCAGTGATATTGGGATCCTTAGAACCCGGTTACTTCTAATAGGACAGGTTGAGCCCACCAACTTCAAGAGGGTACTACCCAGACCCCATGCTGGCCTAAACTCTAAGGGCTTCTCTTGTGTGACTTGTGTGCCTTTGTACTTGACTACTTGCATGCTTGTTATCTGACACATGAACTACTTGCAGGTTTTGTTTATAGTCCTTAATTGGGACTCATAACAGGGTTTACTAAGTTTCTTGCAGGTTTTGTTTATAGTCCTTAATTGGGACTCATAACAGGGTTACTAAGTTTCTTGCAGGTTTTATTTACAGTCCTTAGTTGGGACTCATAACAGGGTTTACCTACATTACCCCCATGCATAACATAACATCATACCATTGTATACATCCTAACCCATTTCAAGGATCTCAAGGGCTTGTGATGCAGGTCATGATAAATCAAACATCCAGCAAGGGGCAAAGAGGATTTATTTTCCTCTAGCCAGAGTTGTCAGGGGCTATGACCCACTGGATATGGTGAGCCTTTGACCCTTGAAGAAGAATCCTCAATAACATGGGTTTCCTTCAATCAAGCTATCGGACCCAAATTCTAACAAAATTTCTTGTTTACCCCGCGAGGTCCTTGAAATCATTGCATGCATATCATACATATCATTGCGTAACTGGTACCCATTCTCTGCAGGTTGCTTACCTTCTTCGCTGTTTATTTCAGCAGTCTCGTCATGAATCCTGAATCCTCAACCGAGCACATTATCAAGGCCTTCCAGGCTCAGAACGCCCAGTTCCAAGAGCTGATCATGGATTTGACCCAGGGGCAACAAGATCTGAAGACCCTGCTTTCGAAAAAGAAGAAGAAGAGGACTGTTTTGTTCAGCCCTAGACGCAGATCTGGGAACACACTGCAGGATGAAGCTGAGAGGACAACTCCATCTGTGGGGAAAGGCAGTCATCAAGAGGAAAGGGTTCCCAGTCCAGTGGTCTCCGACAATGAGACAGATTTCAACGACGAACAGTACCCTCCGGCTGAGGATAGGTACAAACAGTTGGAAGACCGGCTAAGTGCTATGGAGATACAAAAAGTGCCGGGCCTGGACTTCGAGGATCTAGGTCTGTCTTCTGGGGTAGTGATCCCGCACAAATTCAAGGCACCTGCCTTTGCAAAGTACGACGGGGCATCCTGTCCAAAGCTGCATCTCAGGTCATACATGAGGAGGATCCAGCCCTACACGGCCGACAGGAACTTATGGATCCACTTTTTCTAGGAGAGTCTTTCAGGGACTCAGCTTGACTGGTTCTATCAACTGAATGGAGCCAACATCCGCAGCTGGGAGGACTTGGCCACTGCTTTCTACAAGCAGTACCAGTACAACGCCGACCTTGCTCCCACGCGCACTCAACTTCAAGGAATGTCTATGGGTGCAGGTGAAGGTTTCAAAGAATATGCTCAAAAGTGGAGGGACTTTGCTGGAAGGGTACAACCACCTCTAACCGACCGCGAGCTCGTCGATATGTTCTTAGGGACCCTGTCCGGTCCATTCTTCAACCACCTGATTGGGAATTCTGCTGTTGGATTTACAGATTTAGTCTTGACCGGGGAAAGAATAGAAGCTGGCACCAAGTCAGGGAAAATACATAATGATGATTCCTCGAACACTGAGAAGAAACCATCCAAGAGAGAATCTAGTGCGGTCAATGCAGTAGCTATTGTAAAGCCGGCCGGTGCTCCTCAGCGTCACCGTCAACAAAGGGAAGAAAGACCTAAGAGGCAATTTACTCCCCTCGGCATGACCTTGTCACAGATATTGCCACAGCTGCTGGAAACCAAGTTGGTAACTCTCATGGATCCCCCGAAGAATCCTAACAGGACACCTTCAAGGTACAATCCCAATGCTCGCTGCGCCTATCATTCCGACAGCCCGGGGCATGCTACAGATGACTGTTGGACTTTGAGAAATAGGGTACAAGATCTGATTGACGCAAAGGAAGTCCAGCTCGACTCTCCAGAGGCTCCCAACGTGATCACTGCTTCCATGCCAAAACATGGCTAGGATAGAAAGCACTTTTTTGTTCATTTGAATTCAAGTTGTAATTTTCTTTTGATTGTTCAAACATTTACTCATGTTAAACATTGTTATTTCTTTAATGCATCGCATATGTCTGTTTTGAAACAAAATATTCGTATTCACTAAATGCAAATTATTTTCATGTTTTTTCTGATGTCAACTCTTGATTAAGAAATTCTAAGCCTCTTGAGGGAGGATGACGAAAACGATACCGCGATCATTACAGTATGCTTTTGAACAGACCCCGCTGATGAGGTACAGGCATTGTTTCAATCCCTAAACACTGGAGTTATAAGGATGATAATCCCTCGTCAACCCCTCTGAGCCAAAGAAGTAGGAGTTTTTTTTTCTTTTCGAAATTTAAAACCCTTAATCATAACCTGGGGCAGGGTAGTCTCTCAGTTGATCCAAGTGCATAACAAATGGCACCGAAGAAGTCCTTACGAAACAAAAGACAGTGATGGTTCAGAATAATCAAAAGGACAGGCAGTCATTACCAAAATCAAAAAGCCCAAAAAGTCAAAACCTATAAAAGGGGACTTATGAAACTGGGGCATCCCGCTGACTGTAATTCCAAAAAGGAAACAGTTCAGGCAAAAAAAAAAGGGGGATAACAAAAATAAAAAAGAAAGAGGTCATACAAACCCTCAACAAAAACAAAGATGACTGCCTATTCAAAATAAATCATCAATATCTGAATCATCATTGGAACATCAGAGTAAAGACTCAAACAAGGTCTAACGTATGATCAACTGAGTTTAGGTTTGGAGAACATCACGAAGAGCGGGTGGGTACAAATAATTTGAGCCTTTATCCTTTGTTTCTTAAACCGTGAACCCGGCCACGTTATGACCCTTAAAAGTCCTAGCTGAAGCATGGGTTAGTTCGAAAGCATACTGTTACGAAAGGTATCCTGACTCCTGAAGGCTCGCTGTAAAATACGGAGTTGACATCACATCGTTTTACGACAAAATTCATTTTCAAAATCTTTAAGACAGACATAAGCGTTGCATTTTTAACATAACCTTGTTTGCATATGACTTTTTGTTTGAACAGCAGGGAAATTCGCACGATGAATACCTAGTGAACAAAAGCACTTCCAATCAAGGGGCAGACGTGATTATTGTCCATCATCTGGGGCAATTAAGTCAAGATTCGAAGAATCTCTCAAAAGGCCAAATAGCCTGAGGCAAATCTCCGCCTGAGTCACTTGGGGCATTCCAACAACGAATCTTGCCTGATCAAATACCTTGTGGTGGCATGACAAAACACTTCTAACAGGGGCAACTCCCTGCATTCCAAGAGCGTGGACATAGTCGAAAAAATACTACGCACAATCAAAGACCTGCTAGGTTGACACACCTAGGCAAAAATAAGGGCTTCCCGGCGAACCAAAAGGGTTCGGGCAAAATAAGGGATGAAATGAAAATAATCTGTACACCCGGCAAGTCGAAAACCTGAAAAGGCGGCTTGGGCAAAAATGGGTATCCCGGTGGACTGAAAACCCGAAAGGGCGGTCCAGGCAAAAGTTAGGGATTAAAGTGTACGACTATGTCCTGTCATCTTGTCACCTGCCTACCTGAAGAAGGTTTGACCCTCAACAATTATCAGTATCCCACGGGTGCCTCCCCCATAGAAACAGGGGCAATAATGGGCGGTCTAAGCAATCTGATTGTTCTGTCCTCCAAGGTATCAAGGTAGGTTCCGTTGAAGAACATAACCAATACAGTTCAATACTTCCCCAGGAGAGTCCAATCCAGTCTCCCCAAGAAAGTTGGAATTCATCTCCCCAAGCAGTAAGCTTATCCCCAATAGATTCTGGGAAACTTATCCTCGCAGAGCACGAACGCGTCTCCCGGTTTTATTCAAAGGTTATTTCTCCACCAGAGCTTATAACTGGGTTATCCTCAGCTAAAAGCCACGGAAAGATCGACCTCAGCAAAGTACTTCTCTTTCCCCACAAAGTTCACTCCCCGCAGAGTAATCTATTCGCCAAGTTTATTGCCCAACGGAGTTATCTTCTCCTACCGGTATTCTTGCAATCATCATCCCCAACAGAAACGAAGAATCTCACTCTTCAACATCAGCCCAGGATTTGACTTCCCAGCATCCGTCAAGGATCTATTTTCCTAAGACGAAGATACATTCATAAACATCACATTGTTATACATCATGATACATGCACATACGCATCATATCATACAATCTCATGTGTTGAAAAATATTATTGCTTGATCCATATCATGCATTGCATATGACTGACCTTTACCTTTCAGGAAGGATACGGTTAAAAGATTAGCTATGTAGATGAATTCAGTCAAAGAAGACAAATCCAGTCAAAAGAAGACAAGTCCAGTTAAAATTACTTCCACTCGTCGCTATAGACACTCGTCGTTATAGACACTCGTCGTTATAGACACTCGTCGTTATAGACACCCTTCGTTATAGACACTCGTCGTCATAGACACTCGTTGTTATAGACACTCGTCGTTATAGACACCCGTCGTTATAGACACTCGTCGTTATAGACACTCGTCGTTATAGACACCCGTCGTTATAGACACCCGTCGTTATAGACACTCGTCGTCATAGACACTCGTCGTCATAGACACTCGTCGTTATAGACACTCGTCGTTATAGACACTCGTCGTTATAGACACTCGTCGTTATAGACACTCGTCGTTACAGACACTCGTCGTTATAGACACTCGTCGTTATAGACACTCGTCGTTATAGACACTCATCGTTATAGACACTTGTCGTCATAGACACTCGTCGTTATAGACACTCGTCGTTATAGACACTCGTCGTTATAGACACTCGTCGTTATAGACACTCGTTGTTATAGACACTCGTCGTTATAGACACTCGTTGTTATAGACACTCGTCGTTATAGACCACCCGTCCATGGAAATAACCTGTCAGTAGAGACAACTCACCAACCTTTCTGAATTCCAGATCCGATTCCTGTATCTTGCCAGGGTGTGTCTGAAGAGTTCGAGGATCCGATACCTGAATCTTGCCAGGGTGTATCTGTTGAAGACTAACATTACCAGATCCGATTCCTGTATCTTGCCAGGGTGTGTCTGAAGAGTTCGAGGATCCGATACCTGAATCTTGCCAGGGTGTATCCGTTGAAGACTAACATTACCAGGCTCGATTCCTGTATCTCGCCAGGGCACGTCTAAAGAGTTTAAAGATTCAGCTCCTGTAACCAGTCAGGACACATCTATACAAAGCATCTGAAAACCAGATCCTGCAACATGTCAAGTACTCATTTTTCTTTTGCAGGTACGCAAGTTCTCGCTAAGGAATCTCTTACGCGATCAACATCCAGATGGCATCTATAAGCCCATCATCCTATTCATCAATCTCTAAATGGCATCTATAAGCCCATTTCCACCATCACTGCTACTATGTGAGCACAAATTTCTGGGCACTCTAGTGTTCAATCATCTTCCACCTTCGGATTACGAAAGGCACGTCAGCCAATCTGCATCCTCAAGTCTAAGAAGATTGAACAGGGGCAACTGTTGTACCCCAAAATTTTCCCTCCCATATTCTTCAAGAAATTGCCAAGTCATGCTTCAAAATTCCCCAAGGGTTACACAGTGTAAGGGCCTCCTAAACAGTCAAAATTAGGGTTTTTGTTCTGATCAAGAAAATGAAGTTTTCAAAGGTCCAATCAAGTCCCACATGCCTACAAATATGGTCAAGCATCCTCATATCAAGTTCCAAGACTTTCAGCACAAAATTGCACAGTCAAAACCCTAATTGCACTACAGTCAACTATAGGGGCAAAATGGTCATTTGACAGTCAAAAGTTCAAATTTTTGGTCAACATCTCATTTTGAAGCCACAAACATCATTTGATCAATGATTGATCATGATTCTCAAAGCTTGGCTCAACAATCATCAAGATGCAAAAGTTTCCTTATTTGGACAACTGAAAAAGTCAACTGTAAATTGACCAGGGCATAACTTTCACATGGATTATCAGAAAAATTCCATCCAAATCTCATTTTGAAGAGAAAGACATTTCCTACAACTCCTCTTCATACTTCAAGCCCAAGAAATGCTCTCACAAAAAGTTATCAATTTCAACATTATAGGTCATTTTCAAAAGTCAACAAAAAGGGACTTTAAGTCAAAGGCCATAACTTGATATTGGTAAATCAAAATGACATGGGACCAAAGGCATTGGTTAGAGGACTCAAAGACCTTTCCAAAATGTCCAAGAACATGAGCAAAGCTTAAAAATTGAGCAAGTTATGCCTTGTGGAAGTTGGGAAATTTTTGGATATTTTGAAAATTCAACATTGGTTCAAATGACCTTAAATTGCTAATGGGCTTCTTTTTCTTCCACAATTCATTATCCAAGGCATGGGCACGACCATTTGGCCTAAAGGGAAGTTTTTATCATTTTTTATTTATTTATTTGGATTTTTATTATTAATAATTCATTTAAATTAAAATAAATGCATGAAAAATACTAAACCTAGGTTTTAAATCTTTTTATGCATATTATATTTCGTGCATAGCTGGATTTGGAAAGAATTGAAGACAATTGGCCATGATTTGTACCAAATAGGCATGAAAAATATTTGAAAAGATTTTTGGAAATCAAATCTTGTAAGACATGAATGCCAAGGTTTTTGATTGTTTTCTTTGACCTAATTCACTCCATACATAAGCTGGATCAAGACCTAATGCCTCCTAACCAAAAAGCTGCGCATAAACTCCATTATCAAACTCCATTTTTTGGCAAAAATTCCAAATCTGAAAACCAATTTCCAGGACGATTCAAGGCCAAAGATCAATTCCATTAGCTTGCTGAGGCTTCAAAGAAGGGGTTTGGATCAAAAACTACAAGCTTTCGTGCCCAGAAACGTGAGAGCAATCTCACCTGTACAGAAAAAAAATTCATAGTCGTGCATCTCAATTCATGCATCTTTTGTAATTTTTAACGCTTGATTCATGTTCATTGTTTGATTCTAATGCTAACCCAATAGTTTAATTTTGTTTTCATGCCCTATATGAAGATTTGCCATTAACAATATTTAGGGTTTTGCAAGCTTCAATTTAGGCGTTTCCAAACGCTGTAAAATTAGACCACCACGATGCCATGACCATGCTCAGCACATTTGGACGAAGAGAAACCCACCCTCGCGCTCAATTTATGAGCCTTCCTGGGCTATTCGCTATTTTCCAGAAAAGGGCCTAAGGGAACAATATGAAAACCGTGGCCTATGTTTTTATGTTTCAGGAAAAATAAAACAACGAGGAAGACGATCCTGTGGCACCAGTTGATTGGCCGGTTCAAATTTCGCGCGAAAAGCGCCCCACTAACGCTTGTTTCTTTTATATTTTTTGTTAGTTATTATATGATAAACGCGCGTTGGATGGCTCAGTGGTGAAGCGTGGCAGTGGTAAACCATAGGACCTGGGTTCGATCCCAGGCCCCCATTCTCTTTCAATATTTTTCCTATTAATCTTATCCTATGCAGCTTCAGTCCAAAGAAACACCATACGTCCTCCTGATCCAGTTTGCCACGCGTAAGGTGAGATTAATCCAAGGGTTATGGTTGGGAGAGAAGCATGGACATGAGTCAAAGAGGCTATGTGCTGGTAGGGAAAGTCAATTGAGGCCTTAAATAAGTGGGCCTAATCACTATAATTCACCTCCAACTGGGGACAACACCCCCCTAGGTTTGCAAGCTTTTTTTCATTCTTTTATTTATTTCCATTATTGCTTTTAATTAATTCAATATTTTCATAAAAAATATACAAAAACAATAAAAAAATCAGAAAAGAGAAAAAATATAATAAATATTTTATTTTAGTATTTTTGTAAATAAATTGCATTAATTAATTTTAGTTATTAAATTAGGTTTAATTGTAATATTTTCATAATAAAAATCTAAAATTGGTAGAATTAGGGTTTAATTAATTTTTTTATTCCTTTTTATTTTCTTTCATAATAATTAAATATTTATTATTACTTATTTTTGTAATTAAATTGCATGTAGAATAATTAGGGTTAATTTTAGGTTAAACTTTAATATGTTTTCATAATAAAATAAAAATTGTAGAATTAGGTTTAATTGCATTAAATTCTCCTAAATACCAAAAAATACCAAAAAAACAATTTCTTTTCTTTTTTAATTAATTAATTTCATCATTTAATTTAATTTTGCAAAAAGGGTCCAACGCCCTCGTTTTAATTCTTATTTAATTCGCGTGTTTATTTCTTTCTCGTATAATATTTATGTATCTCTCCCTAAGCCGTGTAATTAATTTCTCGCACTTTATTTTCTTTACTTTCTTTATTTTCTGTCAAATCGGGTTCTGGAAATTTTGGCGATGTGGACCCGCGCCTTTTGTAATAGCTTAGAATCTTTATTTTTCTCGCACTTATTACTGTTAATCAAGGCATGCAAGAATGAATGGACAAACATAAAAACAAACGCTAGATCACCTTTAACATGAACAAGATAAATATAAACGAACATGACACACGAATCACACACCACCCCTAGGGTACGCCTCACTGTTGCCTTGCCTCGAAAGGTGATCGTCGAGTAGAGGATGTCTTAGTAAGTCCTCATGATCCGGGAACCTGCCATGAGGGTAGCTTCTAAGGTGTCTTCCCATTGCTCTGGTGATCACCATGTCCCGAACCTCGAATTGACCCGAACACCTCCAACGGTGGTGCTACCTACCTCTCAATGGTGGGATGACACTACTTTAAAGGACATTTACACAGACGAATTCCTTAGGGTAGGTAGATGACTCTAGATACTTGCTCTAAATTTCAAAACAAATCAAAAAATACTTTTCACACCGACACCTTTTCAAAAAGCTTTCGAAAGCAATTTTTCAAACACTCTTGAGGATCGATACAAGAGTCGAACTGAAATTTTCAAAGAAACTTTTTAAAACCCACAGTTGAAAAGCAAACAAACCATTTTTGAAAACACAAATGAGCAAGTATCTAAGAGCCCATGGATAACCATGGATATAAAGGGTGCTAACACCTTCCCTTTCTATAATCTACCTCCCGAACCGAGAGCAATCTCTATAAGGAATTTTTCTGTGCTTTTGTCCTTTCCATTTGGAGAAAATAAAAGACGGTGGCGACTCTTGCTTCCGCGACATTTCGCGAACCAGCGTTAAACAGTCAGTTCCAGATCCACCGATCACACTAATGCTTTCAACTCCTTTCTTTCTGGGCATTTGAAATCAATCTGCAGAAAAGGAAAGTTCAAGAAATTTAAATTTCCAGTGATGAAGATGAAGAATCTCCTCCTGTCCCCATAAAAAGGAAAAATTTAAAGAAAGCAGCCCCTATTCCTGAGCCTCATCCAAAAACCAAGGTCAAGGTTAAAGTCATTGGGTCGAGACTTCCTCCCGTCGTCATCAGAGAACCAACAGAGTAGGAGATAGTTGCTAGGCTAAACAATCCTAGTGAGAGTGACAACTCAAGTCTTGGCGCTGAGATTCTGCCTAAGGTAATTACTTCGACCCCTCACGGTTGTTTGCTGACTTTAACTTCTTTTTCATTTTTCAATAGTTATGATAACCATCTTGTAATCTTTAGGAGACTGTTGGTACTTAAAAATAGAACCTCGTAGAAGAATCTGTCACCTTGATAAACAGTGAGGGTGATCCTACTTATAGGCCAAAAGGATCTTTTGTGAGTTCTGCTAGCAAAGTGAACCAAACTTCTGGGCACAATGCCATTGGGAAGCCTAATGAAGAAGTTCCTAGTGAAGAGCATGTGAATCCTGGGACTCTGCAAGCTAATGATGATGAACAGAAGGATGGGGAAGAGGAGGTTACTGACGATGTGATTGAAACGTAGAAGGAAAACACACCAGCGGTAGGAAATCAGACTGAGGATATTCCAGCGACTAATGAGAGGGAAGACCTCACAGGGGGAGCAGGAAACTCTACGTGTGTTAAAGATGTCCCTGTGCAGATGCCTATCGAAGCCAATGTGGCTCGTATTGTAAACGAGAGGGTAACTTCGACAGGGTCTCATACCAAGGAAGATTTGGCATTGCTGAAACGGAAGAATCCTCTTGGCTACTTGACTGCCATTCTTGAGGGTAGAGAAAGTTCTTCTGATCAGAGTGCTTCGATTGCGTATGGAAAATCCACTTCAACATCTCCTCTTGAAGAATCACTTCAAAAGGTTAAGGCACAACTTTTCAAAAGAGATTTAATGCTGACCTTAGAGGGGGAACCTACAACTCCTTCTTTTTTGAAGACTACTTTAAGAGTTGTCGACCTTCTTGCTGCTTCACCTGACATTGCCAATGTTATCTTGGATCTAGTTTCCATCATCGATCGTGTTTCAGCTGACTACAATTGTCGAAGGACTCTTACTCGTGAAATTGAGAAGGCCAATAGCCATGTAGCTGTTTCCTAGGGTGCTGCTGCTGAATCAGCTTCGAAGCTGAATTAGTTGTCGAAGGCGCAAGAAGTTAGGAAGAAAGAAGTAGAAGAACTTGATCAGAATACAGCCAGTATGAAGGCTCAGATCAGAGAGTTAGAAGCCAAGATTGCTGCCGACAATAAATGAAAGGAAGAACTTCTCGCTGTCAGCACTAATTCAGAGAGTCAAGAGGAACTCAACGAGGGATTAACATATGCCGAACGAGCCCAAGCATTGGATGTCAAGATCGAGGCTCTTCATCAGTCGAAAGACTTGTGTGAAAGTCGCTTGGAGTTGCAGAAGATAAAATACCTCCAAATCAAGGCCAACCTCCCATTTTGACTTCGACTTTATTTTTTTGTTCTATGCTTATATATTTTGTAATGACTTTCAACCATTTTGGCTTTATAATATATTTTCCATCTTGGATTTTTAACTTGATTAAGATCAAGTATTGGTTACTCTAATCTCTTGAAGTGCAGGTCTATACTTTTTCAAGTATTTACCATTTACTCTCAAGAGCCTTTGGTCTTCATTTAATTCTTCGACCTCATATGCGCCACCAGATAACGCTTGGATGATCTTAAAAGGTCCTTCCCATTTAGGAGACCATTTTCCCATATTTCTATCTTTTCAATCCATTGAGAGGATTACTTTCCATACCAGATCTTCAGGCATGAATGCCTTGGGTTTTACTCTTTTATTGTAATATTTTTCCACTCTCCTCTTTTGTGACCGTAAGAGATCCAAAGCTCTCAATCTTTCTTTGTCCAAATTAATCAATTCGTCTAACATCGTATTCCAATAAACTTCAGAAGGGATGTCTTGATGTTTCTGAATTCTTGTTGACTGTAGACAGATTTCTACTGGCAATACTGCGTCATGGCCGTAAGTTAGTCGAAAAGGCGTTGTTCCGGTAGCTTCCTTAGGAGACGTTCGACAAGCCCATAAAATTTGATCTAAAGTCTTGTGCCAATTTTTTGGCTTCTTTCCTACATGCTTCTTTATTAAACTGATTATTACCTTGTTTGCCGCTTCGACTTGACCATTTGCTTGTGCATAATAAGGCGTAGACGTTAATAATTTGAACCCTATTTGCAGTGAACTCTTGCATTTTTTGACCAATAAAGACTGACCCTTAATCAGTTGTTATTGTCTCAGGGATTCCAAACCTATATATAATGTTCTTTTGAATGAATTCAATTACATTTTCCTGGTCTACATTGACTAAAGGAATTGCTTCAATTCACTTAGTAAAATAATCAATGCCCACCAATATATACTTCTGGCTTTTAGATGACGTTGGTCGAATCTCTCCAATAAGATCCAAGGCCCATCCCCTAAAAGGCCAAGGTTTCACAATTGAATGAAGTTCACTTGCAGGTACGTGTTGGATACTTGTATGTACTTGACATTCCTGACATCCTTTTGCAAACTCAACACAATCTTTCAACATAGTGGGCCAATATAGTCCTTGTCGAAACAATAACCATTTCATTTTATGGCTCACTTGGTGTGCTCCACATGCCCCAGCATGTATAGTTGAAAGAGTTATGTATGCCTTTGTTTCATTTAGGAATTTTAATAGCACCCCTTCAGGGGTCTTTTTAAATAACTCGTTTCCCATTAGGGTATAACTCAACGCCCTGTACTTTATCTTTTGTTCTGTCGAAGCTACAGGATTTTGCAAATAATCCACTATAGGCTTTCTCCAATCTTGTTCTGTTAGATTATCTATGAACGAAATTTCGAAGTTTTCGTGATCAGCGTACCCCAACTTTGTTGTTTTCAAATCTGTTGGAGACAACTTGGTCAATGTCACTCTTCCTCTAACTTCAATTACCTGTTGTAATTTCTCTTTCGAAATTTTGTACCCGGATGCAATATGTGCTAAGTCATTAGCTACTTGATTCTCCTGTCTTGGTATATTTCGGATGTTGATCTTTTCAAAGTTTTTCAACAAACGATTGACTATTACAAAAGACATGATAAGATTTTCTCTTATGCATTTATATTCTTTTGTAACTTGTTTTATAACTAACTCTGAGTCTCCCATTATTTCGACCCGAGTTTCCCCCAATTCCAACAATATTTCAAGGCCTACGATTAGAGCTTCGTATTTAGCCTCATTGTTCGAACAAGAACCTTCGATCTTATACTTGAATGTTGTTGGAATTTTGTTTGGAGAAATAATTAGAACCCCTACCCCAGTTCCGTCTTTATGACTAGAACCATCAAAGTATAACTTCCAAGGTTCGATCTCCAAGTAGTTGATTAATTCCTCATTTATTGAGTGGTCAACTATAAAATTTGCTACCACTTGACCTTTCACAGCCTTAAGAGGCATAAAAGTTAATGAATACTCAGTCAATGCAAGTGCCCATTTTCCAATTCGACTGTGCAAGGTGGGTTTCGACAACATATATTTGAAAACATCAAAATGAGACGAAACAAAAACATCAATTGGTTTAATATATTGCTTGAGCTTTGTACATGAGAAGTAAAGACATAAACATAGTTTTCCAACTTCGCTATATCTAGTTTCTGCATCGCTTAAAACTCTACTGGGGTAATAAATAGGTCTTTCGACACCATTCTCATCCTCTTGAGCTAACATGCTTCCTAAAGTCTTATCAGATGCAAATATGTACAATCTCATACTTCTATTTATACAAGAGGTACCATAATGGGTGGTTTGGTGAGGTATTCTTTGATCTTAACGAAAGCCTCTTGTTGTTCTTGCCCCCACTTGAAGCCTCCTTTATTGAGTCGAAGTAGTGGTGAGAAGGCTTGCGTTTTCCCACTTAAGTTGGAAATAAATCTCCTCATGAAATTTATCTTACCAAGCAGAGATTGCAACTCCTTCTTGTTAGTTGGCGCTTTCACTTCCAAAATGGCTTTGGTCTTGTTCTGGTTTACTTCAATTCCCTTCTTGTGGACCACAAAGCCTAAGAAATCCCCTACTTTTACGCCGAAAGCACATTTTAGAGGATTCATTTTCAGACCATAGCGTCTCATCCTTTCGAAGGATTGTCGAAGATGGTATATATGAGTCTTCCCTGAAACAAATTTAACAATAATATCATCAATATAAATCTGCATAAAAGTGTCGATGAAATCATGGAATATTGAACTCATTGCTCTTTGATATGCTGCCCCTGCGTTTTTTAGGCCAAAAGGCATCACTACCCATTCGTAAGTGCCTAAAGGTCAAACAGCGGTTGATACAAATGTTGCATGACTATGTTGAGATCTTCACCTGGTCATATGAAGACATGTCAGGTTCAGACACTGATATTGTGGTTCATCGTCTGCCGACCAAAGAAGACTATCCTCCGGTTAAACAGAAGGTCTGTCGTATGCGCCCTGAAATGTCAGAGAAGATCAAGGCAGAGGTCATGAAGCAGTTCGACGCAGGGTTCTTAGCTATCACTTCCTATACACAGTGGGTTGCTAACTTTGTTCCGGTACCTAAGAAATATGGTAAGGTACAGATGTGCATGGATTACAGAGATCTGAACAGGGAAAACCCTAAGGATGACTTCCCACTTTCTCACATTGATGTTCTGGTTGACAACACCGTGCAACACAAAATCTTCTCCTTCATGGATGGTTTCTATGGCTACAACCAGATCAAGATGACTCTTGAAGACATGGAGAAGACAACCTTCGTCACGTAGTGGGTCACCTTCTGTTACAAGGTGATGCCTTTCTGGATGAAGAATGCTAGGGAAACTTATCAGTGCGCCATGGTCGCTTTGTTTCACGATATGATTCACCACGAGATTGAAGTTTATGTTGATGACATGATAGCCAGGTCTCAAACTGAGGAAGAGCACCTTGATCATCTACAAAAGTTGTTCGACAGGTTGAAGATATACAAGATGAGGTTGAATCTGAAATAGTGCACCTTCGGGGTAAGGTCTGGTAAACTTCTGGGTTTCATTGTCAGCGATAAAGGCATCCAAGTAGACCCTGCAAAGGTAAAATCCATACAAGAGATGTCGGCTCCCTGTACAGAGAAGGAGGTTAGAGGTTTCTTGGGACGCTTAAATTATATTGTCAGGTTCATTTCACATTTGACTGCTACTTGTGAGCCCATCTTCAAGCTTCTGAAGAAAGATCAAGTGGTAAACTGGAATGATGAATGCCATACCGCTTTCAAAAGAATCAAAGAATACCTTCAAGAACCACCAATTCTGATGCCTCCGGTTGAAGGAAGACCTTTGATATTGTACTTAACAGTGCTAGACAATTCAATGGAGTGTGTGCTGGGGCAACATGATGAGTCTGGTCAAAAAGAGCACGCGATATACTACTTTAGCAAAATGTTTACCGACTGTAAGACAAGATACTCACTGCTTGAGAAAACTTGTTGTGCTTTGGCATGGGCTGCTCACCGACTAAGACAATATATGCTGACCCACGCTACTTTATTGATATCTAAGATGGATCTGATCAAATACATCTTCGAGAAACCCGCTCTCTCCGGAAGATTAGCAAGATAGCAAATGATCTTAACCGAGTACGATATATAATATACAACCCAAAGAGAAATCAAGGGGAGCGTATTGGCTAATCATTTGGCTCATCAGGCCGTGGATGACTACCAGTCCATGAATTTTGAATTCCTGGATGAGAATATTATGTTGGTGACTGACTACGAAGAACCTGGACCGGATGAAGGACCCGAAGAGGGATCCCGATGGACTATGGTTTTTGATGGAGCTTCAAACGCACTCGATAACGACATTGGCGCAATAATCATATCTCCTGAGGGCTGTCATACTCCTTTCACTGCTTGGCTATGTTTCAATTGCACTAACAACATGGCGGAGTATGAAGCTTGTATCATGGGTCTCAAGGCCGCTATTGACCTCAGGATCAAGTTCTTGGACGTTTTCGGGGATTCAGCCTTGGTAATAAGTCAGATCAAAGGCGAATGGGATACGAAGCATCTGAATCTCATCCCATACAAAGAGTACGTGTTGACATTGCTCCCACACTTTGAGGAGGTAACTTTTGAACATTTCCCGTGAGAGGAGAACCAGTTAGCGGACGCGCTAGCTACCATGTCTTCTATGTTCAAAGTCAGGTGGGACAATGAAGCTCCCTAAATCACCATTGAGAGGTTGGATGAACCAGCACACTGTTGTGAAATTGATACCAAAGAGGTGGCAGAAAAACCCTGGTTTCACGAATTCAAAAGGTATCTCGAGGCTCAAGAGTATCCCGAAGGGGCATATGTCAATGATAATAAGTTTCTAAGAAGGTTCGCTGCGAAGTTCTTCCTCAGTAATGGAATCCTCTACAAGCACAATCATGACTCTATATTACTACAGTGTGTACATAAGAGGGAAGCAGAGAGGATTATGACGGATCTACATGAAGGTACCTTCAGAACCCATTCCATTGGATATACTATGGCTAAGAAGATCCTATGGGCAGGATATTACTGGTCCACTATGGAAGCCGATTGTTATCAGCACTCTCGAACTTGTCATAAGTGTCAAATCTACACTGATAGGGTGCATGTGCCTCTGGTTCCCTTAAACGTCTTGAAAGCTTCGTGGCCCTTTGCAATATGGGGAATCGACATGATCGGAGAAATCGGGCCCACTTCTTCCAATGGACATCGCTTCATTCTAGTGGCTATTGATTACTTCACGAAGTGGGTTGAGGTAGCCTCTTTTTCTACTGTGACCAAGAACGTCGTGGCGCGGTTTATCCGACATAATCTGATATGTCGGTATGGTGTGCCAGAGAGAATTATTACTGACAATGGTACAAATATCAACAACACAATGATCACTGAGCTCTGTAAACAGTTCAAGATACATCATCATAACTCTTCTCCCTACCGGCCGAAGATGCATGGCGCTGTTGAAGCGGCTAACAAGAACATCAAGAAAATTGTACAAAAGATTACGGTGACATACAAAGACTGGCATGAGATGTTACCATTTGCTCTTCATGGATACCGTACCTTAACACGGACGTCGACAGGGGAAACACCCTACTCTCTGGTATATGGCATGGAGGCAGTCCTACCCATTGAAGTCCAGATACCCTCTCTCAGGATTATGAAGGATGCGGGTTTGAATGAAGACGAATGGATCTAAATTTGAATTAATCAGCTAAATCTAATCAATGAAAAGAGACTTACTGCTATCTATCATGGTCAGACGTATCAAAAGCGAATGATCAAGGCTTTTAACAAGAAAGTCAAACGTCAAGAATATCAAGTCGGGGATCTAGTGATCAAGCGCATCATACTGCCGTAAGGTGATCCCAGGGGCAAATGGACTCCCACATATGAAGGGCCATTTGTGGTTAAGAACATTTTCTCAGGTGGAGATATGATTCTAACCACCATGGACGGTGATGACCTTCCTCACCCTGTCAATGCAGACATAGTGAAAAGATACTACGCCTAATTAAAAGACCCGCTAGGTTGACTGGCCTATGCAAAAATAAGGGCTTCCCGGCGAACCAAAAGGGTTCGGGCAAAAATAAGGGATGAAAATGGAAAAATCTATACACCCGGCAAGCCGAAAACCTGAAAAGGCGGTTTGGGCAAAAAAGGGTATCCCGGTGGACTGAAAACCCTAAAGGGCAGTCCAGGAAAAATTTAGGGATATAAAGCGTATCACTATGTCCCATTGGATCATCTTGCAACCAGATTTTGGTATCGACTATCAAGCTCGGACGACACCAATTAATCTAATCAACCTTCGGCCAAGTAGAAAAGTGATGAGACGCTTGAAGACATTAGGGCAGTAGCAGAGTTGGAACTCAATGAGATTGTTTCACATAGCTGTTTTCTTTTACACAAAATTGTATAGCATCTATTTTTACGGCGACGTTCTCTTACTAGAGCGTCCGCCTCCTTGTACAAAAATGCCTGTTACATGCCAACTTCAAAAATCAATATAAAAGCATTTTCACAAGAAACTTTGAGTTTTTCCTTTTTCTGTTTTATTTTACGAGAACATCCAATGATTTATTCTTGACATATGCATTTGAATATGATTGCTGCTCATAAATATTTACATAAGAAGCAAAAAGACAATTACTCGTAATTCCAGAAATAGGGGCAAAAACAAGTGAAGGTTGAGAAAACACTTAGAAGGGGGGGGGGGTTGAATAAGTTTTTCTTTTTCTAGAGCAATACTAATGGAAGGACACTGGTATTTTTATCCTAGTTCGTTTGAAACTCAAACTACTCCAGTCCACCCACCAAGGTGATTTCGTCTCTCTCAACGAGGACTTAATCCACTATAATCAAATTGATTACAAACGCACAACCAAACTGGTGTGACTAACAATACAATGCACAAGCCAACTGCAAATGACTAAAACCTCAAAGACTCAACTAGTCCTAGCCCTCTTGAGAAATCTTACCCAACTGGTCTCTCAAGGAACACTTACAAAATTGTCTCTTAATAGTAGTGAAACAGATTTGCTTCTAAAAAGCTTTATCACAACTATGATTTTTCACTAAGATTGTTGCCCAATACTTAATATCTACCCACTATACAGTATTAGTTTACAAGTATGAAAACAGTGAGTGTATGTATATTTCACGTAAGTCAGTAACCTTTCTTTGATACAAAAGGTCTTCTATATATAGCTTCAAATTCTTGACCGCTAATGCCTTGATGATAGTGTATGCATTTAATGAAGCGTGTTTGCAATGATGCGTGTTGCGTGTAGCGAGTAGATTTGGTCTTTTATGTTTCCAATGCTCGTGCGCGTAGTACACTTGAGTGCGATAGCCGTCTTAGCATTAATAACCAACAGTACTGTCAGAGCTTGTCTCTGGAAGTTGAAGTGTTTGCTTGCAGCGTTTCCATTTCAGAGTTTACTTGATCTTTTCTTCTATCAGAGTATTCTTCAATATGCGTTCATCAGATTTTGCTTTAAACTTATATTTATCAGATGTTGTATTCAGCGTGCATCTATCAGAGGTTGCTGAGGATTTGCTCTTCATTCTGAGTTTTCTCTGTACTTTCTTAGAATCCTGTTTCTTTCTAAGATGTGTGAGTCAGAACATCATCTGAACTTAGAAAGCATACAAATCAGAGTATAAAATAAATATAACAAAATTTATTTCATTGTTATCATCAAAACTCTAAGATATGATTAGAACCAAACTTTGTTCTAACAATCTCCCCTTTTTTGATGATGACGAAACAATTCAGATTTTGAAGAAAAAAATTTGAGCAAGTATGAGGATCTCCCCCTGAGATAGATAATCTCCCCCTAAGATTGATATTTCTTCTTCTGACATAAAGAATGATTAAGGAGTTTAAAGGTATAAGGGAAACTTTCTGAGATTTGTTCTTCAGAGCTTTTAGACTTTTTCTTTCAGAGTTTGCTTTAGCAATTCTTTTCTTAATGATGTTCAGAGCTTAGTCTTTCAGAGTTTCTTGAGTTCATGTAAATCTCTTAAATAGAAAAGAACTTTGTATATCGTTAGAATTGTTTGAGACTTAGTCCCATAACTATTTCATGGATCAGATCAAAATCTTATCTCTCCCCCTTTTTGTCATAATCAAAAAGTAAAAAATTCAAAAAAATAGTCTTATATTGAAGATTCAAGAGAAAACAGAGTTACAAAATAAAAACAAGACAACAAAAAAAATTTAGAAATAGAATATAAGAGCGACGAGAAACAAGGGAAAGCAAAAGATTCTTGATTTCATTTGAGGAATCCTCTTGTTTCTGCATCCAAGATCTGATTTCCTTGTTGGTTTCATCTTGTTTATCCAAACGTTCATGGATGGCCTCATTGTCCTTCTTCAGTTCATTTAGAGTGTCCAACAACAACGAAGGTGACACAGAAGTTGAAGCAGCTTCAGATGAGACAACCTTAGAAGCATAAGTAGAAAAGCCTGAGTATACAACATTTGTGAGAAAGGTTCCAGGATCAATCAGAAGAGTAGGCACTTTCTCAGAGCTAGATTTAGCAGAAGGTTGGTGATACAGAGTCATGGCTAAAAGATGTGGTTCAGATTCAGCGTCATCTTCTGATTCATCCTCTGATATCTCCATGGGGTCAGCAGGTGGTAATGGAGCACCGGTAATCTGTAGTGGAGACCTCTGATCCCAGATGTTTACCACTTATGTCAAGAAAGTATTCAGATACTTGGAGAAATTCTCAAGAACCTGAGCATAACACAGTTCTTGCAAATTGAGGATTTCGTCATTAATTTTGCTTCTGAAAGCATCCCACAAAAAATCATACATTGCTGGATTCAGGCTGCTGGCACTATCAACTTTCATCAGGTCAATCCACGTCTGCATTTCTGTTACGAAATTCTGACAGCGTACAGGAACATCTAATTGATCAGATTTTGGAGTTGGTTTGGGAGAGGCCTTTTTGGTAGATTTTATTTATAGATAACATAGTGATTCAAGATCAACTACAGTTCTGAGAAAGTCATAAGAGACAGAGGGTTCAGAAGGTTCTGATGAGGATGGACTAGGGATTGGTTCTAGAGAGAGAGGTGAAGAGGGTTCAGATGATGAAGGTAAGGGAATTTCTGGTGAGGAAGGTGGTGTGACATCAGGAGAGATGATGATTGTGGTTTGAGGTGAGGAAGGAGGAGAAGGTGTTGGTGATACATTCAGGGCAAAAATGTTTTCAGATGGTAGGATGAAGGATGGTGGTTTTGTAGCCAGAGGAACATTTATGCCAAGTAGTATCCAAGAACCACATACCACTCAGAGGGTCTTGGTGATAAAGGTCTAATGGGGGATGTTGGTAGAGGGTTGTGAGCAGGGTTATTTGGATTCTGATGGTGAGGAGCAGAAAGAGGTATTTGAGTTTGAGGTTGAGTTTGTTGAGGTACTCCAGCAGCAAAATTATCTATGTCAGATAATACTTAGTCAATTTCAGGGTTATTATCTAGGGGCTCAGAGGATTGTGTTAGGTCTATGTCAACTTCTATATTTTCTAGGGTTTGAGGTTAAGAAGATGTTTCCATGCACACATAATCATTAACAGAAATGTTTTTAGAGGTTGTACCTACAAATTTCTACTTCTTCTTCTGAGGTCGAGCAGAGGGGCCTTCTTCAGCTTGCCTTTTCTTCATCTGGAGGACAACATCTGGTGGAGGGAGATTTCTCCCTTGAAGCCAAGCAGGGTCAATGGGGATTCCACTTTCTTTTCATGCTTCATTGAAGTGCAGAATGATCTCAGGATGATCACCAGAGTTGAACAGGGGAAAATATTCAATGGGGATTCTCCTGCTGGTGACTGTTGCTAAGACGTATGGTGTAGGTTCCACCAGAAGTTTCTCAATCAGCTTCCTCTTCAGCAGGTTCTTCCCGGTCAGAGCTTTTCCACACGTAGGCTCCAACTCTCCAAGTAAGTTTTCATCTTCTAAGTGGGCTATCAGACCATTCTCAGTTAGAATGTCTAAAATTAGTCTTCCCAGAGGGTTCCAGTTTCTCTTTGATTTAGAGTTTCTGACCCTTTCAACTTCCCTATTTTCCTTCACATGCGTCCACAGATAGTTGAATAGAAGGTATGGCAAATTAATCTTTACATTTGTTCCAAGACAGAACAGAAGGTACTGTTGATCAGCATTAATGTAATCAGGAGAACTAGTTTCCTTCCGGTGATGTATGCAACCATGGATGATTCTTGCCCAGATTTTATAGTAGTTCTTCAAGTCTCTTACCTTGTTTGAAGCTTGTCCGGAAATAAATATTTCAGCATAAACCTTGGACATATCCGTTCGTCCACTAGAGATTCCAGTAACGCCATGTCCTTCAAAACCTAGAAGCTTTCTGATGAGTTTCTCAGTTATAGAAATCTCTTTTCCCATGACAAATGAAAGGATGACCTTTGGGGAAGCAATAGCGTGAATCCAGAATTCCTTCACTAGATGAGGGAATACTGGTCGTACAAGACGATCAAAGAAGTTTTTCCAACCCTGGAACTCCACAGTGGGGAGAAAGTCAAACCCATTTTACTTCAGATTATCAAAGTCTACCATGAGTTCAGCCACCACTTCCAAGCTATCCATTGGAATCAACGTCGTTCTCTCAGGAGTAACATACTTTTCTGCTTGTTGAGCGCTGCTTGAGGACCTAGGAATGCTTGAGGAAGGAGATGAAGATGAAGCCATTTGAACGTTTAGGTTTGGAATATGAGAAGGGAGTTGAGAGAGTTTGCACAAAGACGTAGAGGAGTTTGAAGTTTGAGAAAGAGAGTAAAAAATAGAACAGGGATTTTGCAAGGGTATATATAGTAAAAAAAATCTTTAACTTAATGAGCAGTTTAAGAATTTTAAACGATTAAAAAACACAATAATTATAGACAATTAATGAGATTTGACATTTAAGGGGGTGCATGATTTTGATCAAATCTGAACAGTTACCTAGGAACGACGTCTCAATAGCAGTGCACGCATGCGTGACCTTTCAGAATTGAAACACGCATTCAACTTCTGAGGGTAGCGTGAGACAACTGGTTTAATATAATGAACTTCTGACTATTCTAATAATGAAACGTTAGACACATTTCAGAACATGATGAATGGCTTCTGATGTAACTCCTCTTCTAACTTCTGAAGAGCAGTCAATCAGAACATTCATTTTAGAACATTCTGGAGACACATATAGAAAAAAAATTCATTCAGGACAAAATTCCATGTTGATGTTTTTCAGAATGAATTTGAATCTATCTTCAGCAAGGGGTTTAGTAAAAATGTCAGCCCATTGATTGTCTGTGTCTACAAAATTTAAGTTTAAAATTCCCTTATGAATGTAGTCCCTTATGAAATGATGTTTAATTTCTATATGGTTTGCCTTAGAGTGTAAGATGGGATTTTTTGAAAGACAGATAGCGGAGGTATTATCACAGAAGATAGGAATCTTACTTTCATATTGTGATACGGTGGGAGAACTGACTTGAGATTTTGCGTTTGTGTTCGCAAATGTTTCAGTTTAGCAAGAGTCGCCACCAACTTTTTATTTTATCCTAAGGAAAGGTCAAAAAGCACAGGAAAGACCTTTGAGATGTTTTCTTGTATTCGGGGAGTAGATTATAGAAAGGGAAGGTATTAGCACCCTTCCTATCCATGGTTATCCATGGGCTCTTAGTTACTTACTTAGATCACTTTCTTTGCTTTTCAATTGTTTGAAATGGTGCTCTTCAATTGTTTGAAATGGTGCTTTGTGTGTGGTTTTGAAAGATGTTTTGAAAAGAGGCCATCGTTGTGGCAACCTTTGTAATGATTCTTGTTTGAATGTATACAAAGGTGTTTTTGTCTTTTGAAAAGTTTTCAATGTTTGAAAGTAGGGTTTCGAAATTGTGTTGTGGAGTGTGTTTTTGAAGATAGCAAGGATGTTTTTGCAAGCTTTGATCAAGTAACTAAGAGTTGTCTACCCTATTTTAATCAAAGATCTTTCTTATGTTTTTAACCCTTGTAACAGTGTTGCTTCACCATTGTATTTGGTGAACAACCTTGTGTTAGGATGCTAAACGGGACAGGCGCGGGTCATCGTATAGACCATGATAACAATAGTGTCAAGTATTTTGGCAATTTTCTTGAGGGACTTGATCATTTTTGTTTAGGCAACCAAGATAGCGCCATCGAGGGACTATGATCTTTTGTTTTGTTTTTGTTTTGTCAAAGTACTTGACATACATATCATGGCCCATTTTTGAAGGCAACAAGTGGATTATAACCCTAAGGGTGCAAGTGTGCATTGTGTTTATTTTCATGCATTGTCATCTTGGATTAAGTCAAACTAATTGTTGATTTTATTTTGCATACAAACCCTAGGTCTAGTCATGACATATTTGAAAGCATTTAAAAGTGCGACAATTTAAATTCTACACTATTACAACATGATATAGGGAGGGGGGTACAAATTTGAATTGGGGGTATTTGACAAGGAATTAAATTCTAAATTATTACAACCATATTGAATGGGTAAGGCATAATATTAAATACACAATATTTAAACAAATACAATAAATAAATATTTAAATACAATGTATTATGCAAAAAATGTTTTTTTATGTATGAATTTTTTTTTTAATGTGAAGTGTAAACAAATAAAAAGTCAATTTCAATTTTTTTTAGGGCAAAACCCCAATTTCTTAAATAAATAGTAATATTTATTATTTATATTCAATAATGTATTAATTTGTACAAAAATATAAGTATATTGAAAAAATAGTATTTTTAGTATAAATTATTAATAAAAAATAAAAATGTATTATTTTGTATTTTTGTTCTTAATTATTTAATAAAATATGTATGTATATGTATTAAATATATTAAATATATTAAGTGTGTATAAAAAATAAAAATAAATTATTTACAAAATGGTATATATTTCAAGAAAATGTTTTTAAGTATGTACAAAATAATAAATAAAGATAAACATATTTTTTTATATTATTTTTGAGTTTTAAAAGGGATATAAAGTATTTAAATCATTTTTATACTAGTAAAATAAAAATAAATATCAAATAAATATGAAAAAAATAAAAATAATTTTTTGGCATTTTTTATATTTGGACATAAAATAATAAAGTCAGAATAAAAAATAAAAATATCAAAATGACAAATATACAAATAAATGGGCCAGGGGGGTGTAAACTGAAAATATATGTGTGAGAAGCAAAAGCAAATAGGCCCAATCCAAGTAACTTCATCTTCTTCCTCAGTTCACAAAAAACGTGCGTTCTGTACATCAACTGCTATCTCCTGATTCCTTGACTTTTTGACAAAACTCATAACATGAAACTTGTAGAGCATCAAGCAACGAATCCAACCATATAAAAAAGTTAAGCCAACTCTCAAAGACCAGAGAGAATTTCTCTAGCCCTAAATCTTAACCTAGTTTTTTCAGAAAGTTCATGAACAAAATTCTCTTAGCACGATTAATATAAATGAAAACTAAGCACATGTATGGTTTCAGGGATATGAGTACAACATCTTTTATTCACAAACCTAAGTCTAACTATTCCTAAATAGAGAGATAGAAGTTCATGAAATACCTGTTTCAGTTGACTTCGAGCTGGACAATGCAGCAACTTCCAAGGGTGCTTGAGGTTCTTTTGAGCTTGCCTGATGTCCAATGAAGCTTTCCCAATTCTTAGTTTGTTTTGAAACAACTTGAATCGTGCTACAGAACTCAACCTGCAAAGCTTTGAAACAAAAATGGCAATGTGTGTTAATGGTGTTACAACTAGCAATGGAGGTCTGGGATAGTTCAGGTGAGTTGAGTGGAAGGTATTGGAACAAGTTTGAGGCAAAACGCACGAGGGAAAGTGGAGATGGGGGTGGTTCTGTAGGGCTTGCCCTGTTTTGCAGAAAAATGGTAATTTTGGGTATGAGGGTGCTTTTGGGGTGAAAGGCTCGTGCTTCTGACTCAAAGGGTTGTGTGAAATGTGTTTGTGATCTTTGTTTTAGCTAACAATGACTGGTTTTCAAGTTGGGAGGATTTTGGACAATTTCTTCTTTGTGAAGCAAGAATGTCTAACTTGTCAATGCAGGCCTGTAATGCCTATCTTGTATGTTGCACCTTTTGCCCTTGATACTTACAATTTGTGGATTTGATCTTGCCTCAGAGATATGGCCCCATGCCTCAAAGATCTTGGTTTGACATAAAGTGTAACTTTACAAAAATGGCATTATACCTTTTTCCAAATAGGGATTAGTTTTGCATGCAATGTCCAAATGACAAAGATAATGCCTTAGCTCAGTGGATTTGCATTCAATTAAGGAGTGTAAAATGGTTTAGAGGCCTGCAAGCTAGTACAAAGCACGCTGATTTGAAAATGCAAGTTGTATGAACATGTATTGGCCATGGATCAAAGTGAGTTTTTGCCAACTTCAAGCATTCGATTCTCCCTAACCACAAAGGTGTTTGAGGAGTTCTTGGACAATTTGGAAAGCTTGCAACATGTACTATAATCCATATTTGAAATGCAACTTGATACTCCAAGTGGAACTATGTGAAAAATGGCCAAGAAGATGGGTCAAAATCCTGCCTAAACTAGGGCAAAATTTCTCTAAGTTATAAGTTTTAGTACCCTTGTTCCGAAAATGATAACTTGAGATACAAGCCTCTTTTTAGAAAACTTTGTGAATCAAAGTTGTAGACTTTGTGATGGACTACAACTTTCATGTTGCAAGTTTTGTTTGAATCCATTTGCATCTTAGTGAAAAAATGGGACAAAGTTAGGAAAAAATAAGAAAATTTTATAACTTAGAAAATTTCTAAGTTATGAAAATTTTCAATTTTAAACCTGTTGTACCCCAAAATTTTCCCTCCCATTTCATCAACACTTTCTCATCACAAGACTCTTGGAATTCAGGATCAAGTTAGAGTTTGCTCTGCTCGAGACCCCTCCTTGCACTGTTGACCCAAACTAGGGTTTGAGTTTGCACAAGGATATTTTGACCTACAATACCCAAATTTACTTTCATGCTTCATGTTGGGTTCACAAGTTTGCCCATACCAAGTTCCAAGCCTTGATTCAAATCTTTGCCCAGTCAATTGGACATTTGACCTAGAAATCAGCTGTATTGGGGAAAAAGTCAACTGTGGCCAATTGACAGTCAAACCTCATGAAATTTGACCCACATCAACATTATGAACTCATATGAACCATTTGATCAAATTTGGATCACAATTCCACAAGAAATTTGATCAAATCACCAAAAGGGCAAAATGGTCATTTTTAGGGTTTTGACTGTGCAAAGGCAATTTTTGACTGTTTGACCTAGCCAATGGCAAACCAAGCTCACATATGGACTCAAGGACTCAATGAAATTGTCTTGACCCATTCAACAAGTTCAAAAGATCTCAAATGCATAGGATTGACAGATGAATTTTTCAGTCAGCTGATCAAAATTTGACTCTACACTGAAAAGTCAAACTTTGACTTTTTGGTCAAAATCAATTGCCAAGAGTTATTTTTCATCAAGACATGTCAAATTATGAAACTTGTTCATCAAGAAACCCAAAAATGCAAATTAGGGTTTAAAATGGAAAAAATTCATAACTTAGAAATTTTCTAAGTTATGAAATTTTCTTATTTTTTTCCTAACTTTGTCCCATTTTTTCACCAAGATGAAAATGGATTCAAACAAAACTTGAAACATCAAAGTTTTATTCCATCACAAAGTATACAACTTTAATTCACAAAGTTTTCTCAAAAGAAGCTTGTATCTCAAGTTATGATTTTTGGAACAAGGGTGTCTAAAACTTTTAACTTAGAGAAAATTTGCCCTAATCTAGGCAGGATTTGGACCCATCTTCTTGGCCACTTTTCACATAGTTCCACTTGGAATTTCAAGTTGCATTGCAAAGATGGATTGTAGTACATGTTCCGAGCTTTCCAAATTGTCCAAGAACTCCTCAAACACCCTTGTGGTTAGAGAGAATCGAATGTTGGAAGTTGGCAAAAACTCACTTTTGTCCATGACCAATACATGTTCATACAAACTTGCATTTTCAAATCAACATGTTTGGTGCTAGCTTGCAGGCCTCAAAACCAACTTGAACTTCATAATTTAATGCTTAACCATTGAATTAAGGTGTTATCTTGGCCATTTGGACATTATATACAAGATTAACCCTTATTTGGAAAAAGGTAAAATACCATTTTTGTAAAAGTGCACTTTATGTCAAACCAAAATCCTTGAGGTATGGGGCCATATCTCTGAATCAAGATTGAAGCTATCAATTCCAGGAACCAAGAGCAAAAGATGCAGCATGATAGGAGGGCTGGTACAGGGCTATAACATCATTTCCATTCTCTTGCTTCAAGTAGAAGAAAAGTGGCAAAACATAAGCAAGCTCTCATATCTGTTAACAGAAGCTTACAAGAACTTTGTAAACAAGTTCCATACCTCCCAACAAGCCTAAAACATGACCCTTTCATCACTAAGAACTCCTCATACTCAGAATCACTATTTTTCTGCAAAACAGAGCAAGTTCTGCATCTTGCAAGCCACAACCAATTTCCATCGTGCGTTTTGTCCCAAGATAGTTCCAACACCTTCCAATCAACTCACCTAAACTATCCCAGGCCCCCATTGCAAGCTGTAACACCTCTAACACACTTTTCCATTTTCATTTCAAAGCTCTGCAGGTTGAGTTCTACAACATGATTCAAGTTGTTTCAAAGCAAGCCAAGCATTGGAGAAGCTTCCTTGGACCTCAGGTAAGCTCAACAAAAGCTCAAGCACCATTTAAGGTTGCTACATTGTCCAGCTCGAAGTCAACTGAAACAGGTATTTCATGGACTTCTATCTCTCTATTTAGGAATGGTTAGGCTTAGGTTTGTGAATGAAACATGTTGTACTCATAGCCCTGAAGCCATACATATGCTTAGTTTTCATTTACATTAATCGTGCTGAGAGAATTTCACTCATGAACTTTCTGAAAAAACTAGGTTAGAAATTAGGGCCAGAGAAATTATCTCTGGTCTTTGAGAGTTAATCCAAGTTTTTTATATGGTTGAATTCGTTGTTTAATTCTCTACAATGTTCATGTTATGAGTTTTGTCAAAAAATCACAGAATCAGGAGATAGCATTGGAAGTACATAACGCGTGTGTTGTTTGAAACTGAGGAAGAAGATGAAGTTGCTTGGGCTGGGCCTGAGTTGATTTTACTTTTCACACATGCATATTCAGTTTGCACCCCCTGGCCCATTTGCTTGCATATTTGTCATTTTTTGCATTTTATTTCATTTTTGATTTTAATATTTTATTTTCTAACATAAAAAAATACCTAAAAATTATTTTCATAAATTTTTATATTTATTTGGAATTTATTCTAATTATTACTAGTATAAAAAATATTTAAAGGCTTTATATTCTTTTTTATTAAAACCTAAAATAATGTAAAAATATACTTATTTTTCATTTATTATTTTTATTTACATTTGAAAACATTTTCTTGAAAATATCCATTTTTGTAAATAATTAATTTTTATCTTTGTTTAATAAATATATATATATATATATATATATATATATATATATATATATATATATATATATATATATATATATATATATATATATATATATATATATATATATATATATATATATATATATATATATATATATATATATATATATATATATATATATATATATATATATATATATATATATATATATATATATATATATATATATATATATATATATATATATATATATATATATATATATATATATATATATATATATATATATATATATATATACTTGTTATTAAATAATTAGGTTAAAAAATACAAAAATATCACATTTTCATTTTTATTAATATTTTACACTAAAAAACATTTTTTACAATATACTTTTATTTTGTTAATATATATTTGTATAAAATTAATAAATAATATTATTTATTAAGAATTAGGGTTTCTTGCCCTAAATAGGAAAAATAATTAAAATTGATCTTTTTATTTTACTTTTCACATTGAAAAATACTCTTCACATACTAAAAAACATTTTGGCATAATACATGTTATTTACATTTATTTATTGTATTTATTTCAATTATTGTACATTTAAATATTGTATCTTGTACATTCAATTTGGTTGTAATAGTAATCTAGGGTTTAATTTCTTGTCAAATATCCTCAATTCAAATTTGTACCCCCTCCCTATATCATGTTGTAATAGTATAGCATTTAAATTCTCGCACATTTAAAAGCTTTCAATTATGCCATGCTTAGACCTAGGGTTTGTATGCAAATAAAATCAACAATTAGTTTGACCTAATCCAAGATAAACATGCATGAAAAACAAACACAATGCACACTTGCACCCCTAGGGTTTCATCCACTTGTTGCCTTCAAAAATGGGCCATGGTTGCATGTCAAGTACTTTGGCAAAACAAAAACAAAACAAAAGATCATAGTCCCTCGATGACGCTATCTGAGTTGCCTAAACAAAATGATCAAGTCCCTTAAGAAAATTGCCAAAGATACTTGACACCATTGTTATCATGGTCTATACGATGACCTGCACCTGTCCTGTTAACATTCTAACACAAGGTTGTTCACCAAATACAATGGTGAAACAACACTGTTAAAAGGGTTAAAAACATAAGAAAGATCTTTGAGTAAAATAGGGTAGATAGCTCTTAGCTACTTGATCAAGCTTGCAAAAACATCCTTGCTACTTTTAAAACACACTTCACAACACAATTTCAAAACCCTACTTTCAAACATTGAAAACCTTTCAAAAGACAAAACACCTTTGTATACATTCAAACAAGAATCATTACAAAGGTTGCCATAACGATGGCGTCTTTTCAAAACATTTTCCAAAATCACACACAAAGCACCATTTCAAACAATTGAAAAGCACTATTTCAAACAATGGAAATGCAAAGCAAGTGATCTAAGTAAGTAACTAAGAGCCCATGGATAACCATGGATAGAAAGGGTGCTAATACCTTCCCTTTCTATAATCTACTCCCTGAACCCAAGAAAACATCTCAAAGGTCTTTCCTGTGCTTTTTGACCTTTCCTTAGGATAAAATAAAAAGTCGGTGGCGACTCTTGCTAAACTGAAACATTTGCGAACACAAACGCAAAATCCCAAGTCAGTTCTCCCACCGTATCACAAAACCCTAATTTGCATTTTTGGGTTTCTTGATGAACAAGTTTCATAATTTGACAAGTCTTGATGAAAAATGACCCTTGGCACTTGATTTTGACCAAAAAGTTAAAGTTTGACTTTTCAGTGTACAGTCAAATTTTGATCAGTTTACTGAAAAATTCATCTGTCAATCTTATGCACTTGAGATCTTCTGAACTTGTTGAATGGGTCAAGACAATGTCATTGAGTCCTTGAGTCCATGGTTGAGCTTGATTTGCCATTGGTTAGGTCAAACAGTCAAAAATTGCCTTTGTACAGTCAAAACCTTAGAAATGACCATTTTGCCCTTTTGGTGATCTGATCAAATTTCTTGTGGAGTTGTGATCCAAACTTGATCAAATGGTTCATATGAGTTCATAATGTTGATGTGAATCAAATTTCATGAGGTTTGACTGTCAATTGGCCACAGTTGACTTTTTCCCCAATACACCTGATTTCTAGGTCAACTGTCCAATTGACTGGGCAAACATTTGAATCAAGGCTTGAAACTTAGTATGGACAAACTTGTGAGTCCAATATGAAGTATGAAAGTAACTTTGGGAATTTTAGGTCAAAACATCACTGTGCAAACTCAAACCCTAATTTAGGTCAACAGTGCAGGGAGGTGCTTTGAGCAGAGCAAACCCTAGCTTGATCTTGAGTTCCAAAAGTCTTGTGATAAGAAATGTTGATAAAATGAGAGGGAAAATTTCGGGGTACAATAGTTTCCCCTGTTCAATCTTCTTGAACCTAAAGAGTTATATTGCCAAGTTTGCCTTTCGTGACTCGAAGGTAAAAGAGGACTGGACACTAGAGTGCCGTAAATTTGCACTTGTCAAAACATAGATGCGGGAATGGGATTAAAGATGCCATTTAAGAATGGTAGAATCTTGCTGGAGATGGGCTTAAAGATGCCATCCAAGGATGTTTGTTGAATTTCAAAGTGGTAGGTCAGAAGAATGAGCATCAGAATGGTATCCGTGTCTGGAGCGTATCTGAGCTGCAACCGTATTTGAGCTTTGAATGAATATCAGAATGACTGCTGTGTCGGGAGTGTATCTGTATTGTATCTGAAGTTGAGGTCTGTATGAGTAGAAGAATGACTTCCGTGTCTAGAGTGTATCTGAGACTGTAACTGGGATCTGAATAAGTGACAACATGACTTCCGTGGCGACTGCACTGGGGAGAATCAAACTGCTGGTGTAAGGGCCAGAATGGCATCCGTGTCTGGAGTGTATCTGAACTTGTGGTTGATAGTTGAATCTTAAACGAGAGATAGAATGGCTGACGTGTCTGGAGCGTATCTAGTCTGTATCGGATTGCTGAAGTCTGAATGAGTAGTAGAATGACCGCCGCGTCTGGGGTGTATCTGTACTGTATTTTAACTTGAAATTGTGAATGAGTAATAGAATGACCGCCGTGTCTGGGGTGTATCCATACTGTATTTTGAATAATTGTTATCAACAGCCTTTTAATCTTATCCTGAAAAGGGTAAAATGTTAGCTAAAACACAAAGTTATGTTGTATGATGCAATGAATTGTGTTTCATCAATGTTTATGATATATGAATGTAATGGATGTGCATGTAAGCTGAGTAGCTGTCTTGCTGAGGAAAATAAATCCTTGACAACTAGAGATAATGAAATCTTTGATTGCTGTCGGGGAAAGTAAATCTTTGATCGATGTTGGGGATTCCAAAAAATCTTTGAATGTTGAAGATGAGAAATCCTTGCTGACTGCTCGGGGATCAAAGATCTCTGATTGTTGAGAAGGATAAATCCAGGGACCACTGCTGGAGAATGAAGCTCCTCGGTGATTTGTGGGGATTAACAAGGCCTTTAACAATTTCTGCAGGGAATGAGAATCCCTCATGACTTTCCTGGGATGTAGGGAAAACTCTAAAAATCTCTACTGGGGAGTTAAAACCTAGGAGGCTTTTGCTTGGAGAAATGAGACCGAGAATCTTCGATCTTACTGGGAGATAACTCTATGGGGGAAATGTTCACTATTCTGGTTCCGCTGGGGATAGGATTTTCAGGGTTTTCGGGCTCCACTGGGAATCTTGAAGCTTAACTCTGATGGGAATTTTGAAACTTAACTCAGCTGGGGAATCAAGTTTTAGAATGCACTGGCTCTAATGAGGATTTTGAAGCTTAACTCCGGTGGGGAAATATACTCCAAACTTTAGCTTTATTGAGGATTTGAATGATGTATCGTAGGGGATTTCTTCTGAAATGGCACAAAGATATCTTCCTACACCTTCAATCTATCAGTAATTATCCTTTCTTAATTTTGTTTTATTTGTAAGCAGTGATTATATTCAAATGCATATGCCTATTTAACAAAACATTGGACGTTTTCAAATAAAACATAAGTGTAAAAAGGAAAAGAAAGGCAAACAAATTTCTTCACTTTAAAGCATATTTGTATTTAACTTTTGTGAGTATCTTTGTACAAAGGAGACAGACATCCTAGTAAGAGAATGCTGTCGTAAAAAAATTTATACAAAAGAAAGATGACTATGTGTAACAATTCCATGGGATTCCCATTCTGCTATAGCCTTCACAACTCTGAATATCTTGTCCATTTGCTGCTTCGTCCGCCGATGACAGGATTGATCAGAAGCTTGGAACTTGTTGGTGAAGAGATTGTTCTTAAAGTGATCCGACGAGACATAGTCATACGTTGTATTCCCCTAACTTTTGCCTGGACTGCCCTTTCGGGTTTTCGTTCCACCGGGAAACCCTTTTTTGCCCAAGTCACCCTTTCGTGTTTTCAACTTGCCGGGTGTACAAATTTTTTGTTTTATCACTAATTTTTGCCTGAACCGCCCTTTTGGGTTTTCCATTCACCGGGATGCCCATTTTTGCGCAAGTCGCCCTTTCGGGTTTTCGACTTGTCAGGTCGTTTTATGCGTAGTATCTTTTGACTATGTCTGCGTTCGTAGGGTGCGGTAGGTCGTCACCGTCCATGGTGGTCAGAATCAATGCCCCACCAGAAAAGATGCTCTTGATCACAAATGGTCCTTCGTAAGTAGGAGTCCACTTGCCCATGGGATCACTTTGTGGTAAGATGATCCGCTTGATTACAAGATCTCCGACTTGATATACTTGACGTCTAACTTTCTTGTTGAAAGCCTTGATCATCCGTTTTTGATATGTCTGACCATGACAAACAGTAGTAAGTCGTTTCTCGTCGATCAAATTAAGTTGATCAAGCCGGGTCTGAATCCAATCGTCTTCACTCAAACCAGCATCTTTCATAATCCTTAAAGAAGGAATCTGAACTTCCATGGGTAGAACAACTTCCATGCCATATACCAAAGAAAATGGGGTTGCCTCTGTTGAAGTATGTGCCGTGGTATGATATCCATGCAGAGCAAACGGTAACATCTCATGCCAGTCCTTGTAGGTGATTGTCGTCTTTTGAATGATCTTCTTGATATTTTTGTTCGCGGCTTCAACAACACCGTTCATCTTCGGCCGATAGGGAGATGAATTGTGATGATAAATCTTTAACTGTTCGCATAGAGCGGAGATCATAGTGTTGTTCAAATTTGTACCGTTGTCTGTGATGATCCTGTCGGGGACACCATACCGGCATATGAGGTTCTGCTTGATGAAGCGGGCAACCACGTTCTTTGTAACAGAGGCATAGGAAGCTGCCTCGACCCACTTGGTGAAGTAATCATTAGCGACCAAGATGAAGCGATGTCCATTGGATGCCGTAGGCTTGATCTCTCCAATCATGTCAATGCCCCACATTACGAATGGCCAAGGAGCTGTCAGAATGTTGAGAGCAACATGAGGAATATGTACCTTGTCGGCGTAGACTTGGCATTTGTGGCAGGTACGGGAATGTTGATGACAATCAGCTTCTATGGTAGACCAGTAGTAGCCTGCCCTTAGAATCTTCTTAGCCATCGTATGTCCGCTCAAGTGGGTGCCAAATGTGCCACTGTGTATCTCAGTCATGATCAACTCCGCTTCAGCTTTATCCACACAACGAAGTAAAACACAATCATGGCTGTGCTTATAAAGGATGCCATTGCTTAGGAAGAACTTGGCAGCGAATCTCCTTAAGAACTTTTTGTCATTGACGGAAGCTCCTTCAGGGTATTCTCTAGTCTGGAGATACCTTTTGATTTCATGAAACAGAGGTTGTTCCACTACTTCTTCAGTATTAATCTCATGATAGTGCATAGGTTCGTCCATTCGCTCGATGGTAATTTGGGGAGCCTGGTTATCCCAGTTGAGTTTAAACTTGGAAGACATTGTAGCCAGAGCATCTGCTAGCTGATTTTCTTCTCGCGGGAAATGCTCGAAGGTAATCTGCTCGAAATGAGGCAACAATGTTAAGACATGTTCTTTGTATGGAATAAGATTAGGATGTTTAGTGTCCCACTCTCCTTTGACCTGACTGATAACCAAAGCCGAGTCCCCAAATACGACCAAAGATTTGATTCCCAAGTTTATAGCAGCCTTGAGACCAAAGATGCAAGCTTCATATTCGGCCATGTTGTTGGTACAGCTGAAGCAAAGTCGGGAAGTGAAGGGTGTGTGGCAGCCTTCCGGAGAAATGAGTACCGCACCGATACCGTTGTCAAGTGCATTTGAAGAACCATCAAAGTACAGGGTCCATTGGGATCCTTGTTCAGGTCCGTCACACAATCTGCTACCTTCGATGTTGTCCAATGTCATGATGTCATCGTCAGGGAAGTCAAATCTCATAGATTGGTAATCTTCGACGGGTTGATGAGCTAGATGGTCAGCTAGTACACTCCCCTTTATAGCTTTTTAGGTAGTATACTGGATATCATACTCTGTCAGGATCATTTTCCATCTAGCGATTCTTCCAGATAAAGCAGGCTTCTCGAAGATATACTTGATCGGGTCCATTTTGGAAATCAGCAAAGTGGTATGAGTCAACATATACTGCCTTAGTCGGCAAGCAGCCCATACCAAAGCGCATCAAGTTTTCTTGAGCAGTGAGTAGCGAGTCTCACAGTCGGTAAACTTTTTGCTAAGGTAATAAATGGCATGCTCTTTTCGGCCAGACTCGTCATGTTGGCCCAGCACGCACCCCACTGAGTTATCCAAAACAGTCAGATACATGATTAACGGCCTTCCTTTGACGGGTGGCATCAGAATAGGAGGTTCTAGCAAATACTCCTTGATCTTATCAAAAGTGACTTGACAATCATTGTTCCATTCAACTACCTGATCTTTCTTCAACAGTTTGAAAATTGGCTCACAGGTAAATGTCATGTGAGAGATGAACCTTGCAATATAGTTCAGGCATCCCAAGAATCCTCTAACCTCCTTTTCAGTACGGGGGGCAGGCATTTCTTGTATAGCCTTTACTTTAGCTGGATCAACCTTAATGGCTTTGTTGCTGACAATATATCCCAAAAGTTTACCAGACCTAACCCCAAAAGTGCACTTGATTGGGTTTAGTCTGAGCTTATACTCCTTCAACCTGGCAAACAGCTTTTGCAAATGATCAAGGTGTTCTTCTTCTGTCTGTGATCGAGCTATCATATCGTCTACGTAAACTTCGATCTCATGATGTATCATATCATGAAACAAAGCTACCATGGCGCGTTGATAGGTTGCCCCTGCATTTTTAGTCTGAATGGCATCACTTTGTAGCAGAAGGTGCCCCATTGCGTGACAAAGGTAGTTTTCTCCATGTCCTCGGGGGCCATTTTGATCTGGTTGTATCCCGAGAATCCATCCATGAAGGAAAAAACCTTGTGTTGAGCTGTGTTGTCAACCAAGATGTCGATATGTGGTAGCGGAAAATCGTCTTTAGGGCTAGCCCTGTTCAAATCCCGATAGTCCACACACATTCTGACCTTGCCGTCCTTCTTAGGTACGGGCACAATGTTAGCAACCCATTGTGGATAGGAAGTAACAGCCAGAAAGCCAGCGTTGAATTGCTTCATTACCTCAGCCTTAATCTTCTCAGACATGTCAGGCCTCATTCGGCGGACCTTTTGCTTGATCGGTGGACAATCTTCTCTTGTAGGGAGACGGTGAACCACGATATCTGTGTCTAACCCTGGCATGTCTTCATAAGACCAGGCGAAGATTTCAACATATTCGTTCAACAACTGCACTAAGCGTTCCTTGACACTTGGTTCCAGGTTGGCACCCACTTTTACTTCTTTCCTGTCTTCCTCTGTCCCCAAGTTGATGGTTTCTAGCAACTCTTCGTGAGGCAAAATGGCCCTCTCTTCTTGTTGTAGAAGTCTGGCTAATTCTCCCGGCACTTCACAGTCTTCGTCAACTTCGTACTCAGCATGATTAACCAAATCTTCAGGGTTATCGAAGGCTAAAGCAGAATAGTCACCCATGGAATCCAGAGTGGATGGGTACCTGCATTTGTGAGTGTGGGTGTGTGTAAGGGATAACCATCCTTAAACAAACAAAAATGCAAAAGGAAAGAAAATGATCACAACAGTTTATAGATGAAAAACGTCCAATGATTCATTAAAACATGGCATATGATTATGATGAAAATCAAGCCCTTACAAATGGACCTACATGCCCCGGGCAAGGCATGAGGTGAAAATAGTGTGCGAATTGTTTTAATTATTACAGACCATAAATGGGATATTGTTCGAAGATAAAATTACTGGTTAATAAAGGTGATGGGAACAAACTCCTTTGCTTCCTAGTTGCTCAAACCCCCTTCGACGGTCGGAAAGATCCAATCTTCAAAGTGGCTTTCTTCATCTTCATCCTCTACAACATTGATTCCATGGTGTGAGATCTTGACGGGTGGTCTTCCAACCTTGGAGCGACGCATAGCCTTTTGTCCTGCAGCAGTAAACCCTAACCCAAACTTGTCTGTCTTATGGGGAAAATCAGGAAATTTTCCCCATACTGTACTCTTCCCTTCTTTAACCACAACCTCTGCGTCCCTGAGAGATGCCATTTTGGATACATGCTTGGGAACAGTAGGCACTTCAACCATTATCTTCGCAACTGCTACCTCAGGAGATACTTCCTCAAAATGTTGGAAAGGCGTTTCGATGAACTCGCCATCCAACTCCACATAGAGAAAGGAATTGAGATGACTTATCATGTACGCTTCCTCGCCGTGCACTGTTATAATCTTACCCTTAACATGATATTTCAGCATTTGGTGCAAAGAGGAGGTAACTGTCCCGGCACAATGGATCCACGGTCTCCCTAACAAACAGGAATATGACGGACGGATGTCCATCACATAAAAGGTGGAGTTGAAGACTTCCGTGCCTACTTTGATAGGAATATCAACCTCTCCATGAACCATTCTTTTGGAACCATCAAAAGCCCTAACAACGATGTTGCTAGGTTTGAGGGTCAATCCTTCGCAGTCCAAATGGTCTAAGGCTTTCTTCGGCAGCACATTCAAGGAAGAACTAGTATCAACTAAGACATGGGCGAGGGTGGTTCCCCTGCATTCAACTGAAACATGTAGCGCGTCGTTGTGTTTCCTTCCTTTGGGAGTCAAGTCAGCGTCGGAAAAGCCAAGGCCATTATCAGTAGTAAGACTGGCCACACATTCCTGAAACTGGTCAGCCGAAGTCTCTTGGGGAACATGTGCCGCCTTCAAGAATTTGATTAGGGCCTTAGCATGGGCCTCAGAATAGAGCAGAAGAGATAACATTGAAATTTTAGAAGGGGTCTGCCCTAACTGTTCCACAACGTCGTAGTCACTTTTTCTGATTATTTTCAAGATTTCATCCATTTCTTTCTGAGTGGTTTCGGGGATAACCACAACATGAGCCTTCGTCCTGACAGGCACTTCTAGTATCCCCTTACCCTTATTGGTAGTATCAACAAATGGTCTTACTTCAGGAGTATCCAATTCTTCAATCATTGGGCCTTGCACAGATGGTCCAACAGGTACAGAAGCTTTCAAGGGTCTGAAAACTGCTCGAGGGGGAGCAATCTCCAGAGAAAAGATCCGGCCGCTGCGGGTTATCTTGCTTGTACCCACAATGTTCCCTATATCAGGGTCTTTTTATTTAGAAATCTCTTGGACTGCCTCAATTTGTTTGACACCATGATAGAAGATTTCTCCTCCATAGTTCCATGGTATCGTTTTGCTGGATTGGTACGGGACAGGTCCCAGCATGGTGATCTTTAAAGGTACACATTCAGAGTTGGGTGTAATCCTGACAGGCCTTTTGCAAGCCCTGGGAGGATTGTCGGAAATGGTTATGATTGCAATATCGTTGGTTGAAGTAGCAAAAGTATCAGGAGTAACAGGGTTGAAGGTATCAACAGGGGTTTTCTGGAAAAGTATCTCTTGGGTATCCATCAGGCGTTGGACACCTGACTTCAACATTGGGCAATCACCTCGTATCTTCAAACAAAAATAACAGTCTTTACCACAACCAGGAAAGATCCCGACTCTCATCAAATTTTCTTTAATCACCAGTAACGGTGTCAATAGGTCAACAACATCAGTAACATGAAGGTCCTCCATAACAGCATGAACATTATTACCATGCTTGGGCATCGGAGCAGAAATCACATTGGGCTTCTCAGGTGCATCGAATTCTACTTCTTTGGCATCAATCAAGTCCTGGATTTTGTTATTAAGCGCCCAACAATTATTGGTATCGTGCCCAACACTGTCAGAATGGTAAGCACATTTGGCATTAGAGTGCTAGTATGGAGAGGAGGTGTTAGGATTCTTTGGCGCTTCCTTTAAACTGGTAAGATTCAACTTCAACAAGTGAGGGAGTACTTGATCTGGCGTCATGTTGATGCAGGTGAACTGCCGTTGTGGCCTTTCTACCCGTTGTTGATTAGGTCTCGACTGACTGTTATGAGGTTGATCATTTTACGAGTTTTGAATCATCACAGCCCCTACAGTTGGCCGGCGCTCGATTCTTCCCTGTCCCTTCTGAGAATACACAGCAGATGCTTACTTCTTAGCTGGGAAGGGTTTCTTAACAGCCGTGGATGCGGAAGCATCCTTTTGAATCTTTCCACTTTTAATACCGGCCTCGACCCTTTCGCCGGTCAAAATCAGTTCAGTAAATCCTGCGGAAGAACTCCCGATTAGATGGTTGAAGAAGGGGCCAGACAGGGTCCCCAGAAACATGTCAACTAACTCCCTATCTGATAACGGCGGCTGCACCCTTCCAGCCAGATCACGCCACTTCTGGGCGTACTCTTTAAACCCTTCATTGGAAGCCATCCCCATACTTTGTAACTGAGTACGAGTGGGCGCAAAATCAGCATTGTATTGATACTGACGGTAAAAAGCAGCTGCTAAGTCTTCCCAATTTTGAACCTCTGATCTCTCGAGCTGATAAAACCAATCCAACTGTGTGCCAGACAAACTATCTTGGAAAAAGTGCACCCAGAGGTCTTTATCTGATGAGTGGGGTTGGATTTTTCTGACATACGATCTCAGGTGCATCTTCGGGCATGACAGAACGTCGTATTTGGCGAATGTTGGCACTTTGAACTTGGGAGGGATAACAATCCCAGCTACCATCCCTAGTTCTTCAAAATCCAAACCGGGTACCCTCTGCAACTCCATGGATGCCAGTCTATCCTCAAGACTCTTATATTTATCATCCGCTGGTGGATATTATTGTTCGGAGTAGTCTTCGTCTTCTTCTTCCTCCTCCTCTTCAACCTCAGATTCAGAAGGTACAACAATCCCTTTCCCTTTACCGGCCCCTTCGTCAGACGTTGAGGAGAACTCGAGAACTCTCCTAGCCTGATGCTCAAATCTCTTTCCCAAAGTGGCTACTCCAGGTCTCTTTTTCTTTTTCTCTTTATTCTTCTCCAACAGAGCTTTTAGGTCCTCTTGACCCTTTGCCAAGGTCATGAGGAGTTGCTGGAATTGTGAATTTTGTGCCTGCAGATCCTTTACCGTTTGCTCCAAATCCATCTTGCTGAAATAAACAGCAGAAAGATAAGGAAACCTGGTGTGAAGGTCTGTTTATGCATATGATGAATGGTATGTTATTCATGTAATGCATTCAAGGATTCAAAAATTTAAATTTGTTGCAGACAAAAAGGAACACACGTCATATTAAGAAGAAATTGTTAGTACATAAGTGCCCTATGGGGAAAATATTACAAAATTCTTAATGTAAAAAGACATTGCGCATCCTCTTTGGTGCGATGTAAGTGTTGAGAGTTTCCTCCTCATGAAGTCGGCGGGTAAGCTCCAAAACCTTCTTCTCGCTGGCATAGAAGCTGGCTTCAAAAGTATCTCGTTCTTCCTTGAGTTGGATCCAACTCTTTTGCATTTCTTCCCATGATGTTGGCATGTCAGGATGGAGGATGGTGTATGGAACCTCTCCTTCCATAACAGGCTCTTTGATTAAGGGGAGAATGTGAGGGTATGGCATCATAAGATTCTGGGCGCGGGTTCGTACCCACTTGAGATAAGGCTTAAGGGGGATGGAATTCTTGTGCCCCAGTGTCTTACTATCTACCTTGTTGGGCATCCTCCAAGCTCTGATGAATATTTGTCGAAGTCCTTGCGCATCCTTGTCGAAGTCAAAAACTAGGTCAGGAATCAACATGTCATGAGGGCCATCCCTCCGAGCATATCCAAACTGTCTCAAAGCTAGACAAGGGTTGTAGGTGATGCCTCCCCTAATGCCAAGTAGTGGGACATTAGGAAATTTCCCACAACGATCAATTATGATGACATTTTCTATGGACCGAGAACACTAATGTACATCAGAATACGTGAGGGTCATCAATCGTTGTGACCACCTTAAACCCTGCTCATTCTTCAAAACTGATTGTGGAAGGTAAGAAATAAACCACCTTGCTAGGAGAGGATTACAACACATGAGAACACCTCTTTTCCTCATTGTTCGTGTGTAAAATGAGTGTAGGATATCCCCAAGCAATGTAGGTATGGGATTCCTGGATATGAAAATCTTGACAGCGTTCACATCTATAAGCTGATCAGGGTTTGGGAACAAGACCAACCCATAGATGAGGAGTGCCACAATCTCTTCAAAGGCCTGTAAATCAAGATAATTCCAGCAGTCTTGGGCCTTTTCAAACAGAAACTTTGCCAAGAAACCCTTGGCACCACTTCTGGTTTCCCAGTGCCCCTTGATGTCAGATGGTTGCAAGTGTAATGCTTGAGCAACATTTTCAGGCTTTGGTTCTCTTTCCGTACCATTGTAGGGTAGTTGATGAAGAATAGGAATTCTCAGGAGTTGAGAAAATTCCTCCAAAGTAGGCACCAACTGGTAATCAGGGAATGTGAAACAGTGGTGTAGGGGGTCAAAGAATTGGAAGAGGACTTTCACCAAGTGTTCTTCAATGTTGGTGTTGACCAAGTTGAGAAGTCTACCATGTCTTTCACTGAAGAGAGAATTCTCTGGAATCCTGGAAGTAAGCTCCTTGAGTTGAGGAGGGATTCTCACAAGGTTGACTTGAATTGTTTTCCTGCGAAGAGATTCCATGACCTACAAAACAAGAACAAAGATGAAGATCCAAACCCTTGAAATGGTTAGTGGATGCATATGATGCTTTATGATGTTCATGATGTATGCACAAGCACATGTACAAGCAAGTCACACAAAACCCTAGTTTCAGGCTTGCATGAGGTTTCATAGGTAAGTACCCTCTTGAGTTTAGTTGGCTCAAACCTGTCCTATAAATAGTAACCGGGTTCTAAGGAGCTCAATATCACTGGATTATTTTCTATGTTCATTGTTTTGGTTTAGCCACTTAACTAGCGACCAAAATATTCCAAGAAAACAAACCTCAATGAGTGTAGTATCGAGTATCTACCAACTTCGGACTGCACCAAAGCCGGTCATCTCACTATCCCTAATAAAAGGCCAAGATGGTCAAGTAAGGTTCTAAGAGTCCATTAGTGCTTCATGACATCACTCAGCGGCCCCGTATTCTCTTTGATTGACTCAAAGGCTACTGGTACTCACAAATATGTCGCACTAATATAGCTATTGCTTCAACCATGTCGGTATACCCCACACAGTTTCCACAACGTATTGCTATTTACCTATGAATGTTTCCCAAATCCGGGTGGAGGATTTCAAACCAAAACAAGGGAATCAAATGTAAAGCAATCAAAGCAAACAATAATCATGCAAAAGGGTGATCTAAGCCCTAAGGTTACTCCACTTTTAAAATAAGTCCCCAACAGAGTTGCCAGTTCTGTGATACGGTGGGAGAACTGACTTGGGATTTTGCGTTTATGTTCGCAAATGTTTCGGTTTAGCAAGAGTCGCCACCGAATTTTTATTTTATCCTAAGGAAAGGTCAAAAAGCACAGGAAAGACCTTTGAGATGTTTTCTTGGATTCAGGGAGTAGATTATAGAAAGGGAAGGTATTAACACCCTTTCTATCCATGGTTATCCATGGGCTCTTAGTTACTTGCTTAGATCACTTGCTTTGCTTTTCAATTGTTTGAAATGGTGCTCTTCAATTGTTTGAAATGGTGCTTTGTGTGTGGTTTTGAAAGATGTTTTGAAAAGAGGCCATCGTTGTGGAAACCTTTGTAATGATTCTTGTTTGAATGTATACAAAGGTGTTTTTGTCTTTTGAAAAGTTTTCAATGTTTGAAAGTAGGGTTTCGAAATTGTGTTGTGGAGTGTGTTTTTGAAGATAGCAAGGATGTTTTTGCAAGCTTTGATCAAGTAACTAAGAGTTGTCTACCCTATTTTACTCAAAGATCTTTCTTATGTTTTTAACCCTTGTAATAGTGTTGCTTCACCATTGTATTTGGTGAACAACCTTGTGTTAGGATGTTAAACGGGACAGGCGCGGGTCATCGTATAGACCATGATAACAATAGTGTCAAGTATTTTGGCAATTTTCTTGAGGGACTTGATCATTTTTGTTTAGGCAACCAAGATAGCGTCATCGAGGGACTATGATCTTTTGTTTTGTTTTTGTTTTGCCAAAGTACTTGACATGCATATCATGGCCCATTTTTTAAGGCAACAAGTGGATTATAACCCTAGGGGTGCAAGTGTGCATTGTGTTTATTTTCATGCATTGTCATCTTGGATTAGGTCAAACTAATTGTTGATGTTATTTTGCATACAAACCCTAGATATAGTCATGGCATATTTGAAAGTATTTAAAAGTGCAAGAATTTAAATTCTACACTATTACAACATGATATAGGGAGGGGGTACAAATTTGAATTGAGGGTATTTGACAAGGAATTAAATTCTAAATTATTACAACCATATTGAATGGGTAAGGCATAATATTAAATACACAATATTTAAACAAATACAATAAATAAATATTTAAATACAATGTATTATGCAAAAAATGTTTTTTTATGTATGAAAAAAAATATTTTTAATGTGAAGTGTAAACAAATAAAAAGTCAATTTCAATTATTTTATTTTTTTAGGGCAAAACCCTAATTTCTTAAATAAATAGTAATATTTATTATTTATATTCAATAATGTATTAATTTGTACAAAAATATAAGTATATTGAAAAAATGGTATTTTTAGTATAAGTTATTAATAAAAAATAAAAATGTATTATTTTGTATTTTTGTTCTTAATCATTTAATAAAATATGTATGTATATGTATTAAATATATTAAATATATTAAGTGTGTATAAAAAATAAAAATAAATTATTTACAAAATGGTATATATTTCAAGAAAATGTTTTTAAGTATGTACAAAATAATAAATAAAGATAAACATATTTTTTTTTAATATTATTTTTGAGTTTTAAAAGGGATATAAAGTATTTAAATATTTTTATACTAGTAAAATAAAATTAAATTTCAAATAAATATGAAAAAATATAAAAATAATTTTTTTGGCATTTTTTATATTTGGACATAAAATAATAAAGTCAGAATAAAAAATAAAAATATCAAAATGACAAATATACAAATAAATGGGCCAGGGGGGTGTAAACTGAAAATGTATGTGTGAGAAGCAAAAGCAAACAGGCCCAGCCCAAGTAACTTCATCTTCTTCCTCAGTTCACAAAAAATGCGCTTTCTGTACATCAACTGCTATCTCCTGATTCCTTGACTTTTTGACAAAACTCATAACATGAAACTTGTAAAGCATCAAGCAACGAATCCAACCATATAAAAAACTTAAGCTAACTCTCAAAGACCAGAGAGAATTTCTCTGGCCCTAAATCTTAACCTAGTTTTTTCATAAAGTTCATGAACAAAATTCTCCTAGCACGATTAATATAAATGAAAACTAAGCACATGTATGGTTTCAGGGCTATGAGTACAACATCTTTTATTCACAAACCTAAGTCTAACTATTCCTAAATAGAGAGATAGAAGTTCATGAAATACCTATTTCAGTTGACTTCGAGCTGGACAATGCAGCAACTTCCAAGGGTGCTTGAGGTTCTTTTGAGCTTGCCTGATGTCCAATGAAGCTTTCCCAATGCTTAGTTTGTTTTGAAACAGCTTTAATCGTGCTACATAACTCAACCTACAAAGCTTTGAAACAAAAATGGCAATGTGTGTTAATGGTGTTACAGCTAGCAATGGAGGTCTGGGATAGTTCAGGTGAGTTGAGTGGAAGGTATTGGAACAAGTTTGAGGCAAAACGCACGAGGGAAAGTGGAGATGGGGGTGGTTCTGCAGGGCTTGCCCTGTTTTGCAGAAAAATGGTGATTTTGGGTATGAGGGTGCTTTTGGGGTGAAAGGCTCGTGCTTCTGACTCAAAGGGTTGTGTGAAATGTGTTTGTGATCTTTGTTTTAGCTAACAATGACTGGTTTTCAAGTTGGGAGGATTTTGGATAATTTCTTCTTTGTGAAGCAAGAATGTCTAACTTGTCAATGCAGACCTGTAATGCCTATCTTGTATGCTGCACCTTTTGCCCTTGATACTTGAAATTTGTGGATTTTGGTTTGACATAAAGTGTAACTTTACAAAAATGGCATTATACCTTTTTCCAAATAGGGATTAGTTTTGCATGCAATGTCCAAATGGCCAAGATAATACCTTAGCTCAGTGGATTTGCATTCAATTAAGGAGTGTAAAATGGTTTAGAGGCCTGCAAGCTAGTACAATGCATGCTGATTTGAAAATGCAAGTTGTATGAACATGTATTGGCCATGGATCAAAGTGAGTTTTTGCCAACTTCAAGCATTCGATTCTCCCTAACCACAAATGTGTTTGAGGAGTTCTTGGACAATTTGGAAAACTTGCAACATGTACTATAATCCATCTTTGAAATGCAACTTGAAACTTCAAATGGAACTATGTGAAAAATGACCAAGAAGATGGGTCAAAATCCTGCCTAAACTAGGGCAAAATTTCTCTAAGTTAAAAGTTTTAGGTACCCGAAAAATCATAACTTGAGATACAAGCCTCTTTTGAGAAAACTTTGTGAATAAAAGTTGTAGACTTTGTGATGGACTACAACTTTCATGTTGCAAGTTTTGTTTTAATCCATTTGCATCTTAATGAAAAAATGGGACAAAGTTAGGAAAAAATAAGAAAATTTCATAACTTAGAAAATTTCTAAGTTATGAAAATTTTCCATTTTAAACCCTAATTTGCATTTTTGGGTTTCTTGATGAACAAGTTTCATAATTTTACATTTCTTGATGAAAAATGACCCTTGGAACTTGATTTTGACCAAAAAGTCAAAGTTTGACTTTTCAGTGTAGAGTCAAATTTTGATCAGTTGATTGAAAAATTCATCTGTCAATCCTATGCACTTGATATCTTATGAACTTGTTGAATGGGTCAAGACAATTTCATTGAGTCCTTGAGTCCATGGTTGAGCTTGATTTTCCATTGGTTAGGTCAAACAGTCAAAAATTGCCTTTGTACAGTCAAAACCCTAGAAATGACCATTTTGCCCTTTTGGTGATCTGATCAAATTTCTTGTGGAGTTGTGATCCAAACTTGATCAAATGGTTCATATGAGTTCATAATGTTGATGTGAATCAAATTTCATGAGGTTTGACTGTCAATTGGCCACAATTGACTTTTTCCCCAATACAACTGATTTCTAGGTCAACTGTCCAATTGACTGGGCAAACATTTGAATCAAGGCTTGAAACTTAGTATGGAAAAACTTATGAGTCCAATATGAAGTATGAAAGTCACTTTGGGCATTGTAGGTCAAAACATCACTGTTCAAATTCAAACCCTAATTTAGGTCAACAGTGCAGGGAGGTGCCTTGAGCAGAGCAAACCCTAGCTTGATCTTGAGTTCCAAAAGTCTTGTGATAAGAAATGTTGATAAAATGAGAGGGCAAATTTTGGGGTACAACACATATAGATGATAATCTTCCAACTGGCTCTTCATCCAGATTATCTGAATGCTACATCCAGCAGCAGATATATATTCAGCTTCAGTGGTTGATAATGCAATAGTGGCTTATTTCTTGCTTTATGATGAGATGACGTTATCACCCAGAAATTGACAGCTTCCAGAGGTGCTTTTGCGTTCTATTCTATCTCCAGCAAAGTCTGCATCACAGTAACCTACTAGTTTAAAATCTTTGGATCTTTTGTAACACAGTCCAAGGTTAGTAGTACCTTTCAGATACCTCAGAATTCGCTTAACAGTAGTTAAGTGAGATTCTCTAGGATCTGATTGGAATCTAGCACATAAACATACACTGAATAGAATATCTGGTCTAGATGCAGTCAGATAGAGAAGATATCCAATCATACCTCTGTAGAGTTTCTGATCTACCTTCTTACTTACCTCGTCTTTTCCCAGAGTGCATGTGGGATGCATTGGGGTCTTTGCTTCTTTACTTTTTGATAGCTGGAATTTCTTCAGAAGTTCTTTGACATGCTTTGTCTGGTGTATGTAGGTACCTTCTGGCGTTTGATTTATTTGTATTCCTAGAAAGAATTTTAGTTCTCCCATCATGCTCACCTCAAATTCAGCCTGCATAGATTCAGCAAATTCTCTTCCAAGAGAGACATTAGAAGTTCCAAAAATAATATCATCAACATATATTTGACAGATTAAAATGTCATTTTTAAATGTTTTTCTGAATAAAGTTGTGTCCACTTTGCCTCTGGTAAAATTATTTTCTAAAAGAAAGTTACTCAGACGTTCATACCAAACTCTGGGAGCTTATTTCAGACCGTACAAAGACTTTTTCAGTTTGAAAACATGTTCTAAAAATTTTGCGTCATCAAAACCAGGACATTGTTGGACATAAAATCCTTCTTCTATGTAACCATTTAAAAAGGCACTTTTAACATCCATTTGATATAATGAGATATTGTGTTGAACAACAAAGGAGATTAACAATTTAATTGATTCTAACCTGGCGACTGGGGCAAAGGTTTCATTATAATCAATTCCTTCTTGTTGACTATAACCCTGAGCCAACAGTCGTGCTTTGTTTCTGAAAACCTCTCCTTGCTCATTCAACTTGTTTCTGAAGACCCATTTAGTTCCAATGATATTAAATACTTTTGGTTTTGGAACAAGATCCCACACATCATTTCTTGAAAATTGATTTAATTCCTCTTGCATAGCTAGGATCAAATCATTATCCAGCAGAGCTTCATCTATTGAAGTTGGCTCAATCAGCGAGGCTAATCCAAACAGTGATTCTTCATTGTTTCTGAAGGAGGATCTTGTTCTGATGGGATCTTCTTTCTTTCCTATAATCACATTTTCTGGGTGTGCGGATGTGATTCTGGGGAATTTATTTTGTGAGGATTGTTCAGAAATTCTTAGATTTTCTAGAGCATTTTCAATAGGAGGATCTTCTGATATGTCTTTTGCTTCTGACTCTTCAGAGTTTGTAAGGTGATCTTCTGTTCCTGCAGAATTTTCAATTTGCTTTGGCTTTTGCTGGCCAAGCTTATCATCAAACCTAACTTTGATTGATTCTTCAACAATCAAAGTTTCTATGTTGTATATCCAATAACCTTTTGAGCGTTCAGAATATCCAAGCAGAAAGCACTTTTGTGCCTTAGAATCAAACTTGTTCAGATTATCTTTAGTATTCAGAATATAGCAAGTGCATCCAAAAGGATGGAAATATGAAATGTTGGGTTTTCTGTTTTTCCACAATTTATAAGGAGTCTTTTCAATAATAGGTCTTATAGAGACTCTATTTTGAATGTAACACGCTGTGTTCACTGCTTCTGCCCAAAAGTGTTTAGCCATATTAGTTTCATTGATCATGGTTCTGGCCATTTCTTGCAAAGTTCTATTCTTTCGTTCTACAACTCCATTTTGTTGGGGAGTTCTAGGACAAGAGAAATCATGAGAAATGCCATTTTCTTTAAAAAAACTTTTCAAAATAATGATTTTCAAATTCTCCTCCATGATCACTTCTAACTTTTATGATTCTAAAATCCTTTTCATTTTGAACTTGGATGCAGAAGTCAAAGAACACAGAGTGTGACTCATCCTTGTGTTTTAAAAACTTAACCCATATCCATCTGTTGTAGCCATCAACAATGACCAATCCATACTTCTTGCCTCTGATGGATGCAATTTTAACTGGTCCAAACAGATCAATATGAAGAAGTTCCAATGGCCTAGAGGAAGAAACAACATTTTTTGAATTAAAAGAAGGTTTTGAAAATTTTCCTTTATGACAAGCTTCGCACAAAGCTTCTGAGTTAAATTTCAAATTAGGAAGTCCTCTGACCAGATTGAGTTTGTTAATTTGAGATATTCTTCTCATGCTAACATGTACCAATCTTCTACGCCAAACCCATTGCTCGTAGCTAACAAACATAAGGAATTTTACATTTTGAGATTTAAGATCAGGAAGATTAATTTTATAGATGTTGTTCTTTCTCTTTCCAGTAAAAAGGATTGTTCCATCTTTTTGACTAACAGCTCTACAAGATTTTTGATTAAAGATAATGTCATAACCGTTGTCACTTAATTGACTTATGGACAACAAGTTATGAGCTAATCCTTCTACTAACAGAACATTAGTTATAGAGGGAAGGTTACCGTTTTCAATGGTTCCAGAACCAATAATCTTTCCTTTTTGATTTCCTCCAAATTTGACATCACCTCCAGATTTAAGTTCCAGACTTTGGAACATAGACTTTCTTCCCGTCATATGACGTGAGCATCCAGAGTCCAGGTACCATGACTGGTGTTTCAACTGAGCTGTTAAGGACATCTGCAACATAGATTATTTTCTCCTTAGGTACCCATTTCTTTTTGGGTCCTTTTTGGTTAGAGTTTCTATAGTTCAGATTGAACTTTGGTGTTGCATAGGAATTTACAGAGTGAGAAGTGTATTTGATATCATGTGTGTGCCCAAAATTAAATTGCTTGTGTAGTGGTTTATATGATATAACCATTTCCTCAATGGGCTTAGGTTTATATTTCTTTCCCTCTGAGAGCTTTATATCTGTGATACGGTGGGAGAACTGACTTGAGATTTTGCATTTGTGTTTGCAAATGTTCGATTTAGCAAGAGTCGCCACCGACTTTTTATTTATCCTAAGGAAAGGTCAAAAAGCACAGGAAAGACCTTTGAGATGTTTTTGTGGGTTCGGGGGGTAGATTATGAAAATGGAAGGTGCTAGCACCCTTTTCATCCATGGTTATCCATGGGCTCTTAGTTACTTGTTTTAGATCACTTGCCTTTGTTTTTCAATTGCTTGAAATGGTGCTTTGTGTGTGTGGTTTTTGAAAATGTTTTGAAAAAGATGTCTTGTCTAGGAAACCTTTGTAACAATTCGTTTGAATGTTTTACAAAGGTGTTTGTCTTTTTGAAAAGATGTTTCAATATTTTGAAAGTTGTTTTGGGATTGTGTTGTGGTTTCTCAAGTGTTGATGAACTTGAGAGTTTTTCTGTGTTTGAGAAACTTTGGCAGATTCGTTCTGCTGGTCCCCAGGATCCTCTCTTAGCTTTGCAAAAGTTCCTGTATTTATAGAGAAAAAGAATGGATATGTTTGAAAACAGCCAGCCTTGCAAAATAATAAAATACTGTAACGTGACAGTACAAGTGGGGGGGGGGGGGGTGGCAGTAGCAGCAGTGGGGTGCAGAAGATGTGACTGAGGCCTCTGACGTTGCTTGTGCTCAGACCAAATTCAGGTTGACATCTGCTTTTGTGATAAAGTATTCTCTATGAAAAGAAAAAGTATATAGCCTTTAACCCAGAATAGCAGTATCCAAAAGGTAAAGTTTAAAACCTTTGTACAAGCTTCTGACTGTAAATATTTGGACGCAACACAGCCTGGCAAACAAGATTTGATCTTGTGCAAGAGTGAGATCGAAGCACACCTGTTTGAAGGAAGCCTTTACCTCAGTTGAAGCTTGTGGTCGAAACAAGCTAACTCGAAGGAAGCTATTGTCCAATCGAAAGCTCATGCTCGAAGGAAGCAAGTTGTCCAATCGAAGCCTGGGTCGAAGCAAACATAAAGGGAGTCATTGCCTGTGAGGGAGGTTCCTGGCTTCTGAGTCGAAGGGTATTCCCAAGTTGCATTTGAAGGAGGCACCTGCTCAGAACGAAGGATGTACCTAAGTTGCATTCGAAGGAGGCTCTTGCTCAACTGAAGTTTTCATCCAGGCACACAGAAGGTGAGTGCCCAAACAAAGATTTGCCTTGCAGGGGGTACATGTGACCAGTAGGTCATGGCCTTCGATTGCAAGCATGCAGGCAGCAAAAGACACAAATGAAACCTGCAACAAGAAGTCACATGCCCAGGCGAAAGAGGCAAGCCAAGCTTGTGTCGAAAGAGGTCAAAATGCCAATCGAAGGATGCAAGCCAAGCTTGTGTCGAAAGAGGCATACATGAGGCAAAGTGCCCAGATTCGAAAGAGGCATGCAGGAGGAAAAAAGTCCAGATTTGAAAGAGGCATACATGAGGCAAAATGTCCAGATTCGAAAGAGGCATGCAAGAGGCAAAAAGTCCAGATTCGAAAGAGGCATGCAGGAGGCAAAAAGTCCAGATTCGAAAGAGGCATACATGTGGCAAAATGTCCAGACTCGAAAGAGGCATGCAGGAGGCAAAAAGTCCAGATTCGAAAGAGGCATACATGAGGCAAAATTCCAGATTCGAAAGAGGCATGCATGAGGCAAAATATCCAGATTCGAAAGAGGCACGCTAGTAGCCATTTTGAGCAATCGAAGGAGGCCAAGAGTCAATCGAAAGAGCTGAATCGAAAAACACTTGTTTTTATCCAAATTTGCCAAAATATTAATTTTATCTGTTTTCCCCCTTTTTGACAATTTCCTTTTGGTATTGGAAAATCCCAATGCACTTGTTTAAGCTTGAACCTTGAAATCCTTGTAAGAAAAGCCTTGAGAATTGAGAGGGCAAATTTTGGGGTACAACAACTGCCCCTGTTCAATCTTCTTACACCTGAAGAGTTAGATTGGCGAATCTGACATTTGTGACTTGAAGGTGGAAGATGATTGAACACTAGAGTGCCCAGAAATTTGCACTCGGAGATGTGTTAGTTGATTATGTAGGGAATGGGCTTAGAGATGCCATTTGGAGTGATGATAGAAAGTTGTTGGAGATGGGCTTAAAGATGCCATCCGAAGGTGTGAAAGAATCTTGTCGGGGATGGGCTTAAAGATGCCATCTGGAGATGTGACAGAATCTTGTCGGGGATGGGCTTAAAGATGCCATCCAAGAATGTTTGTTGTAAGTGCAAGAAATGAGTATCAGAAAGGTGTCCATATTTTGGAACATCTCTGAGCTGGGGGTCTGAATAAGCAATAGATTGACGTCCATGTTTGGAGAATCCGTAAACTGTCTTTAGAAGTCTTGAGTCTGAACAAGCAATAGATTGACATTCGTATTTGGAAGCACCCGTAAACTGTTTTCAAAAGTTGAGTCTGAACAATCGATATATTGACATCCGTATTTGGAAGCACCCGTAAACTGTTTTCAGAAGTTGAGTCTGAACAAGCGATAGATTGACATCCGTATTTGGAGAATCCGTAAACTGTTTTTAGAAGTCGAGTCTGAACAAGCGATAGATTGACGTCCGTATATGGAAGCACCCATAAACTGTTTTCAGAAGTTGAGTCTGAACATGCGATAGATTGACATCCGTATTTGGAGAATCCGTAAACTGTTTTCAGAAGTCTTGAAGTTGAATAAGCATGAGTTGGTCGAGTAGATATTTGTCCTGTCTGGTTTCAGGTATTAATCTCTGACCTGAGAAAGAAAGATAGTTTCCTGGCTTGTTACAGGTGTTAATCTTCAATCCCTCGTCCACAGATGGTTTTCCTGGCTTACTACAAGTATTAATCTGGAACTCGAAAAGGTTGGTCGATGAGATAGTTGTCCTGGCTGGTTTCAGGTATTAATCTCTGACCTGAGAAAGAAAGATAGTTTCCTGGCTTGTTACAGGTGTTAATCTTCAATCTCTTCATGTAGATAGTTTTCCTGGCTGGTTTCAGGTATTAATCTACAATCAATCGTCCACAGATAGTTTTCCTGGCTTGCTACAGGTATTAATCTGGAACTTGAAAAGGTTGGCCGATGAGATAATTGTCCTGGCTGGTTTCAGGTATTAATCTCTGACCTGAGAAAGAAAGATAGTTTTCCTGGCTTGCTACAGGTATTAATCTTCAATCTCTTCATGTAGATAGTTTTCTTGGCTTGTTACATGTATTAATCTACAATCAATCGTCCACAAATAGTTTTCCTGGCTTGCTACAGGTATTAATCTGGAACTTGAAAAGGTTGGCCGATGAGATAGTTGTCCTGGCTGGTTTCAGGTATTAATCTCTGACCTGAGAAAGAAAGATAGTTTTCCTGGCTTGCTACAGGTATTAATCTTTAATCTCTTCATGTAGATAGTTTTCCTGGCTTGTTACAGGTATTAATCTACAATCAATCGTCCACAGATAGTTTTCCTGGCTTGCTACAGGTATTAATCTGGAACTTGAAAAGGTTGGTCGATGAGATAGTTGTCCTGGCTGGTTTCAGGTATTAATCTCTGACCTGAGAAAGAAAGATAGTTTTACTGGCTTGCTACAGGTATTAATCTTCAATCTCTTCATGTAGATAGTTTTCCTGACTTGTTACATGTATTAATCTTCAATCTCTTCATGTAGATAGTTTTCCTGGCTTGTTACAGGTATTAATCTACAATCAATCATCCACAAATAGTTTTCCTGGTTTACTACAGGTATTAATCTGGAACTTGAAAAGGTTGGCCGATGAGATAGTTATCCTGGCTGGTTTCAGGTATTAATCTCTGACCTGAGAAAGAAAGATAGTTTTCCTGGCTTGCTACAAGTATTAATCTTCAATCTCTTCATGTAGATAGTTTTCCTGGCTTATTACAGGTATTAATCTACAATCAATCGTCCACAGATAGTTTTCCTGGCTTGCTACAGGTATTAATCTGGAACTTGAAAAGGTTGGTCGATGAGATAGTTGTCCTGGCTGGTTTCAGGTATTAATCTCTGACCTGAGAAAGAAAGATAGTTTTCCTGGCTTGCTACAGGTATTAATCTTCAATCTCTTCATGTAGATAGTTTTCCTGGCTTGTTACAGGTATTAATCTACAATCAATCGTCCACAGATAGTTTTCCTGGCTTGCTACAGGTATTAATCTGGAACTTGAAAATGTTGATGGTAGCCATCTGTTGATTGACCTTTTCCTGAAAAGGTAAAGAGTTAGTTGTATGCAATGTCATGATGCATGAAATGCATAATGTCATGATGTTCTCAAAAGTAAATGAGATTGTGTTGTATGCACTTATCATGTATGTATGAAATGTGAAATGTTAATGAATGTATTTTTGTTTGGGAAAATAAGTCCTTGACAAAAGCTGAGGAGTCATTAAATCCTGGACTGCTGTTAAAGAGTATGTGTGTCTTCAAACTTTGCTTAGAATATTTCCAATGGATTCCTGCTTTGTTGTTTGAGGAGAACTCCGCTGGCGGAAGTTGAAAACTCTGTGGGGAGTATGTTTATTTCTGCTTGGGAAAAGAGTTTAGGAGTCTTAGTCATCCGTTGCTCTACTAGGGAGTCGAAGTTGAACTGATATCTGGTCGGGTCCAGGTTTCGTAGTAACTTGCTGGGGATTGTAGAGTAGTCTACTGGGGAAGAGGAGTTGTGGTCCTTTGATTTGTAGTAGTCGGAAAGGCTACCTCAAGCTGGGGAATCCTGTTGTTTGTTGGGGAAATAAACCCTGTTGTCGGTCCGCTAGAGAGGTGACATCTTAGTTGGGGGAAGTCCTCGAGGATTCTTGAGGTTGATTCAGCTGGGGAAGGGGTCAGAGATTATACTCTTGCTGGGGAATCATCCTATGAGAAGGACTTTGGGGAGACTTGTCATTTCCCCTAGCAGCAAATGTTCGTGGAATTGCCAAAAATATTTGATTGTATTTAACTCTTTTCTGAGATTTGACGTTTAATGCCCCAAGTGACGGAGATGGAGACTTGCCCCTGGTTACTCTGCACTTCTTCAGAGATTTCTCAAAATCTTGACTGGACTGCCCCAGGTATGCTGGATAGTGACATGTCATGCCCCCTTGTTGATAGGAGATTTGTCAATGGAAGTGTCATCCTTTTTGAAGTGATTTTGTTCACTGTGAGGGCTTTCGTTCATCGGATATTCGTTGTGTGAATTTCTCCGCTGTCAAACAAATAGCCATATGCAAACAACGATATTCAAATAATGCAAAGTTTATTTTTGTCTTGAAGTTTTTCTATAAATGCGTTTTAGCGAGTAAAGAAACTTTGCTAAGAAAATTCAAACTCAGGATTTAGAGCAAAGCCTTACAGGAGTCAGGATACCTTTTGTAACAGTATGCTTTCGAACTAACCCATGCTTCAGTTAGGACTTTTGCAGGGTTGTAACGTGGCTTGGTTCACGGTTTAAGAAACAAAGGATAAAGGCTCAAAGTATATTTGTACCCACCCGTTCTTCGTGATGTTCTTCAATCCTAAACTCAGTTAATTGTGCGTTTGAACTCCAAATGAGTCTGGAACGACTTTTTGGTGATGGTTCACACCAGTTGAATTTTGGAAGGCAGTCATTTTTGCAACATTTTTCATGTTGTTAAGGATTTGTAGCGACCTCGTTCTTTTGATTTGTTATCCCTAACTCTTGCTTGACTGTTCCTGTTTTTGAGATTACAGTCAGCGGGATGCCCCAAATTTCTTAAGCCTCCTTTATAGGTTTTGGCTTAGTGGGTTTTTTTTTCTTTTTTGAGAGATAATGACTGCCTATGAGATAAGGAACCATCACTGTCTTTTGATTCCCAGGGAATTTTTTTGATGTCATTCGTTGTATTACGAACTGAGAGTTTGCGACTTAAAGCGCATTTGAATTAACTGAGAGACTACCCTGCCCCAGGTTTTGATTAAAGGTTTCAATTTTGTGTTTAAAATAGAAAACTCCTACTTCTTTGGCTCGAAGGGGTCGACTAGGGATTATCTTCCTTATAACTCCAGTGTTTAGGATTTGAAAGAAACGCCTGTACATCGTTAGCAAGGTCTTGTTCAAAAGCATACTGTATAGGATTATGGCATTGTTTCTCATCCTCCCTCTAAAGGCTTGTAACTTTTAGCAAGAGTTGAATGTCATAAAGAGAGTAAAAATCATAGTTTAAATTTAAGAGCTATAGACTTACCTTTCTTCTGAGGCTCATGTTCATCAAGTTCTATCTCGTGACTCCTTAAAGTACTGATAAGTTCTTAAAGGGAAACGTCATTCAGATCTTTTGATACTTTGAATGCAGTGACCATAGGTGCCCATCTTCTGGGTAAACTTCTGATGATTTTCTTAACATGGTCTGCCTTGGTGTATCCTTTATTCAGAACTCTTAGGCCAGCAATCAGAGTTTGGAATCTCGAGAACATAACTTCAATAGACTCATTTTCTTCCATTTTGAATGCTTCATACTTCTGAACGAGAGCCAGAGCTTTTGTCTCTTTTACTTGAGCATTTCCTTCATGAGTCATCTTGAGGGATTCAAACATGTCATGTGTCGTATCTCTGTTGGTGATTTTCTCATATTCATTTTTCGAGATAGCATTCAGAAAGATGTTTCTGGCTCTGTGGTGATTCTTGAAATCTAACTTTTGTTGTTTATCCATGTTCCTTCTGTCAATTTTGTTTCCGTCTTTATCTTCTGGATGAGTGTACCCGTCAAGGACCAAATCCCATAGATCAGCATCATGACCTAGAAAGAAGCTTTCTAGTCTATCCTTCCAGTATTCAAAGTCTTCTCCATCAAACACGGGAGGTTTGGTGCATTTGTTGTTTTGTTCAGATGCCATAGTGTTTTCCTTCTGGATCTTTTTCTGACACTGTTAGGTGTTTGCACCCAGAACTAGAGCTCTGATGCCAATTGAAGGTTGAGAAAACACTTAGAAGGGGGGGGGGGGTTGAATAAGTTTTTCTTTTTCTAGCGCAATACTAATGGAAGGACACTGGTATTTTTATCCTGGTTCGTTTGAATTTCAAACTACTCCAGTCCACCCGCCAAGGTGATCTAAGACTCAACTAGTCCTAGCCCTCTTGAGAAATCTGGCCCAACTAGTCTCTCAAGGAACACTTGCAAAATTGTCTCTTAATAGTAGTGAAACAGATTTGCTTCTAAAAAGCTTTATCACAACTGTGATTTTTCACTAAGATTATTGCCCAACACTTAAGATCTACCCACTATACAGTATTAGTTTACAAGTATGAAAATAGTGAGTGTAAGTATATTTCACGTAAGTCAGTAACCTTTCTTTGATACAAAAGGTCTTCTATATATAGCTTCCAATTCTTGACCGTTAATGCCTTGATGATAGTGCATGCATTTAATGAAGCGTGTTTGCAATGATGCATGTTGCGTGTAGCGAGTAGATTTGGTCTTTATGTTTCCAATGCTCGTGCGCGTAGTACACTTGAGTGCGTTAGCCGTCTTAGAATTTAATAACCAAATGGTACTGTCAGAGCTTGTCTCTGGAAGTTGAAGTGTTTGCTTGCAGCATTTCCATTTCAGAGTTTACTTGATATTATCTTCTATCAGAGTATTCTTCAATATGTGTTCATCAGAGTTTGCTTTAAACTTATATTTATCAGATGTTGTATTCAGCGTGCATCTATCAGAGGTTGCTGAGGATTTGCTCTTCATTCCGAGTTTGCTTTGTACTTGCGTAGAATCCTGTTTCTTTCTAAGATGCGTGAGTCAAAACATCATCTGAACTTAGAGAGCATACAAATCAGAGTATAAATTAAATATAACAAAATTTATTTCATTTCTATCATCTAAACTCTAAGATATGATTAGAACTAAACTTTGTTCTAACAATAAGAAGTGTCAAACCCGACAGTTACTCTGCCCAACAAGTGTCAGGACAGAAATAGCTTTGGAGCACAATCATCAGTACATACACTCCCCACAGAGTAAAAGTATTCAAAAGCATTGATGTCGGCTTTCCCGAAACAGGAAGTAACCTCCCCAGCCAGGGTCATTCAGAAACCTGACAGCTATATCCCCCAGCCGAATTTCATAATTGCGAGCGGGTCAGTAAATTTAATCTCCCAAGCAGAGTTTATTTCTATGGATATAGAAGCTCAATCCCCGACAGAGCTCATTACTTCAGCTACAGAAATTCACTTTCCAAGTTTCCCCCCACAGAGTTTCTTCTCAAGCAGAATCTCTTCCTGACAGAATATTCATAAATCTCCAGCAGCAGTCAGGGATTTATTTTCCCAGACTCGGACATACCCTGATAGCATTTCATGTACATACATCACGACATGCACATACATATCATATACAACATAATCTCATTTATTTTGAGAACATCATCTCACAAGGCATTTCATGCATTGCATATAATTAACCCTGTTATCTTTTTAGGAAACATGATTATCTTCAACAATCCCAGCAGTTATATAGGTCACATTTGTAGACGACTAATGGAAACTCAGTTCCCGAAACCAAACAGGTCAACTAATCTACACTATCGCTTCGAAGTAACCCTACGACCCAGTTTCCTTCCCATAAGCCCTACCATCCAGGCTTTCACCTTGAAGTAACCCTACGACCCAGGTTCCTTCCCATAAGCCCTACCATCCAGGCTTTCACCTCGAAGTAACCCTACGATCCAGGTTCCTTCTCATAGCCCTACTATCTAGGCTTTCATTTCGAAGTAACCCTACTATCCAGGTTCCTTCTCACAGCCCTACTACCCAGGCTTTAATTTTGAAGTAACCCTACTATCCAGGTTCCTTCTCATAGCCCTACTATCCAGGCTTTCATTTCGAGGTAACCCTGCTATCCAGGTTCCTTCTCATAGCCTTATTACCCAGGATTTCATTTCAAAGTAACCCTATTATCCAAGTTCCTTCTCATAGCCCTACTATCCAGGCTTTCATTTCGAGGTAACCCTACTATCCAAGTTCCTTCTCATAGCCCTACTATCCCAGCTTTCATTTCGAAGTAACCCTACTATCCAGGTTCCTTCTCATAACCCTACTATCCAGGTTCCTTCTCTTATCCCTACTATCCAGGCTCTCGTCTCGAAGTAACCCAACTATCCAGGTTCCTTCTCATAGCCCTACTATCCAGGCTCTCATCCCGAAGTAACCCTACTATCTAGGTTCCTTCTCATAACCCTACTATCCAGGATCTCGTCCCGAAGTAACCCTACTATCCAGGTTCCTTCTCATAGCCCTACTATCTAGGCTCTCATCCCGAAGTAACCCTACGACCCAGGTTCCTTCTCTTAGCCCTACTATCCAGGCTCTCATCCTGAAGTAACCCTACAACCCAAGCTCCTTCTCATAGCTCTACTACCCAGGCTCTCATCCCGAAGTAACCCTACTATCCAGGTTCCTTCTCATAGCCCTACTATCCAGGCTCTCATTTCAAAGCAACCCTACTATCCAGGTTCCTTCTCTCTTATCTCCAGACAACAGTTTACAACACTGTAAGACCTAGATCTGACCAGATACGGTCAATCTCACATTTCCCTAGTAAGTCACCGTGAAACCCGGACTCGACCAAATAACAACTCACTTTTGCTTCCTCAATCAGGAATTAACTCCCCAGTAGAGTAATGGAAAACCGAAGCTCCTAGACTCAATTTCCTAAGACATAAATCAACTTTCCTCGATGAAGTCCTCCTCAGCGGTAGGTACAAGAATTCTCGTAAAAGAATATCTTATGCAACCAATATCTTTTCTATATGGCATCTTTAAGCCCATCTCCAACGATTCTTTGTCGACTTCCAAATGGCATCTGTAAGCCCATTCCCGATATCACCCATCAGTATTACCTCATGCGAGTGCAAATTTCTGGGCACTCTAGTGTCCAATCATCTTCCACCCTCAGATCACGAAAGGCAGACAAACCAATCTACATCCTCGGGTGTAAGAAGTTTGAACAGGAGCAGCTGTTGGACCCCAAAATCTGCCCTCCCATTTTACTCAACACATGTTCATTAATACCCTCAACTTGCTCAAGGATTCCTAAGATTTGACTAGACAAACTCTCTCCTAAAGCAATGAACCTCAAACTAGGGTTTCCATTTTCATCAAGATGGGTGAGACCCAAAGGCCTCATACGCTCTCCATAATCCTAATATTTCCTCAAGATCATCCATGCCAAGTTTTATGCCTTACACAAGAAGTTTGCTCAATCAACTGCTCAGATACTTGAGAATCGACTGTATTAGGTCAAAAGTCAACTATGGCCCACATACAGTCAAACTTCAAGATTTTTGCTCAAAATCAAAATTTTGAAGTGATATTCATCATTTGATCAAGGGTTGATCATGATTCCTCAAGGAATGCTCTTAATTCATCAAAACTCAAAAGTTGCTAAATTAGGGTTTCTCAGGAAAAGTCAACCAAGCTTTGACCAAGCATAACTTTCTCATACTTTATAATAAATTTCTCATTCAAAGCTCATTTTGAAGGGAATTCAATTTCCTATAACTCATCTTCATCCCTCAAGTTCAAAAAATTTACTCATAAAAAGATATGAATTTCTACATTATAGGTCCTTTTGAAAAGTCAACAAAAACACCTTTTGGGTCAAAGCTTCTTACATGAACATGAAAGACTCAATTGAGATGAGACTAAAAGGGTTGTGTAGGGGAAATCATAAGCTTTCTAAAAAGTCCAAGAACACCTCTCTAGGGTTAAAATTGGAAGAGTTATGCATTTTCAAAGTTGACCATTTTTGGAAAATTGCCAAAAGTCAAATGTGCTCAAAAATGTATTTTTTGCCAAAAGGGCCTAGCATTTCAGGTTTGTATCTTGTTAAGGACATGGTCCATGACCCAAATCAGAAGCCATATATTATTTTCTCTATTTATTTATTTTATTTTTATTTTTATTTATTAAAAATCATATTAAATCAAATAAATAACAAAAAAATATCAAAGATTATGTTGATGATCTGATTTTGATGAAAATCAAATCTAATTAAGATGGCCTAATCAGATCAAAACGAATCAAGGCAATTTGAGGAAAAAATGGCATGATTTGGATGGTTATGGAAAGATATCACATGGTAAACAAATCACATTCATTCTCCATGATTCCAGAAGATTCAGGTTGTTTTTGTTACCCTAATTCATCACACTACATATAATGAACAAAAACAAGGCAAGAGAACAAGGGTTGTAGCCACGAGAAGAGAGAAAGAAAACTCAAAAATTGGACAAAAAGTGGTGGATCGTTTTCTCATATAGAGGGTGATTCAGACCATTCCAAAGCTTCCAGTCGCTTCCTGGATATCTCTTGGAGCTAACACAATCAATTGCAAGCATTCACAAACCCAGAATCACCCCATAGCCCTCATACGGTTTGCACCTTTTCTCAAAATCAATTATGATAATTCTTGCATCTTAAGCATGTTTGAATGATATATTTGTGATTGTTAACATATTTGCAACATGTTGGGATGATTTAAATGACGTTTTGATGCATATACTGATGGTTTCCGTGGTTAGGGTTTAAGAAGCCATTTTGGGGCTTCTTTGTACAGGTAAAATTAGGCCAAGAAAATGATGCCATGATACTCGTGAGATCAAGACGAGTTAATTGGTGTCTTTAGAATTAATTTATCATGCGTTGTATGAATTTTGGAGGATTGCAGGGTTATGGCTATGGAGCTCTGTCCGTAGGTATAAATCTGATACCTAAGACGACAGACAGGGAAGAAGACGATGACTCGTCACCACTCCATTGGTCCGTTTGAATAATCGCGCGTTTTTTTTTTAATTTTTCAACCTAGCCACTTTGTTTTATATATTATGATAGAGTCTTATTATTATAACAAATAACCAACGCAACACAAATGGCAGGGGTAGGAACTTGTGAAGCAAGGGACCTGGGTTCGATCCCAGGTCCAAAACTTTTCTTATTTTCTGACCATTTAAATGCAAATCCAGCGTGCCTCATGACTTAACGCCTACCATGTACCCTAGATCTCAACCCTGAGATCCATCATCAGACCAAATCTCACGTTCCAACATTGAGGGACTACCATGCATCATCAGAGGAGAGAAGCACAAGATCTGGTGCAGGATTGGGCTTAGTATGCATAGGCCTAACAAAAATCAGAAACACCCCCCCTGGGTTGCTCATACAGGCCCAAGTCCTACTTTTTCTTAATTATTTTTCTTATTATTTGTTAATTATATCCTTTTTTAATAACACAAAAAAATCATATTTTTTATTTAATCAAAAACCATAAAAAACATCAAAAATCTTTTTTTAATAAAATATGTTTTATTAATTAATTAGTTTAATTAAATTAGGGTAATTTAATGTCTTTTTATTATAATTTAAAATAATTAGAATTAGGGTTTAACTTTGTACTTAACGTAATTTTTCCTCAAAAAAACGACATAAATATTTTCTCAAATTAGATTTTTAGGTCGTCTGATTATTTCTCGCAATTAATTTGCCGCGCGCTTTTAATTTTCCTTTTTTATTATTATTTGTAACTGCTCCGAGTTTGTAATAGATTTAAATAGGGTTTTAATTTTGCATTTTATTTTCAGTCAAAAAATAAATTATGTATATGCTCAAATCCTTGTAATAATTAAGACTCTAACTTCTCGCATTTTAATTTCCGCAAACTATAAACTGCTTAGATGTATGTATAGGATTGTATGGAAAGACGAACTAAAATTAAAACAATAGAAAACCCTAATTGTGCAAAGATAATTAACTGAAAAATACACTTGCACATGCTCACTCCTAGGGTTTACCCCACTCTGGTTGCCTTTGGTAAACGGTCATGAAGTATAGGGAATATTAGTGGTCGTCCTCTAGTCCTAAAAGATCTAAAATGACCCATTCGGATGTTGCCTCGGAAAAATATCTTTAAGGCTTTAGGATGATTACTAAATTTTCCTAACATTGCTTTTGTGATCGTATTCGTCCCTTCAAACGTCCCTTAAAACTCCAACGACGGTGCTACCTATTCCTTAATAATAGGATAGCGATGTCTAAAGGAAAACGAATAGACTTGGTTCGAGTAGGTAGATTAGCTCCTAGGTACTTGTTCAAACAAAACTTTTCACACAAACACTTTTCAAAACAATTTTCAAAACAACTTAGTCACACTCTTGAGGAGTGATACAAGGGCTATCACGAAGTAAAACTTTTTCAAAACAAGCACGCATAAGCAATTTTAAAAATGAGAAAAGTACCTAAGAGCCCGTGGAGAACCACAGATAGAAAGGGTGCTAACACCTTCCCTTTCTATAATCTACCCCCCGTACTCAGAAACATTCTCGAAAAAGGTTTTTTTTCTGTTCTTTTTCATTTTTCCTTAGTTGGATGAAATAAAAGTCGGTGGCAACTCTTGCTTACCGCGACATTTGCGAACATAAACACAAAACCAGTATAACATTAGGTTCTGCCACCGTATCATAAGATGTCTTATGATTTTCCATGAAAAAGAAGTTTTAGTTTTAAGATGCAAGATGCAAAGAAAAAAGAAAACAACTAAGGGAGACTATCCTAATCTCTAGCCCTAATGTTATCATGTAATGATTGACCCTAAGGTTAAGGATGAAAAAGGGAAGTTTCTACCCTATGTTAGCATGCATGGATTCATATCCTAAGGTCTAACTCGAGGACTAAACCTACACGAGAAATCCTAAGGGAGCATGGTAAAAATGTCACACTGACAAAAAGCAAGCATATGGCGAAACATTTGAACAAACAACAGCTCGAGCATCACTCGAATATCAAATACCTATAAGGCGCAAGCCTAGTAGTAGAAAGGGAGGTCCCGCCATAGACAAGCAACCAAGCATCAGACTAATGGTCAAGCCATATCCAAGGGGAGCGTATCACCCGAGTCGATAAACCATAGAAGTATAGGAATGCAAAAGGGTCCTTAACCATGGTATCAATTACCAGGGCAAGAAAGATCTGGGGGAAAAGACATAGTGCATACGTACACTAAGCATCAGTGTTAGTCAACACGAGCTAAAGAAAGCATGGGGATCCGATTACGGGAACCCTTTTCACTTACCTTTAAAGGGATTAACTTCATTAGGATCTTGGGCACATGTTCAGAGTATCTACTTGTAGAAAGTGAGCATAGGAACAACACGGACTGGAATGTGCGAGGGTTGATTACGAACCCTTTTCGCTCACCTTCTTTTGAGGACTTTTCACCTGTAATACAACGCGGGCACAAATATAAACACGCGTGCATAATACCTACTCCGAAGGTAGGATTTTAAACAGTCACAATTAGCAGACCGATATAATTTTCTTAAACAAGTCTTTAAATAAACCAGAAGGACTCTTGACATATATCAGCAACGGAGGTCCCCGTCATACATCTTTATTCCTACTTGACATTGCAAGGAAAGCGGAAAGAACCCTACTTCTCATGATCTCTAGAAAGTCGTGAAGTGCGAAATATGATAAACAAAGAAAAATACGAAACGGATATTAATCTGTAGCAGAGCGTTTTAGAACAAAGAAACTCGACGATCTTTGCGAGAGCTTCACCAATAATCAACTGGACTAATCCTCAGGCGCTCGATATCACAAACCAGACTCTTACCATGAACTCATGGAAATAAAGTAATAACAAAATGAGTATTAACATGGAAAGAATAATTTGGAAACTTTAATTAAATTATAAAGTCCTAAAAAAACTCTAAAATATTCTATCATTTTTGTATCATTTTTATCAACAAAACTATGAAAAAGAAAATTCTATGAGAAAAAGAAAATGACAAAACTCTAAACAGTTAGGGGTATATATTGGATCCAGATGTGCATGAATCAGAAATTAAGTGTTAGGACCATCTTAAAAGTGATCCATGAAGCCCTTTTATTGGTATTAATTGATTTCAGAAAAACTAACGGGCTCAGGGCCCAACCACCACCTTAGTTCGGGTCTGCATCCTATCTCAACAATTATTCAATTAGGTTCTAAAATTGAATTAGAATTAATTAATTGAACATTAAAACCATAAACCAAAATGAATTAAATGATTATAAAAATAAAAGGGATTAGAGTTCTAAGTCGAAATGGTGGTTCAGCTTCTACCGTGAGACTCTTAGATTAGCATCAACCTTCTTCGATTGACTTCAACCTGCAACAATAACATCCTTCTTCGATTGGCTTCAATTCTACAGCAGTGATCGCGACTTTGTATGTCTATAAATCTGGAGACTGCAAGTGCACAGTCCTATCACGTAGTCTTAAAAGATATCGAATCCACAGGGACTATGAATCGATCTACCGTAATTTTGGTTACTGGGTAAAGCTAAGGCTAATATTAATTTAATTAACGAAAGGGATCTAATTACTAAATTTAGTTATAAAATTTTTAATTATAAATACCGGTATGTATTTCACCTAAATTTTGGGTTCCGAATTTCCACTGGCTTTTACTTAAATTGGTCAAAAATTATCTTTACGCAAACTTTATTTGTCTAAAAACCTTCCCCTCACACTTCCGTTCTATTAGTTCGGGTTATACGATTAATACCCTAACGTGTGCTTCCGTCACTCCGCCGGATTCAAAAGTAATTTTTGAAAACAGAATAAAAGTTAATTGTTTTTAAAATGCTTCCGCCTCTTTAAAAACAATGCCTAATAATCACTATCTGGTTTTAGCCTCAAACTTCCGTTTTATTAGTAAAAACCTTAGTCAATTCTAAAACCTCACACTTCCGTTCTATTGGTTTGTAAAATCTTAAACAATTTAATTGAATATTAAAACCATGAAAGAAGTTTCTTTTACAAAATAATTTTAAGCCAGTTTATTTCGGATCCCGTTATTTGGTTAATTTACATACCGATATTTAATCGGTTTAGCCAGACATGTTCATACAATTAATCATGCAAGGTTTATTAATTAGGAAACGGCGAAATAAAAACATACTCAGAACAGAGATCATACAAATATATTAAATAAAGCGTATAAATGAAAACCTGATGAAAATGTAGAAATACTTCAATAGCTTCAAGTAAATATTCGTTCTTCAAATCCTTCGAGTATTCCACCACAAGTCGGCTGGATCTACCCTTCGAATCTTGAATTTCGTAACAACAAGAAAAGTAAAAATACCGGATCTAACGTAAGGTTAAACCGGATAAAATTGCACAACAATTCCCGGTGTAGAAATTGTTGTACGAAAAATAAAGGCAGAAAATTGGAGAAGAAAAGAAAATAAAAACAATGCGATGAAATAAAAATAAAGGAAAAAGGGCAGAACAAAAATTAAAATGGAAGGAAATTTGCTCTGCTGAAAATAGTACGATCTTGCAAAAATTCTCCGACCTTTGGGATTTGGCTTTCACTTCTATTTATAATGCTTGTAAAATAACTGTATCCCAAAAGGTCAATCCACGTAAAACTGAATATCCAAAAAATATTGCTAGTGGACTTTGTTGCATAACATGCTGAAGACGTGTACGGAAATATAGCAAAAGTTGGTTTCTTCATTGACTTGGGACCGATCGTTCCGTGTGAGGAGAAAATGGCGTAAAAATAGGAAAGGGGAGGGAACGGTCGTTCCACTCAGCTGAAGTGGGCCGGACCGGTCGTTCCCCTTAGTGGGCCGGTCGGTCCCTTCAAGCTGAAGTGGGGAACGTGTGTTCCCTTGGGCCTCTGCGCGTTCTTGGTCTTTTGGGCCTTGGAAAAAATCATTCTTTTCACCCCCATTTAGTATTCTGCACCATATTAATCAATTATCTTCATTTTTGTACTAAATTGCATCTATTTCTTCATTTTTCTTCACATAAGCTTATTTAAGGCAAAATACCTGAAACAAAGAAATACCAGCGTAATATGAAAATAAAATAAAATAAATTAAATAAAAACATGAATTATTTGCATTAATTAAGTCGATTTATACGATATAAAATCGTGTTATCAAACTCCCCTACACTTGAACCTTTGCTTGTCCTCAAGCAAGAAATATATATCTCTCTAAATGCGGGTCAGACGCAACAAAAATTGCCACAAGTCAAAAATGTATTAAGTTGCACATTGCTCTTGAGCTCTCGACTTCGATACTAAAGTCACCGTAACAATACTAAATAAACTCAGGTTCGAAGAACAATTCTAGTGACGCCATTATAACTTAACTCTAAATCCTACATTTTGTTTCACCTTTTTCATTCAGGCGCAATCACATTAAGCCCTTTGCCCTTTCGCGCACATAGTGGAGTGACCGGTTAGTGAATTTGGTCTTTTAAGCCTGCTAGGAGTTCTGGTACTTAATAGTTGGTAACTCCTTTTTGTTCTTTTGTAAATTGCGGGGAATCGAACCGTAGTTCGCCCTACCAAGTTCAACACCAGAAACCGCTGAACCAATTTACAAAGAATTCATTAATTGATAATTTATAAGGTTCGCGACCATTGGGCGAAATAGTCTGGTAAGGACTATCCAACTTAGTTAGAGCGTTTCTACAAATTTAAATTTTTTTTTTATTTTTTTATTTTCGATCAATCACTTATATTCATCGATCCTCCACGTAGTTTGCTATTTAGACGGTGCTGACTGCTTGTATAAACTACTAAAGGTTACTTTAAAACCTAGAATTTAAATTTTCGGTATATAAAGGGTACTAAAATTTTAATTCATTTTCCTGAGATTTTAAAGTGTTGAAGTGGCGACGATATTATTTCAATCGTGTTCAATTTATAAATATTTTCTTCTAAAGAAGCAACTTTGATACACTTTTTGAGTGTGTATAATTGTGCGTCTGACCATAAAAAATTTTTTTATGGCTCAAGAATTTGGAGAATTCGGATAATCATGAATTTATATATGTATATAAGACTTAATTTAATAACAAATTTTTATTAATTAAAATTTTAAAGTACAAAAGGGAAATTACAAAAGGGAAATTTGCTTACTTGAAGAAAGATAACAATAGTTAATTCGACCCCCCTACACTTAAACTGAGCATTGTCCTCAATGCTTAAAAATGGGGAATCGAAAAATACAAAAATAAAAAGAAAAGAAATATTAAGAACTAATCGTTACGATGTGGACGACGTCCTCTTCCTCGAGTTCTTGGACGTCGCTCATCTTGGCGTTATGGAGGCACGAATTCGTCCAAGCGTAGGTGAAGTGAGTGCATAGAAACTCCAAGGTCAATAACATTTGCATTCAAGGTGTTGTAGTTGTTATGCATTTGTTGTACCAATGCAAATGTTGCGTTTTGTTGGTTTTGCATCTGTTGCATGGTTTGGTAGAGAGTTTCCATGGTGAGATGGTTTTGTTGATTGTTGTTCATTTCTTCTTCCATTTCATCCACGGGAGCATTATTCTCAGCTTCGGGTGCATTTAAATCGAATAACCAACGGCTTCGATTTTGCACATTAATAAGATGAGGACATGGGAGAATAATGCTTGGTACCAAAACTTTATTGACCAATAAAGTAAATCTGTTCTCACCTTGCCTTGGGAGGATTAGATGGGAGTCTCTGCAGTATACCTCATCTAGAAATTGGGCTGGCATGAGGTGTTGAGCAATAGTTAGGATCTCGTCAGCCAATCCTAGCGAGTAAGCTATCGCGGTAATAATGCCACCGAAAAGAAAAGGGTTGTTTCCGGCAGTTTGAGCACATAGTTGAAAGTGTGATAGCATAAATGGTGCGGCGTTGACACGGCTCCCAGTTAAGGCACAATATAAGAAAAATAACTCATTTTGGGTTACCTTATGGTTGTAGGTGCGTCCAAAGATAGTGTGAGCCAAAATACGGTGAAAATACCGTATTGCTGGATTATGAACGTGGGATGCATATAATAGTCTCCAACCATTTGCGGCTTCCCCACTTATCTCCTCCCAGAATTGTAAACCTTGCTCCTCCCAGGCTGGAATATCATCTTCCGCTTCAAATGGCTTGTAATAAATACCATCCCCTTGTGAGAATCCTAGTGCCTCAGCAATTTGTTGTTGATCTAGCGTATACTCACGGTTGAACGTACGGAAACTAGCAGTTCCCGTAGTGTATGGATCTTCAATATCTGTTGAGTAAGAAAAATAACTCAAATACTCCAACACTAGAGGTTCAAAGGTTGGGTTTGGTTGGGTACAGAGATTGTATAAACCAGTATTATTTAGCAACCATGACACACTTTCAGTGAGTCCTAAAGTTTGTAGACAATTTATATCTACATACTTTGTCGGAACCACCGAGCGTTTGTATAAGTTGAGATACATGGTGCGTTGCTTATCATCGCGGAAGATAATGTTTGAAAGGTCGGGTTGTTGTCTTTCGGGACGGATGGTTCTCGGAGGCATGGTAATGGTAAGAAAATGGTGGTAGATGTAGAAGGAAGTTAGAGAAGATGAAGATAAATATGAGAGAAACGTAGTAGAAAGTAAGAAATGGTGTGAAGAGATAGTAAGAAATGAGGGGTATTTATATTGTGAGGGTGGTTGAATGGTGATAACGAGAATTTAATGAGAGTTAATAGGGGAGTTGGAAAGGGTAAAAATTTGAAAAAAATGAGATAATGGAGTAATGGGAATTTAAGAGTGGTTGGAAGTTGTTTTATGGAGAAGATAAATGGTAAAAATGAGTTATGAATTGAATTTGGCGTGGGAGACAAAGAGACACGCTTTACATCATGCAACAGGGGGCCGGTCGTTCCCTCTTGTACTAGGACAGGGGGACGGTCGGTCTTGCTTTTCAGTCAAAAAGGGGACCGGTCGGTCCAGGGGGCATGGTGTGCGTGGGACCGTCCGGTCCTGTGCCTGCGTGGGAAATTCAACTTTTCCTTTTGTTTTCTTTTGATACAGTACGTTATAATATATATCTCAGGCACAGAATGCATAGTGTTTGCAAACAGTATCATTTCAGCTTTATTTGATACCACTTAATAATCTAATAACTAATATAAATAACATTGAAACAAAACAAGAAGATAAATAATGTTGAACTTTAAATTGCATAATTCAAATTGTACTACAAAGAACATAAAATAAACCAAATTGCAAAACATAATTCAAATGAAATCCAAATGCAAATCAAATAAATAACTAACTAAAACTAACTAATTAAATAAATTCTCTCATTAGCCACTTTTATTATTATCGTCTCCGTTATTCTTCTGCATGGAATAGATATGTTGAAACACTTCATCAAACTGCATAGCTACCGTGTCGACGAATCCAAAATGATCCATCCGGAGTGTATTAACTTCATTGTTCGCAGCTGTGAGGTTTTCTTTCAGATTCTTCACTTCTTCCTTCAATTCCTTAATTGTTTCTTCTTGGTTCATGGGTTCAGATCCTTGCCTATTTTCTTCAATCACCGGAGTTACAGGTGGTGACAAAGGTTGCTCAGGAAAGTCATGGTACCCAGGTGGTGTCTCAGGATCAGATTCAATTGCATAAATCTCAGGTATCTCATAATCTTGGATTGTTTCAGTGGAGCGAGCAGGAGATGGTAAACCGTCCAAATTATACAGCCAATTACCTTTATCGTGAACACTGGTGCGTGGAATAGGCAAGGTAAAGAGGTTAACTACCTCATTATTAATCAGCAATTCAAACTCTCGTGGACCATGGTTTCCAATTAATCTTCTGTTGAAACAAAAACTGAGGTCCATTGGTCGGATACCTCCGTAAGGATGGCAACTCAACAGTGGTTGCCGCAAACCCAAAGCATTCGCTATCATTGTTACCATTCCTCCCATCATGATGGGCATATTATCATCTTGAAGCATTTTCTCAATGGTAACTAATAGAAAAGCGACACCGTTCACGGGCCGATTCTGTACAGCACAAAGCATAATAAACAACTCATCTCGAGAAACAATAGTGTTATTCTGTTCCTTTCCAAACAGGGTATGTGACAGAATATGGTGAAAATAGCGGAACGCCGGATTATGAATATAATCCGCATGTGGCTCAGGATGCTCAAAGATACTCATCCCAGTCAATGATTCCCAGAATATGTCGAGCTCGCGGAAATCAAACAATTCTTCCTGCCTTGATGTAAAAGTATCAAATCCATCTGGGAATCCCAGCAAAGCAGAAAAGTCATGAAGATTATACCTATACTCCATTCCAAATAGCCTAAAGAAGATAAGACCTCTCTTCAGGCCCCTCCCATAATGTGGGAGGTAGTTAAAAGAGCTCAGAAATTCCAGAGTCAATTTGCGGTAGGTACTGAACCGCCTCAAAATATGAGCATCTTCCCATCCAATTTGATTCAGCAGAAACAAAACACTATCATGAATTCCCAAAGTAGTCATAGCAAAAAGATCAGGATAATATGTCAGGGACATATTCCTTGCAGCTAATAAATTGTATCTGCCTCTTTGGCCTCTTCCTCTGAAAGCTATTTCCATAGTATCTTCCATTGTTAGTTGGTCAGCTTAATTTTTATATTAATTAAGTTAGCCTGAAATTAATTAGATACATGAAATTTAATCAGATTTTTGGCCAGATGCCGAAAAGAAGAAAATAAGAATAAGCATAATAGTGATAGAATGAAGAAGAAATATAGATGAAATAGAATATTAGAGAAGATATGTGTATAAGTGTTTATGAATGAGAAGAATAAAGAGAAAAATAAGAATAATAATAATAGTAAGAATGATAATAAGAATAATAAAACAAAAAGGTAAATATAATAATTAATCATAAAAAGGTGGGTTGTCTCCCACTAAGCGCTTTGTTTTATGTCGTAAGCTCGACAAATAAAATCAAAGTTTTAAATTTCTAATTGAGCAGGTGGCTCTATTAAAGTTATTTCTTGAAAGTATTCGTTACTCTCTGCACTGTGATATGGTTTTAAACGTTGTCCATTAACTATAAAGGGTTCAGAAATCTTTCCTTTGATTTCGACCGCTCCGTTAATAAACGTGTTTGTTATTGTGAACGGACCAGACCATCTGCTGCGTAGTTTTCCAGGAAATAATTTTAATCTTGAATTAAACAGTAGTACGATATCACCTATTTTAAAATGTTTTCTATTTATTCTTTTGTCGTGCCATGTTTTCGTTCGTTCTTTATAAATCTTGGCGTTCTCATACGCATCTTGTCTCAATTCCTCTAATTCGTTTATATCAAGGATGCGCTTCTCGCTTGCGGTTGTGTAATTCAAGTTTATATTTTTAATAGCCCAATAGGCCTTGTGTTCTAATTCAACCGGCAAATGGCAAGATTTTCCATAGATGAGCTTAAACGGGGTGGTTCCTATTGGTGTCTTAAATGCGGTCCTATATGCCCATAGAGCTTCAGATAGTTTTGAGGACCAATCCTTTCTCGAAGTTGCTACAGTCTTTTCTAATATTTGCTTGATTTCACAATTAGAGACTTCCACTTGTCCACTCGTTTGTGGATGATAGGGTGTATCTACTCGATGTCGGACACCGTATTTCCTTAGGAGTTTTTCGAATATCTTAGAAATAAAATGAGAACCTCCATCGCTTATTACTAATCTTGGTATACCGAACCTCGGAAATATCACGTTTTTGAAGAGCCTTAATACAACTCGGGTATCGTTTGTTGGAGAAGCTATAGCTTCTATCCATTTAGATACATAGTCAACTGCCACGAGTATGTATTTGTTACCAAAAGATGACGGGAATGGTCCCATAAAGTCTATACCCCATACATCGAAAATCTCTACTTCCAGAATGCCTTTCTGTGGCATCTCGTCGCGTCTTGAAATGTTACCAGTGCGTTGGCACCGGTCGCACTTAGTGACTGCGACATGAACATCTTTCCATAGTGTTGGCCAATAAAGACCTGATTGTAGGATTTTCGTACATGTTTTAGAAGTACTCGTGTGTCCTCCGTATGGTGCGGAGTGGCAATGTTTAATCACGCTTTCGACTTCTTCTTCGGGTACGCAACGACGGAAAATTCCATCGGGTCCTCTTTTGAATAACAAAGGTTCGTCCTAGTAATATTGTTTGAGATCGTGAAAGAATTTTTTCTTTTGTTGGTACGTTAACTCTGGTGGTAATACACCGGCAGCTAGATAATTTACGAAATCTGCATACCAAGGGACAGATGAGATTGCTAAGGTTGTTTCAGAATAGTTTTGAGATTCACTTGCTTCGAAGTGGGCGATTAATCTATCATATTGAGATTCATCATTGATTGGAATTCGTTCTTGTTTTAGATTTTCGATTCTTGATAGATGATCAGCCACTATGTTTTCAGTTCCTTTTTTATCCTTGATTTCTAAATCAAATTCTTGTAGCAACAAGATCCATCTTAGCAGTCTAGGTTTAGCGTCCTTTTTGGTTAGGAGATATCTAATGGCAGCGTGGTCAGTATAAATTATTATCTTAGCTCCTACTAAATAAGATCAGAATTTATCGAGTGCGAAGACTACAGCCAGGAGTTCCTTTTCGGTTGTTGCATAATTCATTTGCGCTTCATCTAGGGTTCTACTAGCGTAATATATGACGTGTAATTTTTTATCTTTTCTTTGTCCTAGGACTGCTCCTACGGTATAGTCACTTGCGTCACACATTATCTCAAATGGTTCACTCCAATCTGGGGTCTTCATGATTGGCGCAGTAATTAATGCTTTCTTTAATGATTGAAAGGCTTCAAGGCATTTTTCGTTAAATATGAATTCATCATCTTTCATTAAGAGTTCTGTTAATGGCTTAGAAATTTTAGAGAAATCTTTAATAAAACGTCGGTAAAAACCGGCGTGTCCTAAGAAACTTCTTATTTCTCTGACAGTTCTAGGGGGTTGAAGGTTTTCGATAACTTCTATCTTGGCCTTGTCTACTTCGATTCCCCTATTAGATATAATATGTCCTAACACAATACCTTCTTGAACTATAAAATGGCATTTTTCCCAATTTAATACTAAGTTTACCTTTACACATCTTTCTAGTACTTTTTCTAAGTTTGCAAGACATCCTTCAAAACTACGTCCGCAGACGGAGAAGTCGTCCATGAATACCTCCATAATATTATCAAGAAAGTCTGCGAAGATTACCATCATGCATCTTTGAAAAGTTGCAGGTGCATTGCATAAGCCAAAAGGCATTCTTCGATATGCGAAGGTTCCGAATGGACAGGTGAAGGTAGTCTTTTCTTGGTCATCAGGGTGTATCGGTATTTGAAAGAATCCGGAGTAACCGTCCAAGTAACAGAAATATGAGTGTCTGGCTAGACGCTCCAGCATTTGATCAATGAATGGTAAAGGGAAATGATCCTTCCGGGTGGCTTTGTTAAGTTTCCTATAATCAATGCACATCCTCCATCCTGATTCGATTCGCTTTGTTATGGTTTCTCCTTTGTCGTTTTCGATTACCGTTACGCCTCCTTTCTTGGGGACTACATGAACGGGGCTTACCCATTTACTATCAGATATTGGATAAATGATGCCTGCTTCTAACAATTTTAATATCTCTTTCTTTACTACTTCACTCATTATAGGATTAAGTCTTCTTTGGTGTTCTCTAGAGGTTTTACTATCTTCCTCTAGCATTATGCGATGCATACAGATGGAAGGACTTATTCCTTTAAGATCAGTTAAATTGTATCCTAAAGCAGTTGGATATTTCCTCAGTATATGTAGTAATTTTTCAGTCTCGATTTTTCCTAGATTTGCGTTGATTATTACTGGTCGTTCGAATTCTGGGTCTAAGAATTCGTATCTCAGGTTTTTGGGTAACGTTTTGAGTTCAATGGTTGGTTTGTGTAAACCTTGTGTAGGATCGGGTGTTATTGCTAAGCATTCATCTAAGGTTTTATCTGGATGATCTTCTGCTTCTTTTATACATTCTTCTATCATATCCATAAAGTAGCAGTTGTCATCTATGGCTGGTGCTTTTAGAAATTTGGAAAGAATGAATTCAATCTTTTCTTCGCCTACCTCAAAGGTGAGTTTTCCTCTTTTAACGTCTATAATGGCACCGGCAGTTGCTAGGAAGGGTCTTCCTAAAATGATAGGTGTGTTCGTATCTTCCTTAATATCCATTATTATAAAGTCGGTTGGGATGTAGAATTGACCTATTCGAACTGGGACGTTTTCAAGTACTCCTACGGGGTATTTGACAGAACGATCTGCTAACTGAACAGACATTTTAGTTGGTCTCAACTCTCCCATTTCGAGTTTCTTACTGATGGATAAAGGCATTACACTGATGCTTGCTCCTAAATCACATAAAGCTTTGTCTATGACGAATTTTCCTATTACACATGGTATAGAAAAACTACCAGGGTCTTTCAGTTTAGGTGGCATCTTATTTTGGATTATTGCGCTGCATTCAGCTGTAAGAGTAACTGTTTCATTTTCTTCTAGCTTTTTCTTATTAGATAGGTTTTCTTTTAAGAATTTAGCATATGAGGGCATTTGCGTTATCGCTTCTGTGAAAGGAATTGTTACGTTTAATTGCTTGAGAAGTTCTACAAATTTCTTAAATTGCCCTATGTCTTTTGTTTTAACTAGTCTTTGAGGGTAAGGAATAGGTGGTTTATAGGGAGGTGGAGGTACATAAGGTTTTTCTTGTTCTATTGTTTCTCCATCTTCCTTTCTTTTAGGTTCATTATCCTCTTCGGCTTGGTTTTCAGAGTTTTGGTGCATGGCCGGGTTTTCGGTTCTTGGATCTAATGGTTCTTCTATTTCTTTACCGCTTCGTAATATAATTGCGTGAGCTTGTCCTTTCGGATTAGGTTGTGGTTGTCCAGGGAAAGTACCGGCTGGTGCGGCAGCAGGCGCTTGTTGTTGAGCCACTTGTGAGATTTGAGTTTCTAACATTTTATTGTGAGTGGCTAAGGCATCTATTTTGTTCGATAGTTGCTTAATTTGCTCGTTAGTGTGTATGTCTCGGTTTAGGAATTCTTTGTGAGTTTGCGCTTGGCTTGCTATAAAGTTTTCCATCATTATTTCGAGATTAGATTTCCTAGGTGCGCTCGGTGCGGCAGAAGGTGCTTTTTGATATCCAGGTGGAGCAGTTTGCGCTTGAACAGGTGCGTTCAATGCGTTATTATTCTTGTAGGAAAAATTTGGGTGATTCCTCCAACCTGGGTTGTACGTATTTGAATAAGGGTTTCCCTGAGCGTAGTTTATTTGGTCAGTCGGAGTACCTAACAGAAATTGACATTCGGCGGGAGCGTGACCAGATGTTCCGCATATTTCGCAGTCAGGAGTCACTGCAGCTACGGTAGCTACAGGAGTTAACGTAAGGTTTTCTATTTTCTGAGTTAGTGCGTCTACCTTAGCGTTTACTTGATCTAGGCTACTAATTTCGTACATTCCTCCTTTCGTCGGAGGTTTTTCAACGGCAGCTCTCTCGCTTCCCCACTGGTAGTGGTTTTGGGCCATATTATCTATCAGTTCGTAGGCTTGTACATAAGGTTTCTCCATTAGCGCACCTCCAACAGCAGCGTCGATTGTTAATCTCGTGTTGTACAAAAGACCATTGTAGAAAGTATGTATCACTAACCATTCCTCCAGACCATGATGTGGACAGAGTCTTATCATGTCTTTATCTCGTTCCCATGCTTCAAATAAAGACTCGGTGTCTTTCTGTCTAAATCCGTTGATTTGAGCTCGAAGCATAGCCGTTTTGCTTGGTGGAAAATATCGGGTTAGGAAAACTTTCTTTAATTCATCCCACATAGTGATTGAATTAGAAGGTAGAGATTGGAGCCAGGCTCTAGCTCTATCTCTAAGGGAAAAAGGAAATAATCGTAAACGAATAGCTTCCGTGCTGACCCCATTAGCTTTTACGGTATCTGCATATTGTAGAAATACAGATAAATGCAGGTTCGGATCGTCAGTTGGATTTCCAGAAAACTGGTTTTGTTGAACTGCAGATAATAGCGAAGGTTTCAGCTCGAAGTTGTTTGCCTCGATTGCCGGAGCGGCAATACTGTTATGAGATTCGTCTTGAGAAGGGATTGCGTAAGATTTTAGAGGTCGTGGCGCAGCCATCTCAGCTCGTCTAAGATCAGTTATATCAGGGATATTCGTCGGGGGTAAATTGTTTAGTAGACGATATTCCTGAATTCGGCGTCTCAATCGAAGATAACGCTCGATGTCATTGATTTGTAGATGCAAAGGTTCGCCTTGAGAGCGAGTGTTTGGCATACAAATCAGAAAGAGATGAAAAGAAGAAGACCTTAGTCTCTACGATGTAACTAAAAGAGTTACGATATCGACTTAAATAGTCCCCGGCAACGGCGCCAAAAACTTGATCGCGACTTTGTATGTCTATAAATCTGGAGACTGCAAGTGCACAGTCCTATCGCGTAGTCTTAAAAGATATCGAATCCACAGGGACTATGAATCGATCTACCGTAATTTTGGTTACTGGGTAAAGCTAAGGCTAATATTAATTTAATTAACGAAAGGGATCTAATTACTAAATTTAGTTATAAAATTTTTAATTATAAATACCGGTATGTATTTCACCTAAATTTTGGGTTCCGAATTTCCACTGGCTTTTACTTAAATTGGTAAAAAATTATCTTTACGCAAACTTTATTTGTCTAAAAACCTTCCCCTCACACTTCTGTTCTATTAGTTCGGGTTATACGATTAATACCCTAACGTGTGCTTCCGTCACTCCGCCGGATTCAAAAGTAATTTTTGAAAACAGAATAAAATTTAATTGTTTTTAAAATGCTTCCTCCTCTTTAAAAACAATGCCTAATAATCACTATCTGGTTTTAGCCTCAAACTTCCGTTTTATTAGTAAAAACCTTAATCAATTCTAAAACCTCACACTTCCGTTCTATTGGTTTGTAAAATCTTAAACAATTTAATTGAATATTAAAACCATGAAAGAAGTTTCTTTTACAAAATAATTTTAAGCCAGTTTATTTCGGATCCCGTTATTTGGTTAATTTACATACCGATATTTAATCGGTTTAGCCAGACATGTTCATACAATTAATCATGCAAGGTTTATTAATTAGGAAACGGCGAAATAAAAACATACTCAGAACAGAGATCATACAAATATATTAAATAAAGCGTATAAATGAAAACCTGATGAAAATGTAGAAATACTTCAATAGCTTCAAGTAAATATTCGTTCTTCAAATCCTTCGAGTATTCCACCACAAGTCGGCTGGATCTACCCTTCGAATCTTGAATTTCGTAACAACAAGAAAAGTAAAAATACCGGATCTAACGTAAGGTTAAACCGGATAAAATTGCACAACAATTCCCGGTGTAGAAATTGTTGTACGAAAAATAAAGGCAAAAAACTGGAGAAGAAAAGAAAATAAAAACAATGCGATGAAATAAAAATAAAGGAAAAGGGCAGAACAAAAATTAAAATGGAAGGAAATTTGCTCTGCTGAAAATAGTACGATCTTGCAAAAATTCTCCGACCTTTGGGATTTGGCTTTCACTTCTATTTATAATGCTTGTAAAATAACTGTATCCCAAAAGGTCAATCCACGTAAAACTGAATATCCAAAAAATATTGCTAGTGGACTTTGTTGCATAACGTGCTGAAGACGTGTACGGAAATATAGCAAAAGTTGGTTTCTTCATTGACTTGGGACCGTTCGTTCCGTGTGAGGAGAAAATGGCATAAAAATAGGAAAGGGGAGGGAACGGTCGTTCCACTCAGCTGAAGTGGGCCGGACCGGTCGTTCCCCTTAGTGGGCCGGTCGGTCCCTTCAAGCTGAAGTGGGGAACGTGTGTTCCCTTGGGCCTCTGCGCGTTCTTGGTCTTTTGGGCCTTGGAAAAAATCATTCTTTTCACCCCCATTTAGTATTCTGCACCACATTAATCAATTATCTTCATTTTTGTACTAAATTGCATCTATTTCTTCATTTTTCTTCACATAAGCTTATTTAAGGCAAAATACCTAAAACAAAGAAATACCAGCGTAATATGGAAATAAAATAAAATAAATTAAATAAAAACATGAATTATTTGCATTAATTAAGTTGATTTATACGATATAAAATCGTGTTATCAAGCAGTAGTGCCCTTCGATTGGCTTTAACCTGCAGCAACATGCAGCCCTTCTTTGATTGGCTTCAATTCTACAGCAGTAGCCCCCTTCTTCGATTGGCTTCAACCTGCAAGCAGTAGCATCCTTTGATTGACTTCAACCTGCAAGCATTAGCATCCTTCGATTGGCTTCAGCCTGCAGCAGTAGCATCTTTCGATTGGCTTCAACCTACAATAGCAACCATCTGGAATTGGCTTCAACCTGCAGCAACATGCAACCTTCTTTGATTGGCTTCAGCCTGCAATAGCAACCATCTGGGATTGGCTTCAACCTACAGCAATATGCAGCCTTCTTCGATTGGCTTCAATTCTGCAACACTAGTGTCCTTCTTTGTTTGGCCTCAACCTGCAGTAGCAACCATTTGGGATTGGCTTCAATTCTGCCTTCTTCGAACAAAGCTTCAATTCTGCCTTCTTTGATTGGCTTCAACCTTCAGCTATAGTATCCTTTGGTTGGCTTCAACCTGCAGTAGCAACCATCTGGGATTGGCTTCAACCTGCAGTAACATGTAGCCTTCTTCGAACGAAGCTCCCCAGGCTTTGGATTTTGAAGATATCATCCTTCGAAGCTTCATAGATTCTGGGCTTCGAAGCTTCAAAGACTCAAACATCTAGCACAAGTGAAAGTTACGTGTAGACTCAATGCAAGGGCTCATGCTCAGATCATTCAAACAAACTTAATTCTACATTAGATTTAGTAAAGAAAATGCAATCTAAAGCTAGCAAAACACTCTACATCATGCAACTCAAATCATCTCAAATCATTAAGCACGAATCAAGAATAAAACTCATGAAAACTCAAAGAAAATCATTTGTACACAGAATTCCAGAAACTCCACCAAAAGATTCAAGCCTCAAATGAAGATAAATATATACATCAGACCTATAGTCCGGCCAGCTAAAACACAATGCACAAGAATTATAAAACTGATTCAAGCTAAATCACACAAATCGAAGTCCAAGAAAACTCACAGCAAATCAAAGTCCAAGCAACTCACACCAAATCGAAGTCCAAGAAAACTTACAACAAATCGAAGTCCAAGCAACTTACAGCAAATCAAAGTCCAAGCAAACTCACAGCAAATCAAAGTCCAAGAAACTCATCTTGATGCAAAATCTGGAAATTCAAATCCTCTGCTCCATATGCAAACCAATGCTTCCACTATGATCTACTCACTTCACTAAAAATGAAACAACAAGAAGTAATGGAAAAATAAATCAGAGAAATGAGAGAATTTGATAACTAAATTTGAGAGAAAGTTGAATTCAGATCTGAAATTCTTTGGCCAATGCTGCTCTCTCTGGACTGAGGATGCAGTATTGAGGAGAAGAGTTGCTTCAAGTTCTTGATGTTGTTGCACGCGAATCAATTCCAGTTTCGTCTACAAGTTGATTATAGTGCGATGAACGGAGCAGTGAGGTAGATAACGCGTTATGAGATGAACAAAACCGTGATGTTGTTGTTGCTTGTGGTGATGGTGAAGATTCCGGAAGATTGAATAAGTTGCAGTGGTGTAAAGAATGTTGTTGAAGATTGATGCGATGATGATGAAGGTTTGAGGAGGTTGAAGCAGTTGCAGAGAGAATTTTTGGTTGAAGATTAAAGAAGAAAGTAGAGAGAAGATGAGAGCTCATTTTGGTGATTCTTCCAATGACTGAAGAATGAATGAGATTGAAAGAGAAAGTTTTTTATATAGCAGCAAAAGTTTGTTACAGTTGAAGTGATCCTGGCCTTTGAATCAGAAAATCCAGCTGGAAAATGGATGGTGAGGATCGAAACAATGCTGAAGTTAGTTTGAGATTTTTTTCTGATTTCATCCAAAATTCAAAAAGTGGAAATTGCATTTTTTCCTTTGCAACTCCTTAATGACCTTGCATCTTGTGTGCCATGCCCAATTAGCCGAGGATGCCCACTTTCAGCATTCATAACTTGATTACACCCTAACCATCTCCAATAATTCTTCTCACAATGGAAAGCAAACATGTAATACTTCTAATTAAAACCAAAATCAAATAGAAACCTGGATTGAGCTATAAGAAAATGGATTTCAAATTTGGTGTGCCATCTGTTTGATGAAATGCCTGGGCAAGATGCCTCAGGATGACCGTGTGGCTTGCCCATGATGCCCATTATTTGACCAACTTGCCCAAAACTTCAAAGGCTCATAACTTTTGATTTTGAGTAAGAAGTGTGTTTTTTCCTCTGTGGGCCCTTGTAGATCTTTTTCCCCTTTTCAATTGGCAAAAAGAACCACTAAAATCCCCTGAAAAATGAGAAAGTTATGCCCTTGCAAAGTCAGGCCAAAATCAGAAACACTTAGTGAAAATTTCAATCACCAAGATAACTTCAAATCCAAATAACCCCTTAAACTTGCAGTTCTCATCAAAATAAATCATCAATGATCATCCCACATGAAAATATATGTAAAATGCTTCATGTTGACCAAAAGTCCACCTGGTCAACTTTGACTTTGTTGACTTTGAGTAAAATGATTATTTTACCCCTTTGATTCAATTGGACCACTTCTCTTCAAAATTGATGATCAAAATTTCAAACATATGATATTCAAAACACATAGAGGCTATAGAAGGAGTTTCCACTAAAAAATTCCAAAGAATCCCTGATTAAAACTCAAACCCTAGTTTTGACTGATGAATAAAAAATAAGTGATTCTCCTTATAACAGCACAATACTCAATCTTCTGATGATCCAATGAGGTGGATAAGATACCTTGAGAGATGTGAAATCTTTGGGCTTGCAAGATCCACAGGTTTAGATAATAAGGCTCTCCTTGAGAAACTTGTCAATACAATCAATCTTCTAAAGCTTGAGGGAGGTTTGATAAACCAAAATACCTTGATCCCATCACCATGTATGAATGCAATGCAATATGATGTTAATGATGAAACATAAGCCTAAATCAAGAGGGTAAATTTTGGGGTGCAACAGCTGCCCCTATTCAATTATCTTTAACATGATAAGCGAGAAAAGTGATAACTTTCGAGTGTTCAGAGTTGAAGATGATTGAATACTAAAGAACCAAAAAATTTACACTCTTGAAGAAAAAACAGAAAAACCCCCAAGACCTCCATCAGAATGAAGCTGTAATGCAGATAAAAAAGAGACAAAACCAAAATCTTAGTTGAATAGACGAAACTGAACCTCTGCAAAAATGTGTCAGGATGAAACCGAACCACAAAAGGGTGAGATAAGACTCAAACCAAAGAGAATAGGCGAAACTAAACTCGGGAAAAGAAAAAGTACGTGGGTAAGGAGACGAAAATCTGAGCTCGACCCAAAGCGAAGTAGCTAGAGTGCTTGATTCTAGGAGCACCTGCTAATCTCAAACTAAGATAGCCAGTATGAAGGAACTGAAAGAATCCCAGGAGTGAGGAACAAAAGTGAGACGAAAATCGACCCAAATAACCAGTTAGACGAAACTAACCTAGATGAGTACCAGGACGAAATTGGATTTCATGCACGGGTAACGAGGCGAAACTCAACCCATAGTGAAGTGATGAGAGTGCATGTTTCTCAAAGCACCTGCTGGTCTCAGATTAATGGATAAATAGTGACGAAAACTGATAGAAGAATCCAAGGAACAAAAGAGACTGAATTCAACCAGGGACGCAACATGAATGCCGCAAAGAGACTCGGTAAACGATAATCGAAAAAGGGTCCAGTAAACGATAACTGATAAAGTACAAGGTATCAAAACAAAAATGAGACGAAACTCGATTCATTATAACTAGTTAGGCGACACTAAACTAGATGAGTACCAGAACGAAACTGGATTTTATGCACATGCGACGAGATTGAAACTAGTCCCAAAGCAAAGTGATGAGAGAACATATTTCTCAGAGCACCTGTTGGTCTCAGATCAATGGATAAACAGTGACGAAAACTGATAGAAGAATCCAAGGAACAAAAGAGACTGAATTCAACTAGGGATGCAACACGAACGCCGCAAAGAGACTCGGTAAATGATAACCGAAAAAAGGTTTAGTAAATGATAAGTGATAAAGTCCAAGGTATGAAAACAAAAACGAGACGAAACTCGACTCATTATAACTAGTTAGGCGACACTAAACTAGATGAGTACCAGAATGAAATTGGATTTCATGCGCAAGGTGAGGAGACGAAACTATGAGCTTGACCTAAAGCAAGGAAATTAGGGCGTACACCTATAAACCTGCTGAAAGTGAATACCAGGGCGAAACCGATATTCAAAAGGTACATCAATAGACATTGAAATGAACCGACGAAGGTAGTGAAGACCCGAGAAGATTGTGCCAAGGAAAAACTGAACTACAATCAAGAGTGGACACTCAACCAATCAAATGATTAACATCAAGAGGATATTTGTATGGGGTGAAACTTGAGATAATGAGGAAGAAGACCTCACTGGGCATAAACATGCAGAATTAGTATAAGATGATCCGCTTGATTACAAGATCCCCGACTTGATATATCTGGCGTCTGACTTTCTTGTTGAAAGCCTTGATCATCCGTTTTTGATACGCCCGACCATGGCAAATAGCAGTAAGTCGCTTTTCGTCAATCAAGTTAAGCTGATCAAGCCGGGCCTAAATCCAATCGTCTTCACTCAAACCGGCATCCTTCATGATTCTCAAGAAGGGAATCTGAACCTCGATAGGTAAAACAGCTTCCATGCCGTATACCAAAGAATAGGGTGTTGCCCCAGTTGATGTGCGTGTCGTGGTACGGTACCCGTGAAGAGCAAATGGTAACATCTCATGCCAGTCCTTGTAGGTGACTTTCATCTTTTGTATGATCTTCTTGATATTTTTGTTCGCAGCTTCAACAACACCGTTCATCTTTGGCCGATAGAGAGATGAATTGTGATGTTGAATCTGGAACTGCTCGCACAAGGCGGTGATCATAGTATTGTTCAAGTTAGTACCGTTGTCCGTGATGATCCTTTCGGGGATACCGTATCAACATATGAGGTTCTGCTTGATGAAGCGGGCAACCACATTCTTTGTGACGAATGCGAAGGAAGCTTCTTCGACCCACTTGGTGAAGTAATCAATGGCCACTAGGATGAAGCGGTGTCCATTGGATGTTGTAGGCTTGATCTCTCCAATCATGTCGATTCCCCACATAGCGAATGGCCAAGGAGCTGTTAAGACATTGAGAGGAACTGGAGGTATATGTACCTTGTCTGCATAGATTTGACATTTGGGACAAGTCCTGGAATGTAGATAGCAATCAGCTTCCATGGTAGACCAGTAATAGCCTGCCCGTAGAATCTTCTTAGCCATCGTATGTCTGCTAGAGTGAGTGCCAAAGGTACCATTGTGCAGTTCCGCCATGATCTGTTCAGCTTCAATCTTGTTCATACAACAGAGTAGAATGCAGTCATGATTACGCTTGTATAGGATACCATTGCTCAGGAAGAACTTGGCAGAGAATCTCCTTAAGAACTTTTTGTCGTTGACTGAAGCTCCTTCAGGGTATTCTTGCGCCTCGAGGTACCTTTTGACTTCATGAAACCAAGGTCGGTCCACTACTTCTTCGGTATTAATCTCGTGACAATGTGCAGGTTCGTCCATCCGTTCAATGGTCATTTGGGGAGCCTCATTATCCCAGTTAAGTTTAAACATGGATGACATTGTAGCTAGAGAATCTGCTAGCTGATTTTCTTCTCGCGGGAAGTGCTCGAAGGTAATCTGCTCAAAATGTGGTAACAATGTCAAGACATGTTCTTTGTAAGGGATGAGGTTGGGATGTTTAGTATCCCACTCTCCTTTGATTTGATTGATAACCAAGGCTGAGTCCCCAAACACAATCAAAGATTTGATTCCCAAGTCGATCACAGCCTTGGGACCAAAGATACAAGCTTCATACTCGGCCATGTTGTTGGTGCAGTTGAAGCAAAGTCTAGCTGTGAAAGGTGTATGGCAACCTTCGGGAGAGATAAGTACAGTGACGATACCGTTGCCAAGTGCATTAGAGGCACCATCAAAGTACATGGTCCATCAGGATCCTTGTTCAGGTCCGTCATATGGTCTGAAATCTTTAACGTTGTCCAATGTCATGATATCCTCGTCGGGGAAGTCGAACCTCATTGATTGGTAATCTTCGACAGCTTGATGGGCCAGATGATCGACTAGCACACTCCCCTTTATAGCTTTTTGGGTCGTGTACTGTATATCATACTCCGTTAGGATCATCTTCCATCTAGCGATTCTTCCAGATAAAGCAGGCTTCTCAAAGATGTACTTGATTGGATCCATCTTAGATATCAACAAAGTGGTATGAGTCAACATATACTGCCTTAGCCGGCGAGCAGCCCATACCAAAGCGCAACAAGTTTTCTCAAGCAGTGAGTATCGGGTCTCACAGTCGGTAAACTTTTTTCTAAGGTAATAAATGGCATGTTCTTTTTGGCCAGACTCGTCATGTTGGCCCAATACACACCCCATTGAATTCTCTAAGACAGTCAGATACATAATTAGCGGTCTTCCTTCGACGGGAGGCATCAAGATAGGAGGTTCTAGCAAATACTCCTTGATTTTATTGAAATCAACTTGACAGTCATCATTCTATTTAACCACCTGATCTTTCTTCAACAGCTTGAAGATTGGTTCACAAGTAGATGTTAGATGTGAAATGAACCTTGCAATGTAGTTTAGGCGTCCCAAGAAACCTCTGACCTCCTTTTCAGTGCGAGGGGCAGACATTTCTTGTATAGCTTTGACTTTGGCAGGATCAACCTCGATGCCTTTATTGCTGACAATGAAACCCAAGAGTTTACCGAATCGGACTCTGAAAGTGCATTTGTTAGTGTTCAGTCTGAGCTTGTACTCTTTCAACCTGACAAATAGCTTTTGCAGATAGTCGAGGTGTTCTTCTTCAGTTTGTGAAAGGGCTATCATGTCATCTACATAGACCTCTATCTCATGATGTATCATATCATGAAACAAAGCTACCATGGCGCGTTGATAGGTTGCCCCGACATTCTTCAGCCCGAATGGTATCACTTTGTAACAGAACGTACCCCACTGTGTAACAAAAGTAGTTTTCTCCATGTCCTCGGAGGCTATTTTGATCTGGTTATAGCCTGAGAATCCATCCATGAAAGAAAATACCTTGTGCTGAGCTGTATTATCAACCAAGATGTCAATGTGCGGAAGTGGAAAGTCATCTTTAGGGCTTGCCCTATTTAAGTCTCTATAATCCATGTACATTCTCACTTTGCCGTCCTTTTTAGGCACGGGCACAATGTTAGCAACCCATTGTGGATAGGAAGTAACAACAAGAAATCCAGCATTGAACTGCTTCATAACTTCTGCTTTGATCTTTTCAGACATGTCGGGCCTCATGCGGCGGACTTTTTGGTTAACTGGTGGACAGTCTTCTCTTGTGGGTAGACGGTGTACCACAATGTCTGTATCAAGTCGCGACATGTCTTCGTATGACCAGGCGAAGATCTCAACATATTCATTCAACAGCTGAATTAAACGCTCCTTGATACTTGGCTCTAGGTTGGCACCCATTCTGACTTCTTTTCTGTCTTCCTTAGTTCCCAAGTTGATTGTCTCTAACAACTCCTCATGAGGTAGAATAGCCCTTTCTTCCTGTTGTAGCAGTCTAGCCAATTCTTCCGACACCTCACAGTCTTCATCAACTTCGTATTTGGCATGGTAGATCAGATCTTCAGAGTCACTGAAGGTCATAGCAGAATTGTTATCCATGGAATCCGGAATGGATGGGTACCTGCATTTGTGAGTGTGGGTGCATGTAAGGGATAGCCACATTTAAACAAATAAAAATGTAAAAAGAAAGAAAATGAAGACAAAAGTTTATATGTGAAAACATCCATGATTCATTAAAATGGCATATGAAGATGAAAAAATCAAACCCTTACAAATGGACCTATGTACCTCGGGTAAGGCACAAGGTTAAAAGTGTACGAATTGTTCAAGAATTATTACAAACCAACATAAATGTTTGAAAGATAAATTACTGATTTATGAAAGTAATTGGAATAAAGTCCTTTGCCTCCCTGTTGCACAGTCCTCCGTCAACAGTAGGGAAAATCCAGTCTTCCAAGTTGCTCTCCTCTTCACTATCCTCCAAAGCATTAACTCCATGATGGGTGATCTTCACTGGTGGCCCTCCAGCCCAGGAGCGGCACATAGCCTTCTGACTAGCCGAAGTGAAACCCAAGCCGAATTTATCAGATTTAAAAGGAAAATTGGGAAGCTGCCCCCATATTGTGCTTCCTCCTTCTTCAATCATAGCCTTTGCATCTTTGAGAGATGACATCTGCGGAGGAGGTATGGTAATCATGGGTACAGAAGACACTGTCTTGGTTGCCGCAATCTCCTGAGCTACCTCTTCAAAATGCTGAAAGGGGGTTTCGATGAATTCACCATCCAATTCCACATAACGGAAATAATTTAGATGGCTTATCATGTATTCCTCTTCGACGTGAATAGTTACAATTTTCCCCTGGACAGGGTACTTGAGCTTTTGATGCAGAGTAGAAGTGACGGCTCCAGCATGGTGAATCCAGGGTCTTCCCAACAAGCAAGAATAGGAAGGACGGATGTCCATCACATAGAATGTGGAGTTAAAGGTTTCAGTTCCCACTTTGATCGGGATGTCCACCTCCCCGTGGACCATCCTTTTAGAACCATCAAAGGCTCTGACAATGATGTTGCTGGGCTTCAAAGTTAGGCCTTCACAATCCAGCCTATCCAATTCTTTCTTTGGCAGACGTTCAGCGATGAACCAGTGTCCACCAGAACGTGTGCTAGAGTAGTCCCTCTGCATTCCACCGAGACATACAAAGCGTCATTATGTTTTCTCCCTTTGACTGTTAGATCAACATCGGAGAATCCTAAACCATTGTCAACTGTTAGGCTAGCTACACATTCTTGGAACTGATCCACGGAGGTTTCCTGTGGCACGTGGGCCGTCTTCAAGAATCTTATCAAAGCTTTGGCATAAGCTTCTGAACAAAGCAGTAAGGCCAACATAGATATTTTTGATGGGGTTTGCCCCAGTTGTTCAACAACATTATAATCGCTTTTCTTGATTATTTTCAAAATCTCTTCCATTTCTTTTTGAGAGGTTTCAGGATGATCAACGGCTGAGCCCTTGTCCTGATGGGCTCTTCTTGGATCCCTTTCCCTCTATAGCAGCAGCAGAGGGGACAACCATAGGAGTCACAACTTCTTCAATAATTGGAGTTCTTGCAGATATTTTGACCGGTACAGGGGTAACCTTAGAAGCAGCTGAGGGTCCGAAGATTGCTTTTGGAGGGGCAATCTCTGTAGAGAAAATTCTTCCACTGCGGGTGATTTTACTCGTTCTGGCATTGTTTCTAATGTCGGAAGTCTCTTCATTATAACTCTCTTCAGTTGAATCAATTTGTTTAACACCGTGGTAAAAGATCTCTCCCCCATAGTTCCACGGTATTGATTTTCCGGACTTGTACGGGATGGGCCCCGGCATGGTTATCTTCAAAGGTGAAATCTTCGGAGCGGATGTAATCTTAACAGGTCTTTTGGAGACCTTGGAAAGATTGACGGATATGGTAATTATTGAAATATCATTGATAGGAGTCGGTGTAACAGGAGTCTTTTCAAAAAGGATTTCTTGGTTATCCATTAGGCGTTGGATGCCTAACTTCAACAATGGACAGTCGGTTGGTAAGGATGAACAAAGACATCAATCTTCTTCACAACCTGGGAAAATCCCAGCCTTTAACAAATTCAACTTGATTATCGGTAGCGGAGTCATCAAATCATCAAAAGTAACAACAAAAAGATCTTCTTCAACAACATGAGCATTGTGGCCATGCTTTGGCATTGGGGCAGAGATTACATTTGGCTTTTCAGGGGCGTCGAATTCAACTTCTTTAGCATCTATCAAATCCTGAATCTTATTTTTGAGGGCCCAACAATTGTTGGTGTCGTGCCCCAGGCTGTCTGAATGATAAGCACACTTGGCATTTGAATGGTAGTAAGGAGAAGATGTATTCGGATTCTTTGGGGCCTCTTTCAAACTTGCAAGGTTTAACTTCAAGAGATGGGGTAGAACCTGAGTGGGAGTCATGTTTATCCGGGTGAATTACTGTGCAGGCCTTTCCACTCTTGCTTGGTTGGTTCTGGGTTGATTGTTTCTAGGCTGATCAGCTGCAGACTTCTGAATCATTACGGTCCCCACGGCTGGCCGGCGCTCAACTCTTCCTTGACTTCTTTGGGAGTAAACAACTGAGATTTCCTTCTTTGCTGGAAAAGTCTTCTTGATGGCAGCAGAAGCAGATGCATCCTTTTGAATTTTCCCGCTCTTTATACCGGCTTCAACTCTCTCACCAGTTAGAATCAACTCAGTGAACCCCGCAGATGAACTTCCAATCAGGTGATTGAAAAAGGGGCCTGACAGTGTACCCAAGAACATATCTACCAGCTCCCTCTCAGATAGAGGTGGTTGTACTCGTCCTGCCAAGTCTCTCCATTTCTGGGTATACTCTTTGAAACCTTCATTTGGGACCATGCCCATACTCTGTAATTGAGTACGGGTTGATGCTAAGTCCGCATTATATTGATATTGTGTGTAGAAGGTGGCCACCAAATCCTCCCAATTATGCACATCAGACCTCTCTAGCTGGTAGAACCAATCTAACTACATCCCCGAAAGACTGTCCTGGAAGAAATGTACCCACAAGTCTTTGTCAGAAGAATGCGGTTGGATTTTCCTGATATAAGACCGTAGGTACATCTTGGGACAAGACAAACCATCGTACTTAGCAAATATAGGCACCTTGAATTTAGGGGGGATTACAATGCCAGAGACCAACCCTAGCTCTTCAAAGTCTAGCCCAGGCACTCTTTGTACCTCTATGGCAGCCAGACGTTCTTCCAGATTCTTGTATTTGTCATCTCCAGGAGGGTACTGCTGTTCAGAATAGTCTTCATCCTCTTCTTCTTCTTCTTCCTTAGAGTCAGATGGCACTGCAATCTCTTTACCCTTTCTCACCCCTTCATCAGATGTTGAGGGGAAATCTAGGACCCTTCTAGCTTGACCTTCAAATCTTCTACCCATGGTAGCCACACCAACCCTCTTCTTTTCCTTTTTCTCCTTTTCCTTTTCCAGTAGAGTTTTGAGCTCCTCCTGCCCCTTGGCCAAGGTTAGAAGTAGCTGTTGAAACTGTGAATTTTGCGCTTGTAAGTCTTTAACCGTCTGCTCAATATCCATCTTGCTGAAATAAACAGCAGAGAGATAAGGAAACCTGGTGTGAAGACCTGCTTATGCATATGATGAATGATATGTATTCATGTAATGCATCAAGGATTCAGAAATTCAAATTTGTTTTAAACAAAAAGGAACGCACATCATATTAATAAGATAGAACTTGTTAGTACATCAATGCCCCATGGGCAAAATAATACAAAATTCTAAGGTAAAAAGACGTTGCGCATCCTCTTTGGTGCAATGTAGGTGTTGTACCCCAAAATTTACCCTCTCATTTTATCAAGATTTCCCCTCACCAGAATCTTTGAACTCCAGACAGGATTAGGGTTTTGCTTTGCTCAAGACATCTCCTTGCATTGATGACCTAAATTAGGGTTTGAGTTTGCACAGAGATTTTTGGACTTTCAATGCTCAAAGTGACTTTCATACTTCATGTTGGACTCATAAGATTATCCATATCAAGTTTCAAGCCTTGAATCAAATTTTTGCCCAGTCAACTGGACAGTTGACCTAAAAATCAACTGTATTGGGGAAAAAGTCAACTATGGCCAATTTACAGTCAAACCTCATGATTTTTGATCCACATCAACATTATAGACTCACATGAACCATTTGATCAATTTTGGACCACAACTCCTCAAGAAATTTGATCAGATTACCAAAAGGGCAAAATGGTCATTTTTAGGGTTTTGACTACACAAGGGCAATTTCTGATTTTTGACCTAGCCAATGGCAAATTGGGTTCAAGCATGGATTCAGGGACTCAATGGCATTATCTTGACCTATTCACAAGGTTCAAAAGATCTCAATTGCATTGGATTGACAGATGAATTTTTCAAGTCAACTGATCAAAATTTGACTGTACACTAAAAAGTCAAACTTTGACTTTTTGGTCAAAATCAAGTGCCAAGGGTCATTTTTCATCAAGATATGTCAAAACATGAAACTTGTTCATCAAGAAACCCAATTTTTCAAATTAGGGTTTAAGATTGAAAATTTTCATAACTTAGAATTTTTCTAAGTTATGAAATTTTCTTAATTTTTCCCAACTTTGCCCAACATTTTCATCATGATGCATTTGGATTCAAACAAAACTTCCAACATGAAAGTTGTATTCCTCCACAAAGTCTACAACTTTGATTCATAAAGTTTTCCCAAAATAAGCTTGGATCTCAAGTTATGATTTTTGGAACAAGGGTCCATGAAACTTTTAACTTAGTGAAATTTTGCCCTAGTTTAGGCAGGATTTTGACCCATCTTCATGACCATTTTTCACATAGTTCCACTTGGAATCTCAAATTTAATTTCAAATATGGATTGTAGAGCATGTTTCAAGCTTTCCAAAATGTCCAAGAACTCTCCAAACTCATTTGTGGTTAGGGAGAATCGAAGGCTTGAAGTTGGCAAAAACTCACTTTTTATCCATGGCATGTTCATGGTGATACAAGTTGCAAACTCTATTCAGCTTGCTTTGCACTAGATTACAGGCCTCAAAACCATTCCATAATCAATAATTAAATGCAAATCCATTGGTCTAAGGTTTTGTTTTGGTCATTAGAGCATTACGCACAAGATTAATCCCTAAATAGAAAAAGCAACATTACCATTTTTGCTTAAATCTTACTTTATGTCAAAACTGCATCCTTGAGCATTGAGCCATATCTTATGCAGAAAATAAAATCCACCAACTTGAGGGGCCAAGGGCATAGTGTACAAGCTGATAGATAGCCTGTACAGGCTTGTCTTCCATCACTTCTCATATTTTGCTTCATAACCAAGAAATTTGTCCAATATCACACAACTTACACATCTGAGAGAACCAACTTGTGCAAGCTTTTGAGACAAGTTTCTCACATCCCCTTGAGCCAGAAACACGAGCCTTTGAGTCCTGAAACCTCCCATAGCACAAAATCACCTTCCATTGGCAAAACAGGATAACATCTGCATCTTGAGTTCTATCTCACAAGTTGCTCGTGTATTTTGTCCCAAACCTGTTCAAACACCTTCCATACAACCTATCCAAGCTATCCCAACCCTTAAACACTAACTTTAACTCCATTTACAAGGTTTTCCATTTTTAATTTCAGCTTGTGCAGGTTGAGTTCTGTAGGCTTGTTCAAGCACATTCAAGGCAAGCTAGGCATTGGAGAAGGTCAGGGGAAGTTCAAGCAAGCTCCCAATCATCTCAGGCCTCATTGAAAAGCCCCACATTGTCAGACACGATCTCAACTGAAACAGGTTTTTATCAACTTCCTATCTCTCTATTTAGGAATAGTTAGGCTTAGGTTTATGAATAAAAAAATGTAGTATTCATAGCCATGAAGCTGTACATATGCTTAGTTTTCATTTTAGTTAAGCATGCTAAGAGAATTTGATCCATGAACTTCCTGAAAAAATTAGGTTAGGATTTAGGGCCAGAGAAATTCTCTCTGGTCTTTGAGAGTTAGGACAAGTTTTTTATATGGTTGAATTCGTCTTGGAAAATGCTACAACTTTGATGTTATGTGTTTTTGCATTAGAGCACGTATGCAGGTTGTTCGTGTTTGTACAGGGCACGCGTGATTTTTGAAGACAAAGGTTGAAGATGAAGTCTGGTGGGCTGGGCTTGGTCCTGGCTCACTATTGACACCCCCCTTTTACTGATTACACCCCTGGCCCAATTTCTTTATACTTTTATATTTTTTTATTTTATTTTCATTTTCTGATTTTATTTTATATTTTCCCAAACATAAAAATACCCAAAAATATTTTCATAAATTTTCACATTTATTTTTATTATTTTATTATTATTTTTAGACATGAAAATAATTATTTAATAGTATATACTTTTATTTATTGAAAACTTGAAAATAATATATAATAACCTTATACTTTTATTTTTATTCTTTATTTTATTTACACTCAAAAAATATTGTTCTAAATATATTTTTGTCTTGTATATAATTTTATTTTATTTTTATTGTACATAACCAATATAATTAATATATATATATATATATATATATATATATATATATATATATATATATATATATATATATATATATATATATATATATATATATATATATATATATATATATATATATATATATATATATATATATATATATATATATATATATATATATATATATATATATATATATATATATATATATATATATATATATATATATATATATATATATATATATATATATATATATATATATATATATATATATATATATATATATATATATATATATATATATATATATATATATATATATATATATATATACATACTTTTATTTTATTTAATAAATACTTGAGAATACAAACATAAAAATATTATACTCTTATTTTTTATTATTATTTATACTTAAATAATACTTTTTTCTAAATATATTTTATTTTTTGTATATATATTATTTTATTTTATTGTATATAAATAGTATATTTAATATATTTACATTCTTAAAAGAAAATTAGGGTTTTACCCTTAATAAAAAATAATAATCTTTTTTTCATTTTTATTCCTTTCTTTTTACACTAAACATTTTTTACATACATAAAAAAATAAACATAAACATTTTTGCATATTTATAATATTTTGTATGTTTATTTTAATTTGTTTATTTAAATATTATTTATTTATTATTTATGCCATTGATTCAATTTGGATGTAATAGTAAAAGTAGGGTTTTAATCTCTTGTCAAATAACCCCCCTTCAAAAATTGTATCCCCCTCCCCATAATCATGTTGTAATAGTGGTAGATTTATTTTACGCATTTACGCTTTCAATTATGCCATGATTAGAGATTAGTGTTTGTATGCAAAAAAATCCAAAATTAAACAAATAGCTTGACTAATACAAAGACAAAAATGCATGAAAATGATAACACAATGCACACTTGCACCCTTATGGTTTCATCCACTTGTTGCCTTAAAAATGGGCCATGTTATGCATGTTGAGTATTTTGGCAAAACAAAAACAAAACAAAAGATCATAGTCCCTCGATGACGCTATCTTGGTTGCCTACACAAAAATGATCTAGTCCCTTGGAAAATTTTCTAAAGATACCTAACACAATTGCTATCATGGTCCATATGATGACCCGCGCCTGTCCCGTTTAACATCCTAATACAAGGTTGTTTACCAAATGCAATGGTAAAACAACACTGTCAAAAGGGTTAAAAACATATAGAAAAGATCTTTGAGTAAAATAGGGTAGACAACTCTTAGTTACTTGATCAAAACTTGCAAAGCATCCTTGCTATTTTCAAACACACCTCACAACATATTTTCAAAATATTTCCCAAATCAAACTTTCAAAACATTGAAACATCTTTTCAAAAGACATACACCTTTGTATATATTCAAACAAGAATCATTACAAAGGTTGCCACAATGATGGCCTATTTTCAAAACATTTTCAAAACCACACACAAAGCACCATTTCAAACAATTGAAAAGCAAAATCAAGTGATCTAAACAAGTAACTAAGAGCCCATGGATAACCATGGATGAAAAGGGTGCTTGCACCTTCCCTTTTCATAATATACTCCCCGAACCCAAGAAAACATATCAAAGGTCTTTCCTGTGCTTTTTGACCTTTCCTTAGGATAAAATAAAAATTCAGTGGCGACTCTTGCTAAACCGAAACATTTGCGAACACAAAAACAAAACCTCAAGTCAGTTCTCCCACCATATCACAGAACTGACAACTCTTCTGGGGATATGATTAAAAGTAGAGTAACCTTAGGGATTAGATCACCTTTACATGCTTATCTTGTTTACTTTGATTACTTTATAATTGATTCTATTGTTTTGGGCTTGAAATCCTCTACCCGGATTTGGGAAACATTAATAGGTAAATAGCAATACGTTGTGGAAACTGTGCGGGGTATACCGACATGGTTGAAGCAATAACTATATTAGTGCGACATATTTGTGGGTACCGGTAGCCTTTGAGTCAATCAAAGAGAATACGGGGCCGCTGAGTGATGTCATGAAGCACTAATGAACTCTTAGAACCTTTACTTGACCATCTTGGCCTTATTAGGGGTAGTGAGATGACCGGCTTTGGTGCAGTCCGAAGTTGGTAGATACTCGATACAACATTCATTGAGGGTTATTTTCTTGGAATATTTCGGTCGCCAGTTAAGTGGCTAAGCTAAAACAATGAACAGAAAATAATCCAGTGATATTGAGCTCCTTAGAACCCGTTTACTATTTATAGGACAGGTTGAGCCAACTAACTTCAAGAGGGTACTTACCTATGAAACCCCATGCAAGCCTGAAACTAGGATCTTGTGTGACTTGCTTGTACATATACTTGTGCATACATCATGAACATCATAAAGCATCATATGCATCCACTAACCATTTCAAGGGTTTAGATCTTCAACTTTGTTCTTGTTTTGTAGGTAATGGAATCTCTTCACAGGAAAACAATTCAGGTCAACTTTGTGAGGATCCCTTCTCAGCTCAAGGAGCTTACTTCCAAGATTCCAGAGAATTCTCTCTTTAGTGAAAGACATGGTAGACTTCTCAACTTGGTCAACTCCAACATTGAAGAAGACATGGTGAAAGTTCTCTTCCAGTTCTTTGATCCCTTACACAATTGCTTTACATTTCCTGATTACCAACTAGTACCTACTTTGGAGGAATTTTCTCAACTCCTGAGGATTCCTATTCTTTATCAACTACCCTACAACGGTACGGAAAGAGAACCAAAGCCTGAAGATGTTGCTCAAGCCTTACACTTGCAACCATCTGATATCAAAGGTCATTGGGAAACCAGAAGTGGTGTCAAGGGTTTCTTAGCAAAGTTTCTGTTTCAGAAGGCACAAGACTGCTGGAATTCTCTAGATCTGCAAACTTTTGAAGAGATTGTAGCACTCCTCATCTATGGGTTGGTCTTGTTCCCAAACCCTGATCAGCTTATAGATGTGAATGCTGTCAAGATTTTAATATCTCAAAATCCTGTGCCTATATTGCTTGGGGACATCCTACACTCATTTCACACACGAACAATGAGGAAAAGAGGTGTTCTCATGTGCTGTACTCCTCTTCTAGCAAGGTGGTTTATTTCTCACCTTCCCCAGTCAGTCTTGAAGAATGAACAAGGCTTGAGGTGGTCACAACGATTGATGATTCTTACATATTCTGATGTTCATTGGTGTTCTCAGTCCAGAGAAAATGTCATCATCATTGATCGTTGTGGGGAATTCCCTAATGTCCCACTACTTGACATTAGGGGAGGCATTACCTACAACCCTTGTTTAGCTCTGAGACAGTTTAGATATGCTCGAAGGGATGGCCCTCATGACATGCTGATTCCTGACTTGGTTTTTGACTTTGATAACGACGTTCAAGGACTTCGACAAAGGTTTATCCGAGCTTGGAGAATGCTTAACAAAGTGGATAGTAAGACACTAGGACACAAGAATTCCATCCCCCTTGAGCCTTATCTCAAGTGGGTACGAACCCGTGCCCAGAGTCTTATGATTCCTTACCCCCACATTCTTCCCGTGATCAAAGACCCTGTTGTGGAAGGAGAGGTTCCATACACCCTCCTACATCCTGACATGCCAACATCATTGGAAGATTTGCAAAAAAGTTGGATACAGCTCAAGGAAGAACGAAATACTTTTGAAGCCAGCTTCTACGCCAGTGAGAAGAAGGTTTTGGAACTTACCCGTCAACTCCATGAAGAACAGAATCTCAACACTTACATCGCGCAAAAGAGTATGCGCAACGTCTTTTTACATTAAGAAATTTTGTAATATTTTGCCCATGGGGTATTTATGTACTGACAAATTTCTTCTTATTAATATGACGTGTGTTCTTTTTTGTCTGCAACAACTTTGAATTTCTGAATCCTTGAATGCATTACATGAATACACATCATTCATCATATGCATAAACAGGTCTTCACACCAGGCTTCCTTATCTTTCTGCTGTTTATTTCAGCAAGATGGATATAGAGCAGACAGTCAAAGATCTGCAAGCACAAAATTCACAATTCCAGCAACTCCTCATGACCTTGGCAAAGGGTCAAGAGGACCTTAAAGCACTGTTAGAGAAAGAGAAGGAAAAAGAAAAGAAGAAAAAGAAAAGAATTGGTGTGGCCACTATGGGAAGAAGGTTTGAGAACCAGGCTAGAAGGGTCCTCGATATCCCCTCGACGTCTGATGAAGGGGTTGGTAAAGGAAAAGGAGTTGCAATGCCCTCTGAGTCTGAAGCTGAAGAAGAAGAAGAGGAAGAGGATGAAGATTACTCCGAACAGCAGTACCCTCCGGCGGACGATAAGTATAAGAATCTAGAGGACCGGCTGGCAGCCATGGAGGTACAAAGGGTACCTGGGCTGGACTTCGAAGAACTAGGGTTGGTTGCTGGGATCGTCATCTCCCCCCAAATTCAAAGTGCCTACATTTTCTAAATACGACGGTTTTTCCTGTCCGAAGATGCATCTGCGGTCCTACGTTAGAAAGATTCAACCTCACTCTTCTGATAAGGATCTGTGGGTCCACTTTTTTCAAGATAGTTTGTCGGGTACGCAATTGGACTGGTTCTATCAACTTGAGAGATTTGATGTACATAACTGGGAGGATTTAACTGTTGCTTTTTACCGACAATACCAATATAACGCATATTTAGCGCCTACTCGTACTCAACTACAGAGTATGGGTATGGTCTCTAATGAGGGATTTAAGGAGTATGCCCAGAAGTGGCGGGATTTAGATGGAAGGGTGCAGCCACCATTGTCGGATAGAGAGATGGTTGATATGTTTTTGGGGACCCTGCCAGGTCCATTCTTCAATCACTTGATCGGGAGCTCATCTGCAGGGTTCACCGAATTAATTCTGACAGGTGAAAGGGTCGAAGCTGGCATTAAGAGCGGTAAAATTCAGAAGGATGCATCTGCTTCCACTGCTATCAAGAAGACTTTCCCAGCTAAGAAGGAAGTTTTTGCTGTTCACACCCAGAGAAATCAAGGAAGAATGGAGCGCCGACCAGCGGTGGGGGCTATGATGATCTAGAACTCCTCAGCCGACCAACCTCGAAGCAGTCAACCCGGAGCTAACTAAAATAAGGTGGAAAGGCCACAACGACAATTCACTCGGATCAATATGACACTGGCTCAGGTCCTCCCTCATCTATTAAAGTTAAACCTTACCAACTTGAAAGAAGCGCCAAAAAACCCAAATACCTCTTCTCCCTATTATCATTCCAATGCAAAATGTGCATATCATTCGGACAATGTGGGGCACGACACCAACAACAGTTGGGCCCTTAAAAACAAGATCCAAGATTTGATAGGTGCCAAGGAGGTGGAGTTTGATGCCCCCGAAAAACCTAATGTGATATCTGCTCCTATGCCAAAACATGGTCATAATGTCCATGCTATTGTAGAAGATCTTCATGTTACTGCTATCGATGACTTAATGACTCCGTTGCCAATGATCAAGATGAATCTGTTGAAAGTCGGGATTTTCCCGGGCTATGAAAAAGATTGTTACCTTTGTTCGACCTTGCGATCCGACCGTCCGCGTTGAAGTCAGGCATCCAACGCCTGAGGGATACTCAAGAGATCCTCTTTCAGAAAACTCTTGTTGCTACTATTACTCATGTTACTCCTGTTACTCCAATCAATGATGTTGCTATAATTACCATTTCCGACAATCTTTCCAAGACCTGCAAAAGGACTGTTAAGATTACACCCAATCCAAAGTTTGTACCGCTGAAGATTACCATGCCAAGGCCTATCCCATATAAGTCCAATAAGACAATACCGTGGAATTATGGAGGATAGATCTTCTATCACGGTGTGAAACAGATCAAATCAGTGGAAGAGAATTCCGATGAAGAAACTCCTGACATAGGAAATATTGCGGGGACAAGTAAGATCACTTGTAGCGGAAGAATATTCTCTCTGGAGATTACTCCTCCATGGGCAGTCTTCGGACCCTCAAGTGCTCCTGTGCCTGTCAATATATATGTGCGAAGTCTAGTGACTGAAGAAATTATTACTCCTGAAGTTGTACCCTTTGCTGTTACTGCCGATAAAGGTAAGGGGATCCAAGAAGCGCCCGTCAGGACGAGGGCTCAGACTTTGGTTATCCCCGAGACCACCCAAAAGGAAATGGAGGAGATTTTAAAGATAATTAAGAAGAGAGACTATGATGTCGTAGAGCAGCTGGGGCAAACCCCTTCAAAAATCTCTATGCTGGATCTATTACTCTGCTCCGAGGCTCATGCCAAAGCCTTGATCAAATTCCTGAAGACGGTGCACGTGCCTCAAGAAACTTCTGCGGATCAGTTTCAAGAGTGTGTAGCCAACCTTACAGCCGACAATGGTCTTGGCTTCTCTGATTCCGATCTGACATCTAAGGGAAGAAAGCATAATGATGTGCTCCATGTCTCGGTAGAGTGCAGAGGGGCCACTCTTGCTCACGTTCTGGTTGATACCGGTTCATCTTTAAATGTCCTACCAAAGAAAGCATTGGACATGCTAGACTATGAAGGTTTGACCTTAAATCCTAGTAATATCATTGTTAGAGCCTTTGACGGTTCTAAGCGGATGGTTCATGGAGAAGTGGACATCCCAATTAAGGTGGGAACAGAAATTTTCAACTCTACATTTTATGTGATGGACATCCGTCCTTCATATTCGTGCTTGTTGGGAAGGCCATGGATCCACAACGCCGGGGCAGTCACTTCTTCTCTACACCAGATGCTAAATTACCCAGTCCAGGGTAAGATCATAACAGTTCATGGTGAGGAGGAGTATATCATAAGCCACCTTAACTCTTTCCGCTACGTGGAGTTAGATGGTGAATTCATAGAAACACCTTTCCAACACTTTGAAGAGGTTTCTCCTGAAGTTGCGGTAGCCAAGACAATGACTGATGTGCCCATCATTACCAAGCCTGTGTTCCGGATGTCATCCCTTAAAGATGCAGAGGCTGTAGTCAAGGAAGGAGGAAGCACATTATGGGGTCAACTGCTAGATTTTCCTTACAAGACAAATAAGTACGGATTGGGTTTCACTGCTGCTATCCAGAAAGTCGTGCGTCGCTCCCGGGCTGGAGGAACACCACTGAAAATCACTCATCATGAAGTTCATGCTTTAGAAGATGATGAAGAAGGAAGCAATTTTGAAGACTGGATATTTCCAACCATTGAAGGAGGACTAAACAACTGGGAGGTGAAAGACTTCGTTCCCATTACCTTCATCAATCAGTAATTTATCTTTTGAACATTTCCTGTTTGGTCTGTAATAACTTTTAAATAATTCGTACACTTTTTGCCTTATGCCTTACCCGGGGCATATAGGTCCATCTGTAAGGGTCTTGATTCTTCATTTTCATATGCCATTTTTAATGAATCATGGACGTTTTCATCTATAAACTTTTGTGTTCATTTTCTTTCTTTTTTACATTTCATTTTGTTTAAAGGTGGCTATCCCTTACACGCACCCACACTCACAAAATGCAGGTACCCATCCACTCCGGATTCCATGGGTAACAATTCTGCTATGGCCTTCAGTGACTCTGAAGATCTGGTCAATCATGCCGAATACGAAGGTGATGAAGACTGTGAAGTGCTTGGAGAGTTGGCTAGACTTTTGCAACAAGAAGAAAGGGCTATTCTTCCCCATGAAGAGTTGTTAGAGACTATCAATTTGGGTACTGCCGAAGACAGAAAAGAGGTTAAAGTGGGTGCCAACCTGGAGCCAAGTGTCAAAGAACGCTTAGTTCAGCTATTGAATGAATATGTTGAGATCTTTGCCTGGTCCTATGAAGACATGCCGGGACTGGATACAGATATTGTGGTTCACCGTCTCCCTACAAGAGAAGACTGTCCACCAATCAAACAGAAAGTCCGCCGAATGAGGCTGATGACACACAAATATGTGATATTTCTGGCTTGATATACACCAAATATTTCTCATACTTTAGTTTAAATTAAATTATTTTATAAGTATTATGCAAGTATTTTTCTATTTTGGCAGATATGCACTGAGCCGAACACTTTTGAAGAAATGAAGAAAAAAGGGTGCAAAAAGTAGTAAAAGAGCCTAAGGAGAAGAAACCAGCCCAAAAGCCCATTACACATGTGAGCACGTGGCCCACATGCAAACAAGCCCTGACGACCGTCAAGGGGTTGTGACGAACGTCACGCTCCATGAAGACCAAGTGACGATAGTCACTTGCGCGTGACGAACGTCACAGCTTACAACTCCACTTTTTCCTCATCCAACGGACAGAAACACGTTCAAAGCACAATCCAGCAGTTCCTACATTCTCTCACCCACTATGTCAAAAGAGCAAGGAACGTGACAAGTTAATGGCCCTATTATTTCTCAAAGGAAGAATTCAACTGTTCCTACATTCTCGAAAGTAAGGAATCAAGCAAGCACTATAAATAGAGCAAGAGACCACAGTAGAAAGGGTTCTTCTTCTTTTTGGCGAGAAAGTTTAGAGATTTCATTAAGCAAATATTATTTTCAGCATTATTTATTTTCAGCATTATTTATTTTCAGCATTTTTTCTTTTCCCAGTTATTTCTTTCCAGCATTATTTTCCCAGCATTATTTTCTTCTGTACGGTTAAATATATTCTCCGATCGAAGAAAAGCCTACAATTTGTGCATGAGTGCTTCTATCTTCAGAGTTATTACCAGCTTTATGTTTACAAATTCTTATTGCTTATTAATTAATATAATTATGTTTATCTGTGTTTGTCCTTTATATTATTCTGCGATTTGGTTTAATATCATGTCAGGCTAGAAATCTTATACCGGTATGTAAAGTCAATCAACCGAGGGAACGAGTAACTTAGTCGGTACTATTTTTACTACGAAACTTTCTTTTCTGGCCTAAGTTACTATTTTTCAAATCATTAAATTGTTTTGTTACGGAAGTAAAAAACAGATAGAGGTTAGGGTCAACAAAGCGGAAGTTTGAGATCTTTTAACTGGACAGTAGTAATTAGGCATTGGCTTAAAATACAGCGGAAGCACTTTAAAGTTAATTAAGATTTTGTTTAGTTTCCAAAAAGTGTTTTTAACTCCTGCGGGATGGCGGAAGCGTACGTTAGGACTTAACTGCATAGCCTAGATCAACAAAACGACAGTGTGAGACGAGGGTTTTTAAACTAGATAGGTTTTACTGAAAACTGTTTTGAAAATATAAAGACGCCCGACAGGTCGCTAGTTCCCGAGGTAAGACTAATGCATACTGGTAATTTAGTTCATTGATTATTAAAATACAACTTAATTTAGTGATTAGTTTCCCTACAACCCAAATCAAATATTCATTAGCTTTAGATTTACATAGTAACAATAGAAAACAGTAGATCGATTCATCAGTCTCTGTGGTTCGATATCTTTTAAAACTACTCGACAAGACTGTGCACTTGCAGTCCGAATCATTGGATACATAAGTACAAATCCCACGATCAAGTTTTTGGCGCCGTTGTCGGGGACTGATTTAAGTCGATATCGCTACTCTTTTGTTACGCAGTAGAGACTAGAGCAAAAACTTCTTTCTTTCTTTTCTATCTCTATTTCTTTTCTTTTCTAATTTTGTATGCCAAACACTCGTTCGTAAGACGAGCCGTTATACATACAAATCAACGATATCGAGCGTTATCTCAGACTTAGACGCCGCATTCAAGAGTACCATCTCTTGCATAACACTCAACCTCGTCAATCACTCGAACCTCCTGTTTCTCCACCAACCGAAGAAATGGCTGCAAATCCTGCTCCGCGCCCACTCCAATCCTATGCCATACCCTCACAAGATGAACCACATAATAGCATTGCTGCCCCTCCGATCGAGGCTAACAACTTTGAACTGAAACCCTCTTTGTTATCCGCTGTGCAACAAAACCAGTTCTCTGGTGGGTCGATGGAAGACCCTAATCTTCATCTATCAATATTTCTATAGTACGCAGATACAATCAAGAACAATGGGGTAAGTCAAGAAGCAATAAGACTTCGTCTTTTCCCTTTCTCTCTAAGAGACAGAGCAAGAGCTTGGCTCCAATCTCTACCCGCAAACTCAGTCACTACATGGGACGAGCTGAAGAAAGTTTTTCTTGCGAGATATTTTCCACCAAGCAAAACATCTATGCTAAGATCTCAGATAAGCGATTTTAGACAAAAGGAGAACGAATCCCTTTTCGATGCTTGGGAAAGATACAAAGATCTGATGAGACTATGCCCACATCATGGCCTGGAAGAATGGTTGATTATCCACACCTTCTATAATGGTCTATGTGATACGGTGGGAGAACTGACTTGAGGTTTTGCGTTTGTATTCTCACTTGTTCGGTTTAGCAAGAGTCGCCACCGACTTTTTATTTTATCCTAAGGAAAGGTTAAAAATCACAGGAAAAACCTTTGAGATGTTTCGTGGGTTCGGGGGGTAGATTATGAAAAGGGAAGGTGCTAGCACCCTTTTCATCCATGGTTATCCATGGGCTCTTAGTTACTTGTTTTAGATCACTTGCCTTTGCTTTTCAATTGTTTGAAATGGTGCTTTGTGTGTGTGGTTTTGAAAATGTTTTGAAAAAGATGCCTTGTCTAGGAAACCATTGTAACAATTCTTGTTTGAATGTTTTACAAGGGTGTTTGTCTTTTTAAAAAGATGTTTCAATGTTTTTTTGAAAGTTTGTTTTGAAGTTGTGTGGATGTGTGTTTTGAAAAATGGCAAGTGTGTTTTGCAAGTTTGATCAAGTAACTAAGAGTTTGTCTACCCTATTGTACTCAAAGATCTTTCTCATGTTTTAACCCTTTTAACAGTGTTGTTTCACCATTGTATTTGGTGAACAACCTTGCGTTAGGATGTTAACGGGACGGGCGCGGGTCGTCGTATACAATCATTGAAGGCAACTTGTGAGACGCTCTAGCAATTTTGTAAGGGACGAGATCGTTTTATCGAAGGCAACATCGAGGGTCATCGAGGGACTACGATCTTTGTTTATCGTAGGGACATTTGTTAGAGTGTCTCATACTCGAGGGACATGATTGCATTTTCCGAGGCAACAGGCGAGGTTACCCTAGAGGTGCAAGTGTGAATGGTGTATTGATTTTCATGCATTTGTCTTGTATTAGGTTATCTAGCGGTTGATTTTGAATCTTCGCATACAAACCCTAATTACTATACAGTATATAGAAAGCGATAAATTGCGGGAATTTAAAGTCTAAGCTATTACAAATAAGTATCCGGGGATGGGGGTACAAATGTTTACAAATGGGGATGAGTCTTATCAGGATAGTAGTGTCCAAATATTATTTACAACCAAATCGAATTGTCGCATTCTCAATGTAAAAGTATAAGAATAAAAAGGAATCAAAAGCAATGTGAGATGCACATGATTATTTACAAGTGATCAAAATGCTAACCTAATGTATTTGTTAAGTATTTTATTATTTTTGTGTTTTTGTTAATTATATAAATAAAAGTTTTAATTAAAAGGAAATATTTAACCTTAAAAATTCTATTTTTATGTATTTTTATTAATGCTTTATATACAAGAAGTTCTTAAAAGAAAAAAATATTTTAACTTAATAAAGAAAATCTATTATTAACATATTTTGTTTAAAATGTGATGAATAAATAAAAAAAGACTATTAAAACATTTTTTATACAAAAGTTCAATATGTTGTTTTTATTTAATAAAAGAATTAATTTAAGTTATATGTATGAAAAGGAGGAAAAATAAAGTGATAAAATAAAAAAATAGTATTGATTTATAAGTATAAGAAAAAAATAAAAAAAGGTTGAATGGGCCTAAGGAGGCGTTTGGCCCAAAGATTAAAACAAACAGATTTGAGAAAGAAAGGGGGGGGGGGGGGGTGTTTACGCTGAAGGAGGGGTATTGGGCTTAAGGGTTCATTTTGTTGGGGACAGGCCCAAACACGTTCATAACGTTTTTAGGGTTTCACTTTGTTTCATTCAGAATAGGGTTTGTGCCTTACAAACGGCGCCGCTCCCTATCTTCTTCATCTCTTCCTCGCTCTTGAACATGAGCTTCTGACGCCTCTCTTCGCCTCAGCTGCCAGAGCGCCACCTCCACTTCCCTCTCTCCATGGTCGTTCAGGCAGTGATAAAGAAAAGGTAACGATTTTTCTTCTTCATGCGTTTTTAGGGTTTTCGGATTTTCTCTTGCATGTTATTATTTTCTACATGTTATTGATTTTCTGTGTTGTTTGTTTATGTGAGGTGTAAGAAAAAAAATGAAGAGGAAATTATACCTTGGTTCTGCTCTTGGAGAGGAAAAAGGGAGTTTGGACAGGAGGCTTCTTAGGCGGCCAAGGCGGAGAGATCGATGATGAGGAAAGCTTTGTTCTGGTATTTGTATCTTTTTCTTTGTCTAAGTTTTGTGATGATATTATATCCTGAAAACCTTTCTTCTGGACATGCTTGCCTCTGAGTATTTGAATGCTTGCCTTTGAATATTTGAATGCTTATTCTTTGATTCTGAGATGCTTGCTTTTGATGAAGATGATATCTGAGTTGCCTATTGTTATGCTTCTGATTTTTCTTTTCCTCTCTTTTGGGCTTGGCCTTTTCAATGATGATGATGATTCTGAGTTGCCTATTGTTATGCTTCTGAGTTGCTGATATGTTCTTCCTCTCTTTTGCTTGGTTAGTCTTCCAATGATGAATCTGATTCTGAGGCACTTGCTACTGTTGTTACTGATTCTAATGATGTTGGCCCTATGACGAATTTGATTCTGAGGGTTTTTGGCTTTGCTTTGAGTTTGGTTCCTTGATCTTGAAGGCAGGTTGAATGTTGTTTAGGACATAGGTTTTGACAGGCTTGGACACTGAGTTGGTTCAGGTTTATTATTTGTGTAGTTTTTGAGAGGCTTGAATGCTGAGTTTGTTCAGGTTTACTGTGCTTTGAGGCTTGAAGCAGTTTGTAGGTTACAGGCTTGTTTTGCAACAGGTTTTGTATTTGAACAGGTATTTAGGCTTTGGCGGCTTTGAGGTTCGTTAGGGTTACAGGCTTTGAAAAGGCTTGCTTCTGGTTTTTAGCAGGTTTGTGCTTTTGCTTGATTGTGTTTGACAGGCTTCAGGGCTTATGCAGACTTGTATGGCTTTGGGCAGGTTTGTTGAAGCTTATGCAGGTTTGGAGCAAGCTTGAGGCAGGTTGTTGTTTGCTTGCTTAGGATACAAGCTTGGAAGGCTGTAACAGGTTTTTTAGGCCTGTTGAAGAGTGTTTACAGTTTTGTGTTCTCTTTTCTCTCTATGTGTTTTTCCTCTCTTTGACAATTTGGTTTGTTATATTTATCTAACTCTAAGCCTGCCTGAAAAACTGTAAGCCTCTACTTCTCTCTCTCTTTTCTCTCTCTATTAAAGCATATTTTAATGCTTTAGAAGTACCTTTCTGAAAAGGTGTTGGCTGGAAAATGATGATAATGTGCTTTTACAAGCTTGCTTGCAATTTGGCTTTTCTCTGCATATCTTCTTACTTCCAGATTTTCTGCCTTTTGTGTACTTTCTTCTGCATTGACAGTTTGATAGCTTCTTTGACTGTTTGACAGCTTGGTTGACATTTTGAACTTGTGCAACTTGTTTGTTCAGTTTGAACTTTGTAATTTGTTTGGCATATTCAGTTTGTACATGTGCAGCTTGTTTGAATTTTTTATGCAGCCTTGTATTTAATTAATTCCATGCTTGCAAACATTTAATTTCCCTCTTTGTGAACCAAGAAGAGGCATCTTCTTGCGATTCGCAGAGAGGACGAACAAACTGATTCCGGCCAACACCTTTAATGATGAGTTTTTATGATTAACTGTCTGAAAATGCCCTTTTTTTAATTTTAACTGTATTGACTTCTTTTTTTTTTGTCTTTGCAGATAAATATCAGTTGAGCAAAGGGGATCAGCAGTAGAAGATGACGACTTCAAGCAACTTAGGATATAGATTTAATTTCTATTCAATTATTTGTAATAAACATCATTGTAAATATTGCAAATAAATTTACAATATCCCAATAACATTTGTAACAATAATTAAAAATAAATAAAAACCTTTTTGTCAGATAATTCTTTAATTTACACTGTTTATTTATTTATTTAAATCTCTTGAATTAAAACGACTGGAAATGCATTCCAATTATTTTAACTTAGATAAAATAAATAATTAATAAACACTGTAGTCTTGCAACTTCGCATTAACCAACAATATGCCCGACATTTCAAATAAATAATAGCATTGCACAGTCAAACAAACAAACGTCCATATGTCTTTCACTTTACTGATTAACCCAACACTTCAAAGTCTCAATTGAAATGCCTCAGCTTTTATCTCAGATGTTTAGGTTTTGAGAAACAAACAGGAATCTTGAACAATCGTCAAAACCAAGTGACCGTCAAATGAAAAGGACTGTAGAATTAATTCCTTCTGAGAATGCGTGCGCAAACCCTAATTATGGATTTATTGTCAAAGAAGCGTCCGCCTGATCAAACCCTGAGCCAAACTCAACCAAATCACTAAAAACCCTAATAATCTGCTTGGGCTGATTCAAAAGTCAATGGAAACCCTAATTTTGTCTGACTAACGAGAAAAGTCTGTTTGACCGATTCTTAAACCAATCTGAAAAATCAGGAAAAGCCTGAAGCTGTGATTTCTTGTGAAAAAGAGAGAGGGCAAATTTTGGGGTACAACAGTTGCCCCTGTTCAATCTTCTTGAACCTGAAGAGTTAGATTGGCAAATTTTCCGTTCGCGACTCGAAGGTAAAAGGAGATTGGACACTAGAGTGCCCAGAAAATTTGCACTCGTTAAAGCGTAGTTTGAGGGAATGGGCTTAAAGATGTCATTTGGAGATGGGCTTAAAGATGCCATCTGGAGATATGACAGAATCTTGTCGGGGGATGGGCTTAGAGATGCCATCTAGAAATTGTTGGTAGGAGGATGGGCTTATAGATGCCATCTGAGAATGTTCGTTGAACTGTATGTCGTTGGTGAGTGAAATGAGTATCAGAAAGGTATCCATGTTTTGGAACATCTCTGAACTGGGGGTCTGAATAAGCAATAGATTGACATCCGTATCTGGAAGCATCCGTAAACTGTTTTCAAAAGTTGAATCTGAACAAGCGATAGATTAACATCTGTGTTTGGAGAATCCGTAAACTGTTTTCAGAAGTCTTGGAATGGAGAAGGAACCGGTGTAGGGTTGCCTGATGATGATCAAGTAGATAGTTGTCTTGGTTTGTTACAGGTGTTAATCCTTTCGCTGAAAAAGGTAAATTGTTAGTTGAAACACAAAGCTATGTTGCATGAAATGTATGATGCAATGAATTATACTTCATCAATGTTTATGATATGAATGTGATGGATGCGCATGTAAGCTGAGTAGCTGTCTGGCTGAGGAAGACGAATCCTGGATAATGAAATCTTTGACTGCTGCTGGGGAAAGTAAATCCTTGACTGCTGCAGGGGATTGTTGGAAATGAGAAATCCTGGAACCATTGTTGGGGAATCAGGAGGTTGGGTTGTATGCCAATCTACTGGGGATTCCTGTCTTGAGGGGATCTTCACTGGAGAATATCTGAATACTCTGTGAGGAACTGAGAATGAGAGTCTTCATTCTGCTTGGGGAATAAGAATTCAGGTTGTCTGCCACTTTGAGAATGAGAATCTTCATTCTGTCGGGGATATCAGGAGCTTGGGTGTATGCCAATCTACTGGGGTTTTAAGGATGAGAGTCTTCATTCTGTTAAGGGTCAGAAATTGGGAGTATACCAATCTTCTGAGGTTTCAAGGATGAGAATCTTTATTCTGTTAATGGTCAGAAATTGGGAGTATACCAATCTTCTGAGGTTTTAAGGATGAGAATCTTCATTCTGTTAAGGGTCAGAAATTGGGAGTATACCAATCTTCTGAGGTTTCAAGGATGAGAATCTTCATTCTGTTAACGGTCAGAAACTGGGAGTATACCAATCTTCTGAGGTTTTAAGGATGAGAGTCTTCATTCTGTTAAGGGTCAGAAATTGGGAGTATACCAATCTTCTGAGGTTTCAAGGATGAGAATCTTCATTCTATTAACGATCAGAAACTGGGAGTATACCAATCTTCTGAGGTTTTAAGGATGAGAGTCTTCATTCTGTTAAGGGTCAGAAATTGGGAGTATACCAATCTTCTGAGGTTTCAAGGATGAGAGTCTTCATTCTGTTAAGGGTCAGAAATTGGGAGTATACCAATCTTCTGAGGTTTCAAGGATGAGAATCTTCATTCTGTTAACGGTCAGAAACTGGGAGTATACCAATCTTCTGACAAACGTATCTCATGAAATGTTCCCTGGAAAACTCCGTTCACGATGGTCTGGACCATTCGAGGTAACCAAAGTTTTCCCCAGTGGTGCCATAGAAATCAAAGGACAATCCATGAATCCAACGTAACCCTGTCTATTGCTTCAAATTGCCTAGCCCCGAGCATACCAGTGTCTATACCAAGACAAATTGGCTATATCCCCTAGAGAAGATGGGCGAACACGACCCTGAGAGGGAGGAGAGAAACCCATCTACACCCACAGGTTACCACGATTATACACCCTTGGACTACCCTACGCTACCCCTTGTTACTACCGCTGATGACATACCCATGCCTGATCATGCACATACGATCAAGACTCTGCAGACAGATGTTACCACACTCCACGGAGAGCTCGAAACTGTTAAAGAAAATGTTAGCACACTTCGGCGTGACTTCTTTCATTTCATGGACGTCGTCACGGAGCAGTTTGACCACATTTATCAGCATCTGCACGCTTCTGCACCACCTCCCGGAGGCCCTCATGCTTGATAGTTTTTCTGTACCGCCCCAGTGAGGACACTGTTTGTTCTTTGTATGGGGGGTTTTTCATTGTTTTTAATTATTATTATTCTCAAACTCATTATGGTTTTAATTATTTTCGAATAATATATTACTTTTCGGTCCTAAAATGTTATTCATGTCCATTTTATTTATTTCTATTTACAAAGTATGCATTCATTTTTTGCAATTTCTGTTATCATTTTCATTGGTTCTTAATTTCTATTATAATTATCATGTTTTATTTTATTTCTGTTACCATTATCATGTGCTATTTTATTTTCGTTACCATCTTTATTTGCTTCATATTTACCATATCATTTTTCCAACTATACAATATGCCACCAATCCCTTGCAATACACTTCTCAAAAATTGAAATTAATTAATTAATTACTTTAGTGGAGCACGCGTTCAAAGCAGTCAAAGACCAATATAACCTGACCCTGACGAACGTCAGAGTGCATGTGACGAACGTCAGGGAGTATCTTTGACTATGACGAGCATCAGAGGGAATAGGCATTGTCCCCCACGCCTTTCAAAACCGTGACCATTGACCAGCATTGATGAAGAAAAAAATTTTGTTTTAAAATCCCACCACCCCATTTACTCCAGTCACCCATAACTTCCATAACCTCCCAAATTTCAAAATTTTCCCATAAACACCATTAAATTTCTTACTCCACAAACCATCTATATAAACCCTCCCGTTCCATCCTTAGTTTCATCACTACCACTTCCTCTCCATCTCCCTACCATATATACATTTTTCTTTCTTTTTTTCTATCAAGTTCAATACTCATGGCCAACCAACCTGAACCCGACATGCGACATCTCGTGCTCTGACAAGGAGAAGCCGGTGAGCTTCAAAAAGAGAAGTACATAAAATTCCATCACCGAGGGCTAACACCCACACGGTTCGTCGATAACACTTGCTTACAAGAATTAGGCATGCTACCTCATATGGAAGGCTTGCTGAATAAAGCTTGCCTAAGCTTTATTAACACGATGAACACGCCAACTTACGAAGCTCTCACATTGGAGTTCTTGAGTTCCTACACATATCACACCCGAGAAGATGCAGACGCACACCTAACGGGAGCCGCTCATTTTCGGATGTTCAACCGAGAGTACCAACTCAACCATGAGATTTTGAGCGACATATTTCATTTTCCCCGAGGGAATAATGTGCAATACCGCATACCCCCAGAATTGGATTGGAATGGAAGTGCATACGCACTATGGGAGAGAATAATCGGCGAACCAAATGTCACACCAGAAGCACGGTACGCCTCTCACATCCACAACCCTAACATCCACTTCTTACACCGTGTTATGGCAAACACAATATTCAGAAGAGCAAACAACAACAAGGTAAACACTAAAGAATTATATGCTCTCCACTGTACCTTTTCGCAAAACGTCTGTCTTAATCCCGTGACTTTAATGATGGCCCATATTCAAAACCTCGTTGCAAGAGAAGGGACCACACCTTTTTGCATCAGAGGCATCGTCACCGCCATCGCAGTTCACTTGAACTGGGGGGAAAGAATCCAACTCCTACCTCCGCTGCCAGCAGTTTTTATGGACATTGATAACTGTAGAGCTGGCCGGATGATTAAAGTATGAGAAGCTGGAGGATACTATCTCATGGTTAAGAATGCAAGAGTTCGCAGTGTGATCATGCCAAATCATAATCGTACTTACTTGGGTAATCCGGATAACTGGATTTACAACCTGAACGCCCCTGAACCCAGAGAAAATGTGCAAGGAAATCAAGGTCAGGCTAACAACGTTGCCGCTGACGAAATCGAAGAAGAATTAGAGAAGCAAGAGCCTCAACAACAGCAAGCCAACAATCCCGCCACTATCGATGCAATATATGCCGCGATAATGCAACAAAACCAGTTGTCCACTCAACGCCACCAGAGTATCGAGACACGCCAAATCGAGATGATGACTCTCATGCAACAAATGCAGAGAGACCAAAATGACTACGCTCGCAGGCACGATCAAAGTATGCTGGAATTCACCACAGGAATAACGGCGGATATGCGAGCCTTAACACTCAGTGTTGATGACTTGCATAATATCATATCCCAAAGAGATGGCGGCGAATCTTCCAGACATGGCGGGCAAACACGTCGAAGAGCAAGGACACGTGGCCGATACCAAAGACAGGAAGAAGAATGATTATGTTGTTATCTTTCCCCTTTCCCGCTTCTATCAATACATTGAGGACAATGTATGATTCAAGTATGGGGGAGGAAGTATTTCCGTTTTTCTAGTAATTTTTATCTTACTTTGTAATTTCCCTTCGGTTATCTTAAATTCAATAAAATAAAATTTTTTCAAGTCATCTATTGCAGCAATTTGTGTTGTTCTTTTAGACTCCCCTCTCTTTTTGAGCCCATAATTTTTTTTCTCACTCGACAAGTAAATAGACTGCAAAATCTTTGATCATCAGGAATTGGGGCGAGATTGAGCAAAATTTCTACCGTTTAGACACTCTACAACCCCAGAGTATGATAGATCAGTTCAAGTACCCGTTGTTTCTAACACCTTGAGTTTAGTCTTTATAGTAACCTTGAATAGTTTATATTAGCAGTCAGCACCGTCTTAAACACAAACTACGCAGGAAGTCGATGAATATAAGTGGATGATAGAATATTTCAGCAAAATGTTGCAAGGAAAAACACTGATTAAATTGGACGATCCTCACCCGATCGCCTAATCCAAAGGATGTAAACCTTACAAAGTAACATGAAAATTCATTTGATGGATGGTTCAGGAGCATCTGGTACTGAACTCGGCAGGGCAGATTACGGTCTGATCCCCCGCATCCAACATTTGAATTAAAGGTTGCCACGTTAATGTGCCAGAAACCTCTAAAAGTTTAAAAGGATCATAACCACTAACTGATTGTTCTGCTATGTGCGTGTGAAGATAAAGGGCTTAATGTGATTGCGCTAGAATGAAAAGGGCAAAACAAGACAAATACTCGAGGTAGGCTATGATAGGACCTGTAACTAATTTACGTAAAATGGGATTGTCTAGCGTCACCGACGTAGTTATGGAGCACAAATCAAACCACTGATTTTCTTACAAAAACACAACGCAACTATGTATTAGTCGATCCGAGTCATAACCATGTTTAGAAAAACATCGTACTTGGCATCTTGAGGACAAGCAAAGTCTAAGTATGGGGGAGTTTGATGACACACAAATATGTGATATTTCTGGCTTGATATACACCAAATATTTCTCATACTTTAGTTTAAATTAAATTATTTTATAAGTATTATGCAGGTATTTTTCTATTTTTGCATATATGCACTGAGCCGAACACTTTTGAAGAAATGAAGAAAAAAAGGGTGCAAAAAGTAGTAAAAGAGCCTAAGGAGAAGAAACCAGCCCAAAAGCCCATTACACATGTGAGCACGTGGCCCACATGCAAACAAGCCCTGACGATCGTCAAGGGGTTGTGACGAACGTCACGCTCCATGAAGACCAAGTGACGATAGTCACTTGCGTGTGACGAACGTCACATCTTACAACTCCACTTTTTCCTCATCCAACAAACAGAAACACGTTCAAAGCATAATCCAACAGTTCCTACATTCTCTCACCCACTCAGTCAAAAGAGCAAGGTACGTGACAAGTTAATGGCCCTATTATTTCTCAAAGGAAGAATTCAACTGTTCCTACATTCTCGAAAGCAAGGAATCAAGCAAGCACTATAAATAGAGCAAGAGACCACAGTAGAAAGGGTTCTTCTTCTTTTTGGCGAGAAAGTTTAGAGATTTCATTAAGCAAATATTATTTTCAGCATTATTTATTTTCAGCATTACTTCTTTTCAGCATTTTTTCTTTTCCCAGTTATTTCTTTCCAGCATTATTTTCCCAGCATTATTTTCTTCTGTACGGTTAAATATATTCTCCGATCGAAGCAAAGCCTACAATTTATGCAGGAGTGCTTCTATCTTCAGAGTTATTACCAGGTTTATGTTTACAAATTCTTATTGCTTATTAATTAATATAATTATGTTTATCTGTGTTTGTCCTTTATATTATTCTGTGATTTGGTTTAATATTATGTCAGGCTAGAAATCTTATACCGGTATGTAAAGTCAATCAACCGAGGGAACGAGTAACTTAGTCGGGACTATTTTTACTACGAAACTTTCTTTTCTGGCCTAAGTTACTATTTTTCAAATCATTAAATTGTTTTGTTACGGAAGTAAAAAACAGATAGAGGTTAGGGTCAACAAAGCGGAAGTTTGAGATCTTTTAACTGGACAATAGTAATTAGGCATTGGCTTAAAATACAGCGGAAGCACTTTAAAGTTAATTAAGATTTTGTTTAGTTTCCAAAAAGTGTTTTTAACTCCTGCGGGATGGCGGAAGCGTACGTTAAGACTTAACTGCATAGCCTAGATCAACAAAACGACAGTGTGAGACGAGGGTTTTTAAACTAGATAGGTTTTACTGAAAACTGTTTTGAAAATATAAAGACGCCCGACAGGTTGCTAGTTCCCGAGGTAATACTAATGCATACTGGTAATTTAGTTCATTCATTATTAAAATACAACTTAATTTAGTGATTAGTTTCCCTACAACCCAAATAAAATATTCATTAGCTTTATATTTATATAGTAACAATAGAAAACGGTAGATCGATTCATCAGTCTTTGTGGTTCGATATCTTTTAAAACTACTCGACAAGACTGTTCACTTGCAGTCCGAATCATTGGATACATAAGTACAAATACCACGATCAGAGGCCCGATATGTCTGAGAAGATCAAAGCTGAAGTGATGAAGCAGTTCAATGCTGGATTTCTGGCTGTTACTTCCTATCCATAATGGGTTGCTAACATTGTGCCCGTGCCTAAGAAGGATGGCAAAGTCAGAATGTGTGTGGACTACAGATATTTAAATAGGGCTAGCCCTAAAGATGATTTTCCACTACCACATATTGACATCTTGGTTGACAACACAGCTCAACACAAGGTATTCTCTTTCATGGACGAATTTTCAGGGTACAACCAGATCAAAATGGCCCCCGAAGACATGGAGAAGACTACTTTTGTTACGCAGTGGGGTACCTTCTGCTATAAAGTGATGCCATTCGGACTGAAGAATGTCGGGGCAACCTATCAGTGAGCCATGGTAGCTTTGTTTCATGACATGATACATCATGAGATTGAAGTCTACGTAGACGACATGATAGCCCGTTCACAGACAGAAGAAGAACACCTCGACCATCTGCAAAAGCTGTTTGTCAGGTTAAAAGAATACAAACTCAGACTGAACCCTAGCAAGTGCACTTTCAGAGTTAGGTCCGGTAAACTTTTGGAATTCATCGTCAGTAACAAAGGCATCGAGGTTGATCCTGCCAAAGTCAAAGCTATACAAGAAATGCCTGCCCCTCGCACCGAGAAGGAGGTCATAGGTTTCTTGGGACGCCTAAACTACATCGCAAGGTTCATCTCTCACCTAACATCTACCTGTGAACCAATCTTCAAGCTGTTGAAGAAAGATCAGGTGGTTGAATGGAACAATGATTGTCAAGTTGCTTTCGATAAAATCAAGGAGTATTTGCTGGAACCTCCTATCTTGATTCCACTCGTCGAAGGAAGGCCGTTAATCATGTATCTGACTGTTTTGGATAATTTAATAGGGTGCGTAATGGGCCAACATGACGAGTCTGGCCGAAAAGAGCATGCCATTTATTACCTTAGCAAAAAGTTTACCGACTGTGAGACTCGCTACTCACTGCTCGAGAAAACTTGTTGCGCTTTGGTATGGGTTGCTCGCTGTCTAAGGCAGTATATGTTGACACATACCACTTTGTTAATTTCTAAAATGGATCCGATCAAGTACATCTTCGAGAAACCTGCTTTATCCGGAAGAATCACTAGATGGCAGATGATCCTGACTGAGTATGATATCCAGTACACAACCCAAAAAGCTATAAAGGGGAGTGTACTAGCTGACCATCTAGCTCATCAAGCCGTCGAAGATTACCAATCTATGAGGTTCGACTTCCCTGACGAGGATATCATGACATTGGACAACATTAAAGGTAACAGACCGTATGACGGACCTGGACAAGGATCTCGATGGACCCTGTACTTTGATGGGTCTTCAAATGCACTTGGCAACGGTATCGGCGCGGTACTTATCTCTCCAGAAGGTTGCCATACACCTTTCACCGCTAGACTCTGCTTCAGCTGCACCAACAACATGGCCGAATATGAAGCTTGTATATTTGGTCTCAAGGCCGCTATTGACTTGGGAATCAAATCTTTGATTGTATTTGGGGACTCAGCTTTGGTTATCAGTCAAATCAAAGGAGAGTGGGATACTAAACATCCAAACCTCATCCCTTACAAAGAACATGTCCTGACATTGTTACCACACTTCGAGCAGATTACCTTCGAGCACTTCCCGCGAGAAGAGAATCAGCTAGCAGATGCGCTAGCTACAATGTCATCCATGTTTAAACTTAACTGGGATAATGAGGGACCTCAAATCATCATTGAGCGAATGGACGAACCTGCACATTCTCACGAGATTAATACCGAAGAAGTGGTGGACCGACCTTAGTTTCATGACGTCAAAAGGTATCTCGAAGCACAAGAATACCCTGAAGGAGTTTCAGTCAACGACAAAAAGTTCTTAAGGAGGTTCGCTGCCAAATTCTTTCTGAGCAATGGTATCCTATACAAGTGCAATCTTGATTGTGTCCTACTCCGTTGTTGGATAAGGTTGAAGCTGAGCAGATTATGGCTGAAATACATAATGGCACTTTCGGCACCCACTCGAGCGGTCATACGATGGCTAAAAAGATTCAACGGACAGGCTACTACTGGTCTACCATGGAAGCTGATTGTCATCAATATTCCCGTACTTGTCATAAATGCCAAATCTATGCTGACAAGGTACATATTCCCCCAGTTCCTCTCAATGTCTTAACAGCTCCTTGGCCATTCGCAATGTGAGGAATCGACATGATTGGAGAGATCAAGCCTACAGCATCCAATGGACACCGTTTTATCCTGGTGGCCATTGATTACTTTACCAAGTGGGTCGAAGCAGCTTCTTTCGCTTCCGTTACAAAGAATGTGGTTGCCCACTTCATCAAGCAGAACCTCATATGCCAGTATGGTATCCCCGACAGGTTCATCACGGAAAACGGTAAAAATTTGAACAATACTATGATCACCGCTCTGTGCGAGCAGTTCAAGATTCAACATCATAATTCATCTCCCTATTGGCCTAAGATGAACGGTGTTGTCAAAGCTGCGAACAAAAATATCAAAAAGATCATACAAAAGATGACAGTCACCTACAAGGACTGGCATGAGATGTTACCGTTTGCTCCACACAGGTACCGTACCATGGCACGCACTTCAACTAGGGAACCCCCTTTTCTTTGGTATATGGCATGAAATTTGTTTTACCTATGGAAGTTCAGATTCCTTCCTTGAGAATAATGAAGGATACTAGTTTGAGTGAAGACGATTGGATTCATACCCGGCTTGATCAACTTAACTTGATTGATGAGAAGTGACTTACTGCTGTTTGCCACGGTCAGGCGTATCAGAAACGTATGATCAAGGCCTTCAACAAGAAAGTCAAGAGACAGGTATATCAAGTCGGGGATCTTGTAATCAAGCGGATCATCTTGCCGCAAAGCGATCCCAGGGGCAAATGGACTCCTACTTACGAAGGACCATTTGTGATCAAAAACATCTTTTTTGGTGGGGCTATGATCCTAACCACCATGGACGGCGATGATCTGCCGCACCCTGCGAACGCGGACATAGTCAAAAGATACTATGCATAAACGACCCGACAAGTTGAAAACCCGAAAGGGCGACTTGGGCAAAAATGGGCATCCCGGTGAACCGAAAACCCAAAAGGGAGGTTCAGGAAAAAATTAGGGATAAATAAAAAAAATCTGTACACCCGGCAAGTTGAAAACCCAAAAGGACGACTTGGGCAAAAAAGGGTTTCCCGGTGGATCGAAAACCCGAAAGGGAGATCCAGGCAAAAGTTAGGGAATTAAAGCGTATGACTATGTCTCGTCGAATCACTTTAAGGACAATCTCTTCACGGACAAGCTCCAAGCTTCTGATCAATCCAATCATAGCAGAATGGGAACCCCATGGAATTGTTACACATAGCCATCTTTCTTTGTGTAAAATTTTTCTCATTTTTTTATGACAACATTCTCTTACTAGGATGTCTGTCTCCTTTGTACAAAATACTTACACAAAGTTAATACAAAGATATTTCAAAGTGCAGAAATTTGCTTGCCTTTTCTTTCTTTTTACACTTGTGTTTTATTTGAAAACGTCCAATGATTTATTAAATGAGCATATGCATTTGAATATAATCACTGCTCACAAATAAAACGGAATGAGAAAGGATAATTACTGCTAGGTTGAAAGTATAGGAAGACGTCTTTAGGCTATTCCAGAAGAAATCCCCTACAGTATGTCATTCAGATCCTCAACAGAGCTAAAACCTTGAAATACATATCCCCAGCGGAGTTAAGTTTTAAAATCCCCATCAGAACTAAGTTTCCAAACTCCCAACCCCCAGTGGAGCTAGAAAACTTTGAACTGCAAACCCTTAGCGAAGATAAAACTTTCTTCCCCAACAGAGTCCAAAACTTTAACCCCGGTGGAAGACCATCCAGCTTCCTCCAATTCCCTAGAGATTTGTCTTAAAAACAGAAGATTCCCCGACAAGATACCTTAGAAACCAGACAACGGCTTCAGATAATTCCTCAGTAGATTGGCATACAACCCAAGCTCTTGAGAACTCTTCGACGGAATAAACATTCTCCCCACAGAGTAATTTCTCAGCAGAACGAAGATTTTTGTTTTCATTTCTCCAATTGAAGCCTCCCTAATTTTAATTCCCCAGTAGAGATCGTCAGAGTTTTCCTTATTCCCCAGGAAAGTAATGAAGGATTCTCAATTCCCCGCAAAAGTTGTCAAAGTTCTTGTTAATCCCCACAAGTCGCCAAGGATTTTCTATCCCCAACAGTGGTCCCAGGATTTCTCATTCTCAACGATCAAAGGTTTTGAATCCCCAGCAGCATTCAAGGGGTTATTTTCCCCGGCAGCGGTCAAAGATTTCATTATCTCCAGCTATCAAGGATTTATTTTCCTCAGCAAGACGGCTACTCAGCTTACATGCGCATCCATTACATTCATATATCATAAACATTGATAGAACACATTTTATTGCATCATACATGTCATGCAACATAACTTTGTGTGTTTTAGCTAACATTTTACCTTTTTCAGGATAAGATTAAAAGCTACCTCTAAAAAATATTCAAAGATCTCAAATACAATACGGATACACTCCAAGACATGGAAGTCATTTTGCTACTCATTCAGGTCTCATTTTTCAGATACAATATGGATACACCCCAGACACGACGGTCATTCTACTACTTATTCAGACTTCAGCAATCAGATACAGACTAGATACGCTCCAAACATGGAAGCCATTCTATTTCTCATTCAGATTCAACTGTCAACTTCAAGTTCAGATGCATTCCAGACACGGAAGTCATTCTGTCACCTGTACGGATCCCAGTTACAGTACGGATACATTCCAGGCACGAAAATCATTTTGCTACTCATACAGATCTCAACTTCAGATACAGTCCAGATACGCTCCAGACACGGTTGCCATTCTGTCACTCATTCAAACCTATTCCCCATCCCAGAGATACTCCAGACACGGATGTCTTTCTGTCGCTTATTCAGATTTCAGATTTCGGATACAATACAGATACACTCCAGACACGGCAGTCATTCTAATATTCATTCAAGAATCAAATACAGTTACAACTTGGATACGCTCCAGACACGGACGCCATTCCTTTGCTCATACAAATCCAATCTCCAGATACAACTCAGATACGTTCCAGATACGGATACCATTCTGACATTCGTTCTCCTAATTCTCAACAAATAAGTCTTGGAGTGAATCTTTAAGCCCATCTCCAGCAAGATTCTACCATCTCCAAATGGCATCTTTAAGCCCATTCCCTCAGCTACATTTTGACGAGTACAAATTTACGGGCACTCTAGTGTCCAATCCTCTTTTACCTTCGAGTCACAAAAGGCAAACTCGCCAATCTAACTCTTCAGGTTCAAGAAGATTGAACAGGGGAAGCTGTTGTACCCCAAAATTTTCCCTCTCATTTTAGCAATATTTCCCCTCACCAGACTCTTTGAACTCCAGACAGGATTAGGGTTTTGCTCTGCTCAAGACATCTCCTTGCACTGATGACCTAAATTAGGGTTTGAGTTTGCACTGAGATTTTTGGACTTTAAATGCTCAAAGTGACTTTCATACTTCATGTTGGACTTATAAGATTATCCATACCAAGTTTCAAGCCTTGAACCAAATTTTTACCCAGTCAACTGGACAGTTGACCTAAAAATCAAATGTATTGGGGAAAAAGTCAACTATGTCCAATTTACAGTCAAACCTCATGATTTTTGATCCACATCAACATTATAGACTCACATGAACCATTTGATCAAGTTTGGACCACAACTCCTCAAGAAATTTGATCAGATCACCAAAAGGGCAAAATGGTCATTTTTAGGGTTTTGACTGCACAAGGGCAATTTCTGATTTTTGACCTAGCCAATGGCAAATTGGTTTCAAGCATGGATTCAAGGAATCAATTGCATCATCTTGACCTATTCACAAGGTTCAAAAGATCTCAATTGCATTGGATTGACAGATGAATTTTTCAAGTCAACTGATCAAAATTTGATTATACACTGAAAAGTCAAACTTTGACTTTTTGGTCAAAATCAAGTGCCAAGGGTCATTTTTCATCAAGATGTGTCAAAACATGAAACTTGTTCATCAAGAAACCCAATTTTGCAAATTAGGGTTTAAGATTGAAAAATTTCATAACTTAGAATTTTTCTAAGTTATGAAATTTTCTTAATTTTTCCCAACTTTGCCCAACATTTTCATCATGATGCAATTGGATTCAAACAAAACTTACAACATGAAAGTTGTAGTACTCCACAAATTCTACAACTTTGATTCACAAAGTTTTCCCAAAAGAAGCTTGGATCTCAAGTTATGATTTTTGGAACAAGGGTCCATGAAACTTTTAACTTAGTGAAATTTTGCCCTAGTTTAGGCAGGATTTTGACCCATCTTCATGACCATTTTTCACATAGTTAAACTTGGAATCTCAAATTTCATTTCAAAGATGGATTGTATATCATGTTGCAAGCTTTCCGAAATGTCCAAGAACTCTCCAAACTCATTTGTGGTTAGGGAGAATCGAAGGCTTGAAGTTGGAAAAAACTCACTTTTTATCCATGGCATGTTCATGGTGATACAAGTTGCAAACTCTAATCAGCTTGCTTTGCACTATATTACAGGCCTCAAAACCATTCCATACTCAATAATTAAATGCAAATCCATTGGTCTAAGGTTTTGTTTTGGTCATTAGAGCATTGCACACAAGATTAATCCCTAAATAGAAAAAGCAACATTACCATTTTTGCTTAAATCTTGCTTTATGTCAAAACTGCATCCTTGAGCATTGAGCCATATCTTATGCAGAAAATAAAATCCACCAACTTGAGGGGACACGGGCATAGTGTGCAAGCTGATAGATAGCCTGTACATGCTTGTCTTCCATCACTTCTCATGTTTTGCTTCATAACCAAGAAATTTGTCCAATATCACATAACTTACACATCTGAGAGAACCAACTTGTGCAAGCTTTTGAGACAAGTTTATCACATCTCCTTGAGCCAGAAACATGAGCCTTTGAGTCCTGAAACCTCCCATAGCACAAAATCACCTTCCATTGGAAAAACAAGGCAGCATCTGCATCTTGAGCTCCATCTCACAAGTTGCTCGTGCGTTTTGTCCCAAACCTGTTCAAACACCTTTCATACAACCTATCCAAGCTATCCCAACCCTTAAACACTAATTGTAACTCCATTTACAAGGTTTTCCATTTTTGATTTCAGCTTGTGCAGGTTGAGTTCTGTAGGCTTGTTCAAGCACATTCAAGGCAAGCTAGGCATTGGAGAAGGTCAGGGGAAGTTCAAGCAAGCTCCCAAACATCTCAAGCCTCATTGAAAAGCCCCACATTGTCAGACACGATCTCAACTGAAACAGGTTTTTATCAACTTCCTATCTCTCTATTTAGGAATAGTTAGGCTTAAGTTTATGAATAAAAAATGTAGTATTCATAGCCATGAAGCTGTACATATGCTCAGTTTTCATTTTAGTTAAGCATGCTAAGAGAATTTGATCCATGAACTTCCTGAAAAAATTAGGTTAGGATTTAGGGCCAGAGAAATTCTCTCTGGTCTTTGAGAGTTAGGACAAGTTTTTTATATGGTTGAATTCGTCTTGGAAAATGCTACAACTTTGATGTTATGTGTTTTTGCATTAGAGCATGTATGCAGGTTGTTCGTGTTTGTACAGGGCGCGCGTGATTTTTGAAGACAAAGGTTGAAGATGAAGTCTGGTGGGCTGGGCTTGGTCCTAGCTCACCATTGACACCCCCTTTTACTGATTGCACCCCCTGGCCCAATTTCTTTATACTTTTATATATTTTTATTTTATTTTCATTTTCTGATTTTATTTTATATTTTCCCAAACATAAAAATACCCAAAAATATTTTCATAAATTTTCACATTTATTTTTATTATTTTATTATTTTTTTTAGACATGAAAATAATTATTTAATAGTATATACTTTTATTTATTGAAAACTTGAAAATAATATATAATAACCTTATACTTTTATTTTTATTCTTTATTTTATTTACACTAAAAAAATATTGTTCTAAATATATTTTTTTCTTGTATATATTTTTATTGTACATAACCAATATAATTTATATATATATATATATATATATATATATATATATATATATATATATATATATATATATATATATATATATATATATATATATATATATATATATATATATATATATATATATATATATATATATATATATATATATATATATATATATATATATATATATATATATATATATATATATATATATATATATATATATATATATATATATATATATATATATATATATATATATATATATATATATATATATATAATATATATATATATATATATATATATATATATATATATATATATATATATATATATATATATATATATATATATATATATATATACTTTTATTTTATTTAATAAATACTTGAGAATAAAAACATAAAAATATTATACTCTTATTTATTATTATTATTTATACTTAAATAATACTTTTTTCTAAATATATTTTATTTTTTGTATATATATTATTTTATTTTATTGTATATAAATAGTATATTTAATATATTTACATTCTTAAAAGAAAATTAGGGTTTTACCCTTAATAAAAAATAATAATCTTTTTTTCATTTTTATTCCTTTCTTTTTACACTAAACATTTTTTACATACATAAAAAAATAAACATAAACATTTTTGCATATTCATAATATTTTGTATGTTTATTTTAATTTGTTTATTTAAATATTATTCATTTATTATTTATGCCATTGATTCAATTTAGATGTAATAGTAAAATTAGGGTTTTAATCTCTTGTCAAATAACCCCCCTTCAAAAATTGTATCCCCCTCCCCATAATCATGTTGTAATAGTGGTAGATTTATTTTACGCATTTACGCTTTCAATTATGCCATGATTAGAGATTAGGGTTTGTATGCAAAAAAATCCAAAATCAAACAAATAACTTGACTAATACAAAGACAAAAATGCATGAAAATGACAACACAATGCACACTTGAACCCTTAGGGTTTCATCCACTTGTTGCCTTAAAAATGGGCCATGTTATGCATGTTGAGTATTTTGGCAAAACAAAAACAAAACAAAAGATCATAGTCCCTCGATGACGCTATCTTGGTTGCCTACACAAAAATGATCTAGTCCCTTGGAAAATTTGCTAAAGATACCTAACACAATTGCTATCATGGTCCATACGATGACTCGCGCCTGTCCCGTTTAACATCCTAATACAAGGTTGTTTACCAAATGCAATGGTAAAACAACACTGTCAAAAGGGTTAAAAATATATAGGAAAGATCTTTGAGTAAAATAGGGTAGACAACTCTTAGTTACTTGATCAAAACTTGCAAAGCATCCTTGCTATTTTCAAACACACCTCACAACACAATTTCAAAATATTTCCCAAATCAAACTTTCAAAATATTGAAACATCTTTTCAAAAGACATACACCTTTGTATATATTCAAACAAGAATCATTACAAAGGTTGCCACAACGATGGCCTCTTTTCAAAACATTTTCAAAACCACACACAAAGCACCATTTCAAACAATTGAAAAGCAAAACAAGTGATCTAAACAAGTAACTAAGAGCCCATGGATAACCATGGATGAAAAGGGTGCTTGCACCTTCCCTTTTCATAATCTACTCCCCGAACCCAAGAAAACATCTCAAAGGTCTTTCCTGTGCTTTTTGACCTTTCCTTAGGATAAAATAAAGTCGGTGGTGACTCTTGCTAAACCGAAACATTTGCAAACACAAACACCAAACCTCAAGTCAGTTCTCCCACCGTATCACAGTAGGTATTGAGAGTTTTCTCTTCATGAAGTTGACGAGTAAGTTCCAAAACCTTCTTCTCACTTACGTAGAATTGGGCTTCAAAAGTATCGCGCTCTCCCTTAAGTGTATCCAACTCCTTTGTAAATCTTCGAGTGATGTTGGCATGTCAGGATGTAGGAGGGTGTATGGAATCTCTCCTTCCATAACAGGCTCTTTGATCACAGGGAGAATGTAGGGGTAAGGCATCATAAGACTTTGAGCGCGGGTTCATACCCACTTGAGGTAAGGCTCAAGATGGATGGAATTCTTGTGTCCCAAGGTCTTACTGTCCACCTTGTTGGGCATCCTCCAAGCTCGGATAAACCATTGTCGGAGTCCTTGATCGTCGTTGTCGAAGTCGAAAACCAAATCTGGAATCAGCATGTCATGTGGGCTATCCCTTCGGGCATACCCAAACTGTCTCAGAGCCAAGCAAGGGTTATAGGTGATGCCTCCCCTAATGCCAAGTAGAGGGACATTAGGGAATTCCCCACAATGATCAATGATGATAACATTTTCTCTGGATCGAGAACACCAATGAACATCTGAATGTGTAAGAGTCATCAATCGTTGTGACCACCTCAAACCTTGCTCATTCTTCAAATCTGATTGGGGAAGATGAGAAATAAACCATCTTGTCAGTAGAGGAGTGCAACACATGAGAACACCTTTTTTCCTCATTATTCGAGTGTGAAAAGAGTGGAGGATATCCCCAAGCAATGTAGGCACCGAGTTGCGAGCCATGAAGATTTTGACAGCACTGACATCTATAAGTTGGTCAAGGTTAGGGAACAAGACCATCCCATATATCAGAAGAGCTACAATCTCCTCAAAAGCTTATAAGTCTAATGAATTCCAACAGCTTTGGGCCTTTTCAAACAGAAACTTTGACAAGAAGCCTTTGACACCACTTCTAATTTCCCAATGACCTATGATATCAGATGGTTGCAAGTGTAAGGCTTGAGCAACATCTTCTGGCTTTGGATCTCTTTCCGTACCGTTGTAGGGTAGTTGATGGAGAATAGGAATCCTCAAGAGTTGAGAAAATTCTTCCAAAGTAGGCACAAGTTGGTAGTCAAGAAATGTAAAGCAATGATGCAAAGGGTCAAAGAACTGGAAGAGAACTTTCAACATATCCTCCTCAGTGTTGACAATGACTAAGTTGAGAAGACGACCATGCCTCTCGGTGAATGGAGAATTCTCAGGAATCCTTGAAGCTAGCTCCTTGAGTTGAAGAGGAATTCTCACAAGGTTGACTTGGATGGTTTTCCTGCGAAGTGAACCTATTACCTACAAAACAAGAACAAAGATGAAAATCCAAATCCTTGAAATAGTTAGTGGGTACATATGATGCTTCATGATGTCCATTATGTTATGCACAAGTATATATGTACAAACAAATCACACAAGTTCCTAGTTTCAGGCTTGCATGGGATTTCATAGGTAAGTACCCTCTTGAAGTTTAGTTGGCTCAACCTGTCCTATAAATAGTAACCGGGTTCTAAGGAGCTCAATATCACTGGATTATTTTATGTATTCATTGTTTCAGTTTAGCCACTTTACTGGCGACCAAAATATTCCAAGAAAAAAACCCTCAATGAGTGTAGTATCGAGTATCTACCAATTTCGGACTGTACCAAATCCGGTCATCTCACTACTCCTAAAAAGGCCAAGTTGGTCAAGTAAAGGTTCTAAAAGTCCATTAGTGCTTCATGACATCACTCAGCGGCCCTGTATTCTCTTTGATTAACTCAAAGGCTACCGGTACCCACAAATATGTTGCACTAATATAGCTATTGCTTCAACCATGTCTGTATACCCCGCACAGTTTCCACAATGTATTGCTATTTACCTATGAATGTTTCCCAAATCCAGGTAGAAGATTCAAACCCAAACAATAGAACCAAATGTAAAGCAATCAGGTCAAGCAAGATAAGCATGTAAAGGTGATCTAAAACCCTAAGGTAACCCCACTTTTAGAATATATCCCCAACAGAGTCGCCAGTTCTGTGATGCGGTGGTAGAACTGACTTGAGGTTTTGCGTTTTGTGTTCGCAATTGTTGCGGTTTAGCAAGAGTCGCCACCGACTTTTATTTTATTCAAAAGGAAAGGTAAAAAAGCACAGGAAAGACCTTTGAGATTGTTTTTGGGTTCTGGGGGTAGATTATGAAAAGGGAAGGTGCTAGCACCCTTTTCATCCATGGTTTTCCATGGGCTCTTAGTTACTTGTTTTAGATCACTTGCTTTTGCTTTTCAATTGTTTGAAATGGTGCTTTTGTGTGTGGTTTTGAAAGTATTTTGAAAATATGCCTTTATTTAGGCAACCATTGTAATGATTCTTGTTTGAATGTATACAAAGGTGTTTGTCTTTTGAAAAATGTTTCAATGTTTGAAAGTTGTTTGGAAATTGTTTTGAAATTGTGTATGTGTTTTTGAAAATAGAAAGGATGGTTTGCAAGAGATCAAGTAACTAGGAGTTGTCTATCCTACTCAAAGATCTTTCCTACACATTTTTATTCCTTTGATATTGTTGTTTTACAATTGCATTTGGTAAACAACCCTATCTTTGGATGTTAAACGAGACGGACGTGGGTCATCGTATGACCATGATAACAATATTGCCAAGTATCTTAGCAAGTTTTTGAGGGACTAGATCATTTTGTTTAGGCAACCAAGATAGCGTCATCGAGGGACTATGATCTTTTGTTTTTGTTTGATTTTTCCAAGATACCTAGCATGCATACCATGGCTATATTAAGGCAACAAAGTGGATGAAACCCTAGGGGTGCTTGTGTGTATTGTATTGTCATCTTTCATGCATTTTTGTCTTGTATTTAGTCATGCTATTTGTTTGATTTTGGTATTTGCATACAAAACCCTAATCTTACTATCATGCACATAATACGATAAATTGCGTAAAAGTAAATCTAAGACTATTACAACAATATTATGGGGAGGGGGATACAAGTTTGAATAGGGGATATTGCTCAAAATAAAAGCCCTAATTTACTATTACAACCAAATTAAAATATTGCACAAATAAATAAATAGACAATTATTAAAATATACAATAAAATATAAATATGCAAAATGTTTTTGTAATTATTTCATGCATGTAAAATAAATTTATTTAATGTCTTAAAAAATAAGAAAATAAATGATTATTTTTGGAAAGGGTGAAAACCCTAATTTTTTGTTTTAAAAGAAAATATATTTCTATTATTATTTTATTTCATTTATGTAAAAAGAAATAATAAAAATAATATATACAAAATGTTAAAAAAATAAAATATGTGAGAAAATATTATTTTATATGTATAATATAATAAAATAAAATATGTAAGTATTTTAATATTATTTACAAGTTTTAATTAAGAAAATAAAGTAATATTAACCTAATAAACTATTTTTTGTCATAAAAAATAATAAAAATAATAAAATAAAAATGTAAAAATTAAGAAAATATTTTTGGTGTTTTTTAATATTTAGAAAAAAATAATAAAGTCAAGAATCACAAAAGAAATGAAAAATAATACAAAATATAATAAATGGGCCAAAGGGGTGCAAAAAGTAAGCAGGGGGTGTCAAAAGTCAAGCAAGCCAGGCCCAACCCATGTCCCACTTCGTCCCTGTCCTTAGAACAAAAAACGCGCGTCCTATGTTCAAAACTGTATCTCCTGCATATGTGCTTAAAAACAAAATCTTGCAACATGAAAGTTATAGCTCATCATCACACGATTCTAATGATATAAAAAACTTAATCTAACTCTCAAAGACCAGAGAGAATTTTATCACCCCCAATTTCTGACCTAAAAATTTCAGCATGTTCATCATCTAAATTCTCCTAGCTCAGATAATATAAATACAAGCTATGCATATGTGCAGCTCAAGGACATTAAGGACTACATTTTTGCTTTACAAACCTAAGCCTAATGATGTCTAAATAAGGAGATAGAAAGTTGACAAATACCTATTTCAGTCAAGTTCGAATATGGCAATGTAACAACTTTGAATGAGGCCTGAAGGTCTTTTGAGCTTGCTTGATGTTCCCTTGACCTTTCCCAATGCTTAGCTTGCTTTGAAATGGCTTGAATCTCCCTATAGAACTCAACCTGCAAACTCAGAAATTGAAAATGGTGAAGCTTGAAAATGAAGTTACAGTTGCTTGAGAAGGGCTTGGACAACTTAGGTGTAATGTATGGAATGTATCTGAAGTGGTTCAAGACAAAACGCACGAGGCAATTTGGTTTTGGCTTGGGTTCTGCAGAGCTTGCCCTGTTTTGGGCAGAAATGGAGTTTTTGGTGTATTTGGGTGTTTGAGATGCTATGAGCTCGTGTTTCTGGCTTGGTATCTTAGGTTGAACCTGTTTCAAATGGTCACAAAGCTTGGTTTTAACAGATGCACAAGTTATGTTCCTTTTGCAAGGTTTCTTGTTTTTGAAGCAAAAGGTGAGTTGACAAAAGCCAAGGTTGTACAAGCTAGCTTGAGGCCTGCTGAGAGTTGGTGAGCTTTTCCTGATGTTTGTGGATGTTGTTTGTATCAAGAAATCAGGTCCATGGCTCAAGAAATACAAAATTGCAAAAAATGTGCTTTATGGAAATGGTATTGCAACCTTTATGCCATTTTTGGAATAAATCAATGTGTAATGCTCCATAGCTCAGAATAAGACCAATATCCATTTTATTTGCATTAAATTAATAAGTGTGGAAAGGTTTAAGACCTGTAAAACAAGTACAAGCATGCTTAGGACAGATTAGCAACTTGTAGCAATGTGCAAAATGCCATGGACAGAAGTGAGAAATGGCCATTTTCTATCCTTAGATTCTCCCTAACCACAAATGTATTTTGAGATTCCACTTGGAACTATGTGAAACGTTGCCATGAAGATAGGTCAAAATCCTGCCTAAACTAGGGCAAAATTTCAATAAGTTAAAAGTTTCATGGACCCTTATTCACAAAATCATAACTTGAGATCCAAGCATATTTTGGGAAAACTTTATGAATCAAAGTTGTATATTTTTCGGAGGACTACAACTTTCATGTTGGAAGTTTTCTTTGAATCCAATTGAATCATGGTGAAAAAGTTGGGAAAAAGTAAGAAAATTTCATAACTTAGAAAATTTCTAAGTTATGAAAATTTTCAATCTTAAACCCTAATTTCCAAAATTAGGTTTCTTGGTGAAAAAGTTTCATTTTTTGACACATCTTGATGAAAAATGACCCTTGGCACTTTATTTTGACCAAAAAGTCAAAGTTTGACTTTTTAGTGTACACTTGATTTTTGATCAGTTGACTGGAAAATTCATCTGCCATTCCAATGCATTTGATATCTTTTGAACCTTGTGATTAGGTCAAGATGATGCCATTGAGTCCTTGAAACTATGCTTGAAGCCAATTTGCCATTGGCTAGGTGAAAAATCAGAAATTGCCCTTCTATAGTCAAAACCCTAAAAATGACCATTTTGCCCTTTTGAAGATCTGATCAAATTTCTTGAGGAGTTGTGGTCCAAACTTGATAAAATGGTTCATATGAGTATATAATGTTGATGTGGATCAAAAATTATGAGGTTTGACTGTAAATTGGCCATGGTTGACTTTTTCCCCAATACAGCTGATTTTTAGGTCAACTGTCCAATTGACTGGGAAAAAATGTGATTCAAAGCTTGAAACTTGGTATGAGCAATCTTAGGGGTCCAACATGAAGTATTAAAGTCACATGAGGCATTGGAAGTCCAAAAATCCCTGTGCAAACTCAAACCCTAATTTCAAGTCAACAGTGCAAGGAGATGTCTTGAGCAGAGCAAACCCTAATCTGGTCTTGAGTCCAAAGAGTATTGTGAGGAAAATCTTGATAAAATGAGAGGGCAAATTTTAGGGTACAACAACCGGGAAACCCTTTTTTGCCCAAGCCGCCCTTGCGGGTTTTCAACTTGCCGGATGTAGAGATTTTTTTGTTTTATCCCTAATTTTTGCCTGAACCTTTTTGGTTCACCGGGATGCCCTTGTTTTTCCTAGGTATGTCAACCTAGCGGGTCTCTTATGCATAGTATCTTTTGACTATGTCCGCGTTCGCAGGGTGAGGAAGGTCGTCTCCATCCATGGTGGTCAAGATCATTGCCCCACCAGAGAAAATGTTTTTGATTACAAATGGTCCTTCATAGGTAGGAGTCCATTTTCCCCTGGGATCGCCTTGTGGCAGTATGATGCGTTTGATCACTAGATCCCTAACTTGATACACTTGGCATCTGACTTTCTTGTTGAAAGCCTTGATCATTCGTTTTTGATACATTTGACCATGGCAAACAGAAGTAAGTCTCTTCTCATCAATCAAGTTCAATTGATCAAGTCGAGTCTGGATCCAATCATCTTCGTTCAGCCCTGCATCCTTCATAATCCTCAGAGAGGGGATCTGGACCTTGATAGGCAAGACAGCCTCCATGTCGTAAACCAGAGAATAGGGTGTTACCCCGGTTGATGTGCAAGCTGTGGTACGATACCCGTGGAGAGCGAATGATAGCATCTCATGCCAGTCTTTGTATGTGACTATCATTTTCTGTATGATCTTTTTAATGTTCTTATTTGCAACTTCGACAACACCATTCATCTTTGGCCGGTAAGGAGAAGAATTGTGATGTTAAATCTTGAATTGCTCGCACAAGGAGGTGATCATAGTGTTGTTGAGATTTGTACCATTGTCAGTGATGATCCTTTCCGGGATACCGTACCGGCAAATGAGATTTTTCTTGATGAAACGGGTAACAACATTCTTGGTAACGTAGGCGAAGGAGGCTTCCTGAATCCACTTTGTAAAATAGTCAATGGCCACTAAGATGAAGCGGTGTCTGTTGGAGGCTGTTGGCTTGATTTCTCCAATCATATCAATCCCCCACATAGCAAAGGGCCAAGGAGCCGTCAAGACATTCAGAGGAACCGAAAGTACGTGCATCTTATCAACATAAATCTGACACTTATGGAAGGTTCAAGAGTGTTGATAACAATTTTCTTCCATGGTAGACCAGTAATAGCCTGCCCAAAGGATTTTCTTTGCCATCGTATGCCCACTGGAATGGGTGCCAAAAGTGCCTTCATGCAATTCAGCCATGATCCTTTCAGCTTTAAACTTATCTACACACCGAAGCAACACAGAGTCATGATTGCGTTTGTATAGGATGATGTTACTAAGGAAGAACTTAGCGGAGAATATCCTTAAGAACTTCTTGTCATTAATTGAAGCTCCTTCCGGATATTCTTGAGCCTCGAGATACCTCTTGACTTTGTGAAACCAGGGCTGGTCCACTACTTCTTCAGTATTAATATCATGACAGTGTGTTGGTTCATCCATCTGTTCGATGGTGATTTAGGGAGCCTCGTTATCCCATTTAAGTTTAAACATGGATGGCATTGTGGCTAGTGCGTCTGCTAGCTGATTTTCTTCTCGCGGGAAGTGCTCGAAGGTAATCTTCTCAAAATATGGTAGCAATGTCAAAACATGTTCTTTGTAAGGGATAAGGTTAGGGTGTTTGGTGTCCCATTCCCCTTTGATCTGACTGATGACCAAAGCTGAATCTCCGAACACACTCAAAGATCTGATCCCTAGGTCTATGGCAGCTCTGAGGCCAAAGATGTACAATTGAAGCAGAGTCTGGCAGTAAAGGGAGTATGACACCCTTCCGGAGATATGAGTACAACCCTGATACCATTGCCAAGTGCGTTAGATGCCCCATCAAAGAACAGGTTCCATCGGGATCCTTGTTCAGGTCCGTCATGTGGCCTGAATTCTTCACAGTTGTCTAGCGTCATGATGTCTTCATCCGGAAATTCGAACTGCATGGATTGGTAGTCTTCCACGGCTTGGTGAGAAAGGTGATCAGCTAATACACTGTCCTTTATTGCTTTCTGGGTAGTATACTGTATGTCATATTCCGTCAGGATCATCTGTCATCTCGCTATTCTCCCGGAGAGAGCAGGTTTATCGAAGATGTATTTTATCAGATCCATTTTAGATATCAACAAAGTAGTATGAGTCAGCATATACTGTCTTAGCCGACGAGCAGCCCATGCCAGAGCGCAACAAGTTTTCTCAAGCATTGAATATCTGGTTTCACAGTCGGTAAACTTTTTGCTCAAGTAGTAAATAGCATGCTATTTTCGGCCAGACTCGTCATGCTGCCCTAATACACATCCCATTGAGTTTTCTAAAACAGTCAGATACATGATCAATGGTCTTCTCTCGACTGGTGGCATCAACACAGGAGGATCTTGTAAGTATTCTTTGATTTTTTCAAAAGCAGCTTGGCACTCGCCATTCCATTTGACTACTTGATCTTTCTTCAACAATTTGAAGATTGGTTCACAAGTAGCTGTCAGGTGAGAGATGAATCTGGCAATGTAGTTCAAACGCCCCAAGAATCCTCTAACGTCCTTCTCAGTACGAGGAGCAGGCATCTCTTGTATCACTTTAACTTTGGCAGGATCGACCTCGATACCTTTGTTGCTGACGATAAAGCCTAGGAGTTTACCAGACCGTACCCCAAATATGCATTTGTTTGGATTCAACCTCAGCTTGTACTTCTTCAGTCTCTCAAACAGTTTTTGTAAGTGATCAAGATGCTCTTCTTCTGTTTGAGATCTAGCTATCATATCGTCCATGTAGACCTCTATTTCGTGATGTATCATGTCATTAAATAAAGCTACCATGGCACGCTGATAGGTTGCCCCAACATTCTTTAGTCCGAATGGCATCACCTTATAGCAGAAAGTGCCCCACTGCGTGACAAACGTTGTTTTCTCCATGTCCTCAGGCGCCATTTTGATTTGGTTGTAACCTGAGAATTCATCCATGAAGGAAAACACTTTGTGTTGTGCCGTATTGTCAACTAGAACATCAATGTGGGGGAGTGGAAAATTATCCTTAGGGCTTGCCCTATTCAAATCTCTATAGTCCATACACATTCTCACTTTGCCGTCTTTTTTGGGCACGAGAACAACATTGGAAACCCATTGGAGATAAGAGGTGACAGCCAAGAATCCAGCGTTGAATTGCTTCATGACTTCTCCTTTAATCTTTTCTGACATATCAGGCCTCATGCGGCGAACCTTTTGCTTTACTGGCGGACAATCCTCTCTTGTAGGCAGACGATGTACCACAATGTCTGCATCAAGTCCCGGCATGTATTCATACGACCAGGCAAATACTTTAACATAATCGTGTAATAACTTAATCAAACACTTCTTGACACTGGGTTCCAGATTGGCACCTAGCTTGCCCTCTTTTTTGTCTTCTTCGATACCTAGGTTGATTGTATCCATGGGTTTCTCGTGAGGCTGAATGGTTCTCTCTTCTTGTTGTAGTAGTCTGGAAAGTTCCCCTGGTACTTCACAATCTTCCTCACCTTTGTCTTAGGCTTCATAGATTAGATTCTTAGAGTCACAAAAGGCCATAGCAGTATCGTTACCTATGGGATCCCGAATGGATGTATACCTGCATTGCGAGTGTGAGCGTGTGTAAGGGTATAGCTATATTTGAAAGAAATAAAAATGTAAAAAAGAACAATGAGCACAAAAGTTTGTATAAACGTCCATGATTTGTTGATGTCATATGAAAATGAGATAATAACCCTTACAAATGGACCATTGTTCCTCAGGTAAGACACAAGGTTTTAAGAGTGCAAATTGTTTTAATGTTACAGATCCAACAAAATGTAAAGACAGATTACTGTGGGATAAAAGTGATCGGGACAAAATCTCTAGCCTCCCAGTTGTTGAGCCCTCCACTGACAGTTGGGAATATCCATTCCTCCAAGTCACAGCTATCTTCATGATCTTCTACGGTGTTGACCTCGCGGTTGCTGATCTTCAGGGGTGGTCCTCCGGCATGAGCGCGACGCACAACCTTCTGGGCACCTGAAGTGAAACCCATGCCAAATTTGTCCGACTTATATGGTATATCTGGGAGTTGTCCCCAGATAGTGCACCCACCTTCTTCTACCACTGCTTTGGCATCCTTCAGAGATGACATCCGGAGTGGAGGCCTTGTAATCTTGGGAACCTGAGACACAACCTTGGTCATTGCCACGTCTTGGGGGACTTCTTCAAAGTGTTTAAATGGAGTTTCAATAAATTCACCATATAATTCCATATATCTGAAGGAATTGAGATGGCTAATCATATACTCTTCCTCTCCATGAACAATGATAATCTTCCCTTGAATCGGATACTTTAGCATTTGGTGCAATGTAGAAGTAACGACACCGGCATTGTGAATCCACGGTTGACCTAGCAAGCAAGAATATGAGGGGCAAATATCCATTACGTAAAAAGTTGAATCAAATGTTTGTGTTCCAACTTTTATGGGAATGTCTACCTCCCCATGTACCATCCTTTTCGAGCCGTCAAAAGCCCTCAGCACTATATTGCTTGGCTTTATGTCAATCCTTCACAGTCAAGCCTATCAAGATCCTTTTTAGGAAATACATTCAGGGATCAACCGGTATCAACTAACACATGAGCCAACGTCGTGCCCCTACATTCAACTAAGACATGCAATGCCTCATTATGCTTCCTTCCCCTTGGCGTTAGATCAGCATCTAAAAAACCTAAGCCATTATCTGCAGTCAAGCTGGCTACACAGTCTTGGAAGTGATCGGAAAATGTTTCTTGAGGTACATGGGCAGTTTGTAAGAACTTTACCAAGGCCTTTGCATGCGCCTTAGAACACAGTAATAAAGCCAGCATGGAAATTTTATATGGGGTCTGCCCCAGTTGCTCGACTACATCGTAGTCACTTTTTTTTATGATCTTTAGAATCTCCTCCATCTCTTTCCTAGAGGTCTCAGGGATAGTCAATGATTGTGCCTTCATCCGAACAAGCTCAATCAGAATACTTTTTCCTCGAGTCTCGGTTAACTCGGTAGCCGGAGTATCAGTAGGGGTGATAATAGGGATTGTAACAGCTTCGTCAATAGGAGTACTTACAAAGATGATTATGGGATTGGTAGTAACCTTCGGAGGGGCAACAACGACAAGAATGATTACGGGTCCAGAAATAGCCTTTGGGGGAGCAATTTATGGAGAGAAGATCCTACCACTTTGGGTAATCTTACTAGTCCCTACAATATTACAGATGTCAGAATCCACTTTCTCAGAACTTGAATCATCGGCATCTGGCCAATCTTACTTAATATCGTGGTAGTAGACATCCCATCTATAATTGCATGGTACGGTTTTGTCTGACGTATACGGGATTGGTCCAGGCATTGTGATTATTAAAGGAGATACTTTTGGAACTGATGTAATTCTAACGGGTCTTTTGGTGGAGACCCTGTAAGAACTGGCGTATATGGTAACGATGGACACATCATTATAAGGAACAGTTGGAGTAAAAGTCTTCTCGAACAAAATGTCTTTGTTATCTATTAGGCATTGAATGCTTGTTTTCAACAAAGGACAGCTGGTTGGTGAGGACAAGCAGAAATGACAGCTTTCATTACAACCTTGGAAAACACCGGCAATCAACAAATTCTTTTTGATAATCGGGAGTGGGGTCACAAGTTCATCAACTGAAGCAACAAACATATCTTCCTCAACGGCGTTGACATTATGGTCGTGTTTAGGCATAGGGGCAGAAATGACATTGGGCTTTTCTGGCGCATCAAATTCAATCTCCTTAGCTTCAAGGAGGTCTTGTACCTTGTTCTTTAGAGCCCAACATTTATTAGTATCGTGACCAGGACTTTCAAAGTGATATGCGCAACGGGCATTGGGATGATAGTGAGGAGAGGTTGTATTGGGGTTTTTCGGAGCTTCTTTCAAGGTCACCAAATTGTATCTTAGTAGATGCGGTAATACTTGAGATAGGGTCATGTTAATTCTGGTGAAATGCCTGACCGGTCTTTCCATCCTCGGTTGATTGTTTCTTTGTTGATCAGGCGTAGGTTTAGGGATCATCACAACCCCCACCATTGGTCGGCGCTTGGCTCTATCTTGGTTTCTTTGCGGATATACAACAACCACCTCTTTCTTTCTGATGAAAGGTTTCCTTACAGCTGCAGAAGAGGATGTATCTTTTTGGATCTTTCCATTCTTTATACCAACTTCTACCCTTTCTCCAGTCAATATCAACTTAGTAAAACCTGCTGATGAACTTCCAATTAAGTGATTGAAGAAGGGACCAGACAAGGTGCCCAAGAACATGTCTACCAACTTCTCTCAGATAGAGGAGGTTGAACTCTTCCGGCTAAATCTCTCCATTTTTGGGCATAGTCCTTGAATCCTTCATTTGAATCCATGGCCATACTATGAAGTTGAGTACGGGTAAGCGCAAGGTCAGCATTGTATTGGTATTGTTTGTAGAAGGCTGCAGCAAGATCTTCCCAGTTGTGAATGTTGGCTCTTTCTAGTTGGTAAAACTAGTCAAGTTGAGTTCCAGACAGACTGTCTTGGAAGAAGTGTACCCATAAGTCTTTGTCAGCGGTATGGGGTTGGATTTTCCTCACATAGGATCGGAGATGCATTTTTGGACATGAGACTCCGTCATACTTGGCGAACACAGGTGCTTTGAATTTCGGGGTAATGACAATCCCCGACACTAAACCCAATTCCTCAAAGTCCAAGCCAGGCACTTTTTGGATTTCCATTGCACTCAATCGCTCTTCGAGATGTTTATACTTGTCATTAGCTGGAGGGTATTGTTCTTCAGAATAGTCTTCTTCTTCCTCTTTCTCTTCTGATTCTAATGGGACAACAGTTTCCTTGCATTTCCCATCTTGATTGTCTCTTTCACCGGATGTCATTGCAAAATCTAGGGTCCTTCTTGTCTGCCCATGAAATCTTCTTCCCATGTTTAGGACTCCGGTCACCTTCTTTGTCTTCTTTTTCTTCTCCTCAGCCAGCAAAGTCTTCAACTTTTCTTGTCCTTTGGCTAGGGTCAAGAGCAACTGTTGAAACTGTGCATTCTGAGCTTGGAGGTCCTTCACTGTTTGCTCGAGATCCATCTTACTAAAATAAACAGTAGAGAGATGAGGAGACTTGTTGCAGGAAACCTGCTTATGTTATGATGAATGGTGAATGCGTATGCAATGATTTCAAGGATTTTAAGATTCAAATTCGTTTTAGGCAAAAAGGAAGCACACGTTATATTAATAAATTAAAGCTTTTGAGTACATCAATGCCTTCTTGGGTAAAACAAATACAAGAAAATCTAAGATAAAAAGGTAGTGCGCATCCTCTTTGGTGCGATGTAGGTATTGAGAGTCCGCTCCTTGTGAAGTAGCTTGGTAAGCTCCAGGTTCTTCTTCTCACTGGCATAAAACTGGGCCTCAAAAGTATCCCGCTCCCTTTTGAGTTGTATCTAATCTCTTTGTAGGTCTTCAATAGATGTGGGCATGTCAGGATGTAGGGTAGTGTATGGAACATCTCCCTCCTTAACAGGCTCAATAATTACCGGGAGAACAGAGGGATAAGGCATCATAAGACTCTGAGCGCGAGTTCGTACCCATTTGAGGTAAGGCTTAAGAGGGATGGAATTCTTATGCCCCAAAGTCTTGTTATCCACCTTGTTCAACATCCTCCAAGCTCGGATAAATCTCTGGCGAAGACCTTGGTTGTCGTTGTCGTAGTCAAATACCAAACCTTGAATCAGCATCTCATGCGGGCCATCCCTTCGGGCGTAACCAAAATGTCTCAAAGTTAAGCAAGGGTTGTAGGTGATACCTCCTCTAATGCCAAGTAAAGGGACATTAGGGAACTCTCCACAACGGTCGATGATAGTAACATTCTCTATGGATCGGGAGCACCAATGAATGTATGAATGCTTGAGCATTATCAACCTTTGCGACCATCTTGAACCTTGCTCATTCTTTAGTACAGATTGGGGAAGATGCGAAATAAACCATCTTTCCAAGAGAGGAGTGCAACATATAATGACACCTTTTTTCCTCATTGTGCGAGTGCGAAAAGAATGTAGGATGTCTCCTAGCAATGTAGGAAATGGGTTGCGGGATATGAAGATTTTGACGGTGTTGACATCTATGAGTTGGTCGAGATTTGGAAACAAAACCATCCCATAGATGAGGAGAGCCATAATTTCCTCAAAGTCTTGCAAGTCCAAGGATTTCCAACAACTTTGGGCTTTCTCGAACAAGAATTTTTCTAAGAAACCTTTGACACCACTCCTTGTTTCCCAATGAGTTGTGATATCAGATGAGTTCAAGTGTAGAGCTTGAGCAATCTCTTCTGGCTTTGGGTCTCTTTCCGTACCGTTAAAAGGTAATTGATGGAGAATGGGAATCCTCAAGAGTTGGGAGAATTCTTCCAAAGTAGGCACAAGTTGATAGTCAGGAATGTGAAGCAATGGTGTAAAGGATCAAAGAACTGAAAGAGCACCTTCATCATGTCCTCATCTGTGTTAGAGGTGACCAAGTTGAGTAGGCGACCATGTCTCTCGGTGAATGGAGAGTTTTCAGGAATCCTTGAAGCTAGCTCTTTAAGTTGTGGAGGGATCCTTACAAGATTGACTTGAATAGTTTTCCTGCAAATAGAATCCATGTCCTACAAAACAAGAACAAAGATAAATCTTAGAAACCCTTGAAATGGTTAGTGAATGAATATGATGTTATGATGTTAATGATGTCATGTACAAGTATGAATATACAAAAAAAGCAATCAAATCCTTAGGTTTAGGCTTGCATGGAGTTTTATAGGTAAGTACCCTCTTGAATTTTAGTTGGCTCAAACCTGTCCTAGTAATAGTAACCGGGTTCTAAGGAGCTCAATATCACCAGATTGTTTCCTTGGTCATAACCTATGTATTGCTACAATGTATTGCTACTTGCCTATAATGTATCCCAAATCCGGGTAGAGGATTCAAACCCAAACAAAGAACCATAATGTAAAGCAAATAAATCAAACAATGTAAGCAAATAAATATGATCTAAACCCTAAGGTAACTCCGCTTTTTTTTAGAAAAATTCCCCAGCAGAGTCGCCAGTTCTGTGATACGGTGGGAGAACTGACTTGAAGGTTTTGCGTTTGATCGCAAATGTTGCGGTTAGCAATAGTCACCACCGACTTTTATTTTATCCAAAAGGAAAGTTGAAAAAGCACAGGAAAGACCTTTGAGATTATTTCTTGAGTTCGGGGGGTAGATTATGAAAAGGGAAGGTATTAGCACCCTTTTCATCCATGGTTTTCCATGGGCTCTTAGTTACTTGCTAGATCACTTGCTTTTGTTTGAAAATTATGCTTTTTGTGGTTTTTGAAAGTATTTTGTAAAGAGGCAATTGCTTAGGCAATCTTTGTAATGATTCTCGTTCGTAAGAATGTATACAAAGATGTTGATCTTTTGAAAATGTTTTCAAGTTTGTAAGATGTTTTGAAATGTGTAGGTGTTTGTTTTTGAAAATAGCAAGGATGTTTGTTTGAAATTGAGCAAGTAATTAGGAGCATTCTACTTACTCAAAAGTCTTTCTTGTACATTTCCTTTTCCTTTGACATTGTTATCTTACCATTGATTTGGTAAGTAACCCTATATTTGGATGTAAACGGGACGGGCGTGGGTCATTGTATAACCATGATTAGCAATGTTGCAAGGCATCTTAGCATTATCTTTTAGGGACTGAGATCATTTGTAGGGCAACTTAGATAGCGTCATCGAGGGACTATGATCTTGTATTTGTTTGTTTTTGCTAAGATACCTCACATGCGTAATATGGCCATTTTGTAAGGCAACCAAGTGGATTTTACCCTAGAGGTGCTTGTGTGCAAGTGTATTGTTTTCATACTTGTTTTTTGTCTTGAATTAGGGTTTTCTATTTGATTGATTTTATTCTTTTCATACAAACTCTAATTACTAGCATGTGAATATAAAACATTTAAATTGCGGAAAATAAAAATACTAAGCTATTACATGACTTGTGGGAAGGGGGGTGTACAAAGTTTAAATGGGGATTGCAAGAAATTAAACTCTAATTAATCTATTACAATCATATTGAATTGAATAAATAAATGTACAAAATATGAAAATGAATAATGTATAAAGTAATGAATAAAAAAAAAATGGATTTTATTTGGTTTTGTCCTTGTTAAAAAAAGTTTTTTTTTTATTTTTTAACCTAATGAACTAAAAAAAAGTTTAATAAGAAAAAATAAACTAATTTAATTTAAAAGAGAAAATATTTTTATGTTTTATGAAGAAGATTTTAACATTAGACTAAATAGTATGAAAATTGATTAAATTAGAAAAAGTATAAATTCTATGTTTATTTTAAGAAAATAAAATAAGCCTAAATCTATTTAATAAAAAAAATTTAAGTTTGTAACAAAAATATTTTTGATGTTTTAGTCTAGAAAATAAAATAAATGTATATAGTATAAATAAAAATATATTTTTTTATCTTTTTTGTCAATAAAATAAATATTAATATTAATATTAATAAATAAAGAAAAAGAAAATAAAAATAAAATAAATAAAAAGTCAGGGGGGTTCATTAGTAAACAAAAGAGTATCATGAGCAAAAATAAACTAAGCCCAATGAAGAGCCCAAATGCTGCCAAAAAAGAACAAAAAGTCAAAAAATGTAAAAATAACAAAATGGTCACGCTGGGGCTTGAACCCAAGACCATGGGGTGAACAGGCACGCGCTTTACCACTAGAGTGACTATACATCCGTTAACTTGTATGAAATGATAAATACATAACACAAAACGCGCCCTGACTGTACTTCATCTTCAACCTCCAGCCAAAGGATCTGTAACTTGCTCATTTCTCAACCATTTGCAAAAATGTAAACATGAAAATTACTCCATTTTGTCACACGAATCCAACCATATAAATATCATAAACTATAAATCAAAGATGAATAAGAATTTTTAAAAGTATCAAATTCTGACCTAAATATTTCAGAAAGTTCAAACTCAAAATTCTCCTAGCTCAATCAAAATAAATGAAATCTATGGACATGTACAGCTTCAGGGCAATGATGTCTACATTTTATCTTCATAAATGCAAGTCTAACAATGCCTAAGTAATGAGATATAAGTTCAAGAAAAATACCTCAAAACTGGAAATCGTGAAATGATTTGAGCTTGTTTCAGGCAGTGCTGATGATTAGGTTAGCTTCCTTGGACCTCTAGGAAGCTAATGCAATGGCTGGCTTGAACTGAGGGTGGCTGGAATGGTCTGGAGAAGTCCAACTGTGATGCTCTGTTTTTGGTTATGAAAGACAGGGTAAATGGTGTTACAGAAGTGAAATAGGTACAGGGGTGAGTTACCCTTGATGCAAGGAAGCTTTAGAAACTAAAAGGCCAAGAAACGCACAAGGGAAATGTGAATTTGAGGTTCAAGGTCAGAAACTGTGCAACAATGGAGTTTTTTGGGCAATTTCTGATTTGAGAGAGTTTTGGTTTATTTCAGGGTGCTCAAGCTCCTCCTCTAGCTCACAAATAGTGCATCTATTTATAAGCAATAAGTTTGGAGACTTGTTGTTGGTCAGAATTCAAAATCACAAGTTTATGCATAACATGTGATTTTTGAGAATTTCAAGTTTCCAATCATTGTGTACTTGCTAAGATAGAGTGGTAATGCTTTAAACAAGCTTGCTTATGACTTTATGGATGGAGTGTGATCAGAGGGAACAAGTCACAGGCTCAAGGATTGACTTTACACAAAAGCTTGCTTTTTCTAAAATGGAAGTGTTCACTTTGTGCCATTAATGGAAATGTGGATTGGATAAAGCTTAAACCACTTGGATTAAAGCTCAAAATTTTGTGTAATCCATTAATGATGGATATATACACAAGTTAGGAGGCCTGCAAATCAAGATTATGCAGCCTAGTATTGAAATTTCACTTGTGTTCATCATGAAAATTACCTATAATTCAAGTGACAAAACACCAACTTCATCTCTTCGATTCTCCCTACTCAAGAATGATCTCAAGGAGTTCTTGGACATTTTTGAAAGCTTGAAATGTGCTCTACAACCCATCTATAAATTTCTTTTGAAGATTACACTTGGAACTATATGAAAAAGTTCCATGAAGTTAGGTCAAAATCCTGACCAAATTAGGGCAAAACTTCACTAAGTGTTTAGTTTCATGACCCTATGTTCTTGAAATTATAACTTGAGATTCAAGCACTTTTTGAAGAAGTTGTGTGAAGAAAATTTGTAGATTTCATGGATATCTACTACTTTCATGTTTGGAGTTTCTCTTTAATCATCTTGTATCATGGTGAAAAATTGGCTCAAAGTTATGAAAAAACATGAATTTTCAACACTTATAAAAATTTCTAAGTTTAGAAATTTTGACTTTTCAAAATGAAATCTTGACTTTTTGATTTATTGATGAATAAGATTTATATTTTGACATGTTTTGATGAATTATGATCTTTTCCATTTGAATTTGACCAAAAAGTCAAAGTTTGACTTTTTAGTATACAGTTGATTTTTGATCAGTTGACTGCAAAATTCATCTATCAATCCAATGGAATTGCAATGTTTTGAACAATTTCATTAGGTAAAAATTATGCAAATGGATTCTTGAGATCATTCCTTAAACCAATTGACCATTTGCTAGGTCAAAAACCAGAAATGGCCCTTTCCCAGTCAAAACCCTAATTTTGACCATTTTGCCCTTTTGGAGATTTGATCAAATTTCTTGAGGAGTTGTGGTCCAAACTTGATAAAATGGTTCATATGAGTTTAAAATGTTTATGTGGATCAAAAAGTATGAGTTTTGATTGTAAATTGACCATGGCTGACTTTTTCCCCAATACAGTTGATTTTTAGGTCAATTGTTCAATTGATTGATCAAAAGTGTGATCCAAGGCTTGAAACTTGACATGAGAAATATTGGGGGTCCATAATGGTCCATGAAAGTCATATGAAGCATTTATAGTTCAAAAATCCTTGTGCAAACTCAAACCCTAATTTTGGTCATCAGTGCCTAAGGAGGTGTCTTGAGCTGATCAAACCCTAGTGCAGTCTTGAGCCCAATGAGATCTTGTGAGCAAATTCTTGACAAGTGAGAGGGAAAATTTTTGGGTAAAAAAGTATGCAACACATAAGAACCCCTCTTCTCTTCATGGTACGAGTGTTAAGGGAATGCAAGATATCTCCGAGCAAAGTAGGTACAAGGTTATGGGAGAGAAAAATCTTGACAACATTCACATCTATGAGCAAGTTCGGATTAGGGAACAGTACTAACTCGTAGATTAGAAGAGTCGATATTTCTTAGAAAGCTTATAAATACAAATCATCCCAAAACAATTGAGCCTTTTCTAATAGTAACTTGACTAGGAAACCCTTAACTCCGCTTCTTGTTTTCCAGTTGGATATAATGTCGGACCGTTTCAGATGCAAGGTTGCTGCAATGACCTCTAGCATTGGAGCCTCCTATAAACCGGTGAAAGGAATTTGATCTAGAATGGGCACCCCCAATAATTGAGAGAACTCCTCCATGGTGGGTACCAATTGATAATCGGGAAATGTGAAGCAATGATGTTTATGGTCAAAGAACTGAAAGAGTACCCCCATCATCTTCTCATTAAAGCTTGAGATAACCAGGTTAAGAAGTCAACCATATTTCTTGGTAAATGAGGAAGTCTCGGGAACCCTTGATACTAGCTCTTTGAGTTGGAGAGGTATTCTCACAAAGCTGATTCGGATGGTATTTCTATGAACGGAAGCCGTGATCTACAAAACAGAACAAAGATAAATTCCCCTAGTCCTTGAAATGGTTAGTGAAATGAATATGGATGGTATGATGCATGATGTTATGTTTGAACAATTTAATCACACACAAGCACACACGCAAGACCTTAGGTTTAGGCTTGCGTGAGGTTTATAGGCAAATACCCTCTTGAAGTATAGTTGGTCCAACCTGTCTTAGAAAAGTAACCAGGTTATAAGGAGTCTCAATATCACTGATCTTTCTTTATTAGGCATTGTTTCAGCTCAGGCGATCTTTTCTCGCGGCCGAAATATCCCAAAAGTCTGACCTCAATAAGTGTAGCATCGGGTATCAACCAATCCTCAGATTTATACCGAGGCCGGCTATCTCACTACTTTCTAATGGCCAAGTTTGTTCAACTAAGGTTCTAAGGCCCGTTTGTGCTTTATGACACCATGCAGCGGCCCCGTATTCTCCTCAATTTAACACAAGGGATACCAGTACCAACCAATGTGTCACACCAATGCAACTATCATTTCAACCATATCGGTTTACGTCGTACAATCTCCATGATATATTGTTGCTTACCTAAAAATGTGCCCCCAGATCCGGGTGTAGGATCTTTACAAGTAAACCCAAGCAAGCCCTTAAAGTTAAAGCAAACAAGACACACAATGAAAGAAAATATAGAATGAACTAAAACACTAAGGTAACCCCACTTTTTTTCATAAGTCCCCAGCAGAGTCGCCAGTTCTGTAATACGGTGGCAGAACCGACTGTTGTACTGGTTTTGTGTTTGTGTTCACAAATGTTGCAGTAAGCAAGAGTCGCCACCGACTTTTCTTTTATCCAACAAAGGAAAGGGTGAAAAGAACAAAAAATACCTTTCGAGAGTTTTCTGAGTAAGGGGGGTAGATTATGGAAAGGGAAGGTGTTAGCACCCTTTCCATCCGTAGTTTTCTACGGGCTCTTAGATGCTTAGCTTATTTGAAAAAATGCCTTGTGCTTTGTGTGTTTTGAAAATTATTTTTGAAAATGCCTTAATGCGGAGATTCACTTTATGATAACTCTTGTATCAGTCCTCAAGAGTGTTGATAAATCGTTTTTTGTAAATGTTTTTGAAATGTTTTGTGTAGGTGTAAAAATTTATTTTAAGCAAGCATCTAGGAACTATCTACTTTACTCGAAAGGGTCATTCTTTTCCTCTTTTCCTTAAGATAGCGCTATCTTACTATTAGTGAGTAGGTAGTCCTATCGTTGGATGTTTGAGGGATATTCGAAGGAACGTTTTATAGTCACAAAGGCAACTGGCAAGAAGTTTTAGTAACTACCTTAGGGTTTTAAGATCATTTTTACTGAGGCAACGTCGAGAGGGTCATCGAGGGACTTATGATATTTTTAAACCAGAGGGTAGCCACTAAAATCTCTCACGTTTCGAGAGTTATGACTATTTTCTGAAGGCAACCAAAGTGGGAGTACCCTAGAGGTGCGCATGTGCAAGTGTGCTTGTTTCAGTTATTTATATATGTGTTAGGTTTGCTAACATTTGATTATTATTATTGTCATACAATCCTATAAGTCAAGCATCTAACAATTAATATTTATACATGAATTTAAAGTACGAAAATTAAATCTACGCTATTACATGGCTTCGGGGAGGGGGATTAATTACATAGTCCAAAACTTGGGGGAGAAATAAAAAGCAGAAAATAAAGTCCTAATTTTAACTATTACAACCCATAGTCAGATACAATAATGATAAGAATAACAAATGCTAAAATAATAAACACGCACGGATTGAAAGGACTTTTAAATCCGAAAAATGAAATCTTTTTGTTATTTTGTTTTGTTTCATGAAGAAAATTGAATTCAAATAAATCCTAATTCTATTAATTTTAAAATTAAGAAAATGGTTTAAATAAATATTAGTTAATTTACAGAATTAGTTTAATTAACAAAAAAATACTAACCTAATGTTTTTTTGTGATTTTATTTGTTTTTTACTGATTAAAAAAATTAAAACAAAATTAAAATAAGTAAATAATAAAGATAAAATAAAAATATAAAGGGGCCTAAAAACAAAATAAAAAATAGAGGGGGTATGAAGTGAAACTCGCTGGGCCTAAGTGAGAGAAGCCCAGATCTGCCCTTGGACTCAGTGGGGAGATCCCCAGTAGAGTCCATGGTGAGGATGTGTGCTTAGGGCATTGGATCCGGATCAGATGTGCATATGATGGCCTGGATTTGATGGTGTACGGTGATCGTGCATAGCCAGGAAGCATTTAATCTGCATAAAATATTAGAAAAAATAAAATTGCAAGGCATGGGTATCGAACCCAGGTCCTTTCGACTACGCACATCCTTCTTCACCATCTAAGCTGGATTTAAGATTCGAAGGAATCCATTTCACATGCCTTAGTAAAGGTATCTTGTTACTTTAGACTTTACATGTAACATATTAACCATCATAAACGTTATGCATTATGAATATACAATCAAAATTAAGTTACATATGAAATGAATTTAAGATTGAAGGTTTGTTACCAGTGGGGTGCTTGTTTTGGATTGAGGAGGCCTACAGAGGTTGCTTCAATTCTGACAACCTTGTTGGAATTTTGGAAGTTTTGTGGAGCTCTTGTGGGGGCAACGTGCGTGTGTGGCAAAATGCTTTCGTTTGGCAATGTGTCTACAACTTCGATTGGTATTCTGTGTGATGCAGTATATTTCCTCCTAATATTTTTCGTGTTCTTTGCAATGCGTCTTTAGTTCTGTATTTATAGGGAGCAGTGGTGGTGGGCGAAAATGGTAAGAAACATCCATTAACCATGGCTTTGAAAGCAGAATCAGAAGATATCAGCCATTAACCATGTCTTTGAAAGCAGAGATCAAAGATTTGAAAAGTTTCCATTTTTGATGATTTCCTACCCTTTTTGGATTTTGAACGAACCTTGCATGAATTCAAATTGCTTAGAGAATTCATCATCATAGCTTCTTTGATTAAGTCACCATTTGTGTCAATTCGAATTGCTCATAGCTTTCTTCATCAGAGCATTGTTCTCTTCGATGGCTCTGAATTCCAATTCAAATTGTTCAGAGTTTGTCTTATCAGAGCATCTTCGATTTAGTCACCATATGCGTCAATTTGAATTGCTCAAAGCTTTCCTCATCAGAGCATTGTTCTCTTCGATAGCTCTGAATTCTAATTCGAATTGTTCAGAGTTTGCCTTATCAGAGCATCTTCGATTTAGTCACCATCTGCATTGATTGATTCTGGAAAACCTCTCATATCCAATCATCCCAATCGAAGACTTCCTTCTGGCCTTTCGAAGCTTTGTTTTGGTCATCTTCTTCGAATGTAATTATTCAGGAGGTTTGGGCTTGGCAGCCTGTAGGACTTTGGTCAGCAAGCATCTTGAACCAGACTCATCAAAAGACAAAACAGAACTTGTTTCCAACAATTGTGTCCTTCGAATGGACCAACTATATGTCCTTCGAAGGCACCATTTGTGTGTTCTTAAAATGAGCCAATTGTATGCCCTTTGAAGGCACCACTTATGTATCCTTTGAATGGGCCTTTTGAATGTCAAAGTGTAGAAACTATGTACGTTGAAGGGTTTTTAGAGGTGGAGTCAAAGCAGGCATGAAGGTAGACATTGCCCAGTCGAAGCTTGCATGCAGATAGTCATTATCCAATCGAAGCTTAACATGTAGGAGATTCTTGCCTTGTGAATTGAAGTCAAGCATGAAGAGGAATCCTTTTCCTTGTGCGTTGAAAGCAAGCACATAGGAGGCATTTCTCTTGTAGATCAAAGCAGACATGTAAGAAGCCAATGCTCAATTGAAGCTTGCATGCAGGAGGCTACTGCTTTGTGGATCAAAGCAGGAACAAATGAGGCCATTTCCCAATGAATTGAACCAGGCACGGAGGAAGTATTTTCCTAGTGAATCGAAAGCAAGCCTGAAGCAGCCAACACTCAGTCGAAGCTTTGTGAATTAAACTTGATCGAAGGAGGCCGAGTGCTCAATCGAAGCTTGTGAACTAAGCTTGTATCAAAAGAAGCCAAATGCCCAATCGAAGCTTGTGAAACAAAGCTTGCTCGAAGAATTTTAGATGCCAAATGGAATCTTATGAATCAAGGCAAACTTGCTCTCTTTCGATTTGATGCCTGAAAGCCAAAAACCCAATTGTACTTGTGTAAACTTGCCCTTTTGAAAATCCTTGTGAGAAAATGTCTTGAGAAAGGGAGGGAAATTTTTTGGGTACAACAGGTTGAAAATGTATCAAGTGGCTTCCATGATTCTCCATAGGTTTTCAACAATGTTCATACCAAGTTTCAAGTCTTGCATCACAAGTTTGCTCAGTCAATAGCTCAAATGATTGAAAATCAACTATATTGGGTAAAAAGTCAACTATGGTCAACATACAGTCAAACTTCAAGATTTTTGGTCAACAAAAACATTTTGAAGTGATATTCATCATTTTATCAAGGGTTGATCATGATTCCCAAAGGAAATCCCTCAAATCATCAAAAGTCAAAAGTTTCCAAATTAGGGTTTCCTTAGGAGAAGTCAACTAAACTTTGACCAAGCATAACTTTCACATGCTTCATCAACTTTTCCCCAACCAAATCCCATTTTGAAGGAAATTCAATTCTCTACTACTTTGTGTTTATTCTCAAGTCCAAAAATGCTTCATTTGAGAGATATTAGTCCATACATTATGGGTCATTTCAAAAGTCAACAAAAAGACATTTGTTTGTCAAGGCAACTTACATCAAGATAAATTCTCCAAATGCATAAATGACCAAAATAGAAATTGAAGAGGACATATTGAGATTTTCAAAAAGTCTTAAAACACCTTCCAAAGATGAAAATTGAGAGAGTTATTAATAGTGCAAGTTGGGAAATTTTGAGGAAATGCATGAAGTGCAAAGTGAGCAAATTTGAAATTTTGAACTAGTGGACCTGACTTTTGATGTTCAAACATGATCACAATATGTTAGAGGACCTCTAAATTCATAAACATATTTTTCATAGTTTTTATTTCTTTTATTTGAATTTTTATTCATTTAGATGCAATTAAATCAAATGAAATACAATATCATTGGGCCAAGGCGCATGGGCTTTGAATTTCAATTACATGGAGGCCCAAGAACACATGAAGAATATGCCAAAACCGTGTAAAGCTCAAAAGGGCAAGAAATTTCTCAAAAATGGAAGTTTTTAAGTGTGTTTGATTCTTGTCTCATGGTTATGAATGCATTGTCATTTTTCCATATTTGTTGATCCATTTTCCTCCTCTATATAACACAAGAGATCAGAAGCAAAGCACACGAAAATTCTGCCTCAAACATACCTCCAAAATTCACAAGAAATCTCAAGAAAAGTGCAAACTTATAGTGCACGATCCAGCCACTTCCAATCAAAAGTAAGCACTCTAATCACTTCCTGAGCATTGGTAGAGTAAGTCAGGGCCATCCAAGATGGTCTCCCATGCCTGAAACGACCATGTTCATCACTTCCGGTTGCCATTTTTTTTCATTTGTCATATTTTAATTCTATGCACTGTTTGAGTATTTCTAACCATTTATATATGTTTATATGAGTGTTTAGTACAGGATACGGTCGTTACATGGGGTTGCTAATGTTCAGATCTTGGATCGTCATGTTTGAGCCGTGCTAGGTTTTTTTGGGTTTGAAACTCACTTTACAGACACATTTAGCCCAAAAGGACCACACCATTGGATTCGTGGACCCCAAAATAGGGGGATATGGTTTTATTTGTTGTCTCATAATGCTTATTTTGCAGGTTGGATGAAAGGAGTAGTTGGAGAAGACGACCGGAGCTAGGGCTTCGGCGCCTCTCCGGACAATGCATGTAGATTCACATTATATACATTTTTTTTATTTATATAAATGCATATAAAATCGCCCCAGTAGTAGAAGCACACATGTTAGGGTGTTAGTGCACCAGGGCATGGGTTCGATCCCTGCCCCTGGTATTTTATTTTTCACATCTTTTCTTTGTTTTCAGATCTAACGCAAGCTAACTCAACACACTCACCGTGTGCCCTCACTTCATCACCCCCTGGTCATCACAGGACCAGATCCAACGCCTCAGATCTGTAGGTGCATCATGAGACCATTGGATCCAGTCACGCTGGATTGTCACGGGCATTTGGGCTCATTGTTTGGGCCTAGGGGATTTACTTCCTCGCACCCCCAGTTTTCACTCATTCAGGCCGATTTCTTTTTTTGTTTTAATATTTATGTTGTTTTAATTTTCTTTTTTATAATTAACTCTTTTTCTAATTAATTAATTAAATCAATTTAATCTTTTTTTCCCATTAAAATCAAAGGATAATAAAAAAATCAGAATATTTCATAAAAAAAAGATGTTTTTTTATCAACTAACTTTTTAAATTAATTTAGACTTAGGTTTTATTTTATTTAATAATTTGTAGTTTAATTTAGAATTAGGTTAATCATTTAACAAAAATACCAAAAATATCAAATTAGGTTTTTTTTCCATATTTTTTTTATAAATATTTTTCTTAATATTTATTTTCTTTGCTATTTAAATTTCTTAGATCGAATGTATAAGCTTCACGTCAAATTGTAATAGTTTTAGATTTAAATTTTTGCGCAAGTTTTACTAAATATTGTAACTACTAAAAGGTATGTAATAGTTTAAATAGGATTTTTCCTTGCTTTATTTCCCCGTTTTATGGTTTGTACCCCCATCTCTGAAGCATTGTAATAGCGTAGATTCTATTTCCCGCACTTTACCATTTTTCATTATAATTATATTACGTTGCTAGTAACTAGAATTGTATAGCAAGATTAAAACAAAACGCTAGAAAACCTAATCAAAGACAAATTAACTGAAAACAAATCACCTCTCACACACGTACCTCTAGGGTAACTCCACTTGTTACCTCAGAAAAAATATAGTCATGTCCCTCGAACTTAGGGATACCATTAGCAAAGACCCTCGGTTAAAAAATCATCATAAAGATCATAGTCCCTCGAAGACCCTTCGATGCTGCCTTCGGTAAATGATCTTGTCCCTGAATGTTTCCTACAATACATGATGATAGTCCCTTCGAATTGCTAAAGGTATCCATATATGTTTCCTTTATGACTGTACGATGACCCGTGCCTGTCCCTTAAAACAATCAACGATAGGGCTTCCTAATAACCAATAATAGGATAACACTATCTAAAGGAGAAGGAAAAGAACAAAAGACTTTTGAGTAGGTAGATAGTTCTTAATCACTTGCTCACGAACATTTCAAAACATTTTTCACAAAATACACTTCTCTTCTGAAATATTTTCAAAAAACAAACACTTTGTATGCATTCTCAACGACACGGGAATCATTATAAAGTTTTCCGCACTTAGGCATTTTTCAAAATATTTTCAAAGCACACAAACACAAAGCATTTTCAAAGTGAGCTAGTGATTAAGAGCCAGTAGATAACTACCGATGAAAAGGATGCTAATACCTTCCCTTTTCATAACCTACCCCCCTTACTCAGAAAAATTCTCAAAGGTCTTTCCTGTTCTTTTCACCCTTTCTTTTATTGGATAAAAGAAAAGTCAATGGTGACTCTTCCTAACCGCAACATTTGTGATAAAATGCAAAACCAAAAGTCAATTCTCCCATTGTATTACACAAGGTATAAGGATTATAAGTAGAGACTGAAAAGCATAAAAACACACATAATTGTTTACCCAGTTCGATGACAACAACACCTACTCTGGGGGTATACCAAGCCAGGAAGGAAATCCACTATCAGTAGTATCAATTCATAGATCATACAACAAACATACCAGTTTATAATCTAATTACTTAATCCCTACCCAATGCAACTTATACCTAGGAACTCCTAGATATGAGTATCTCCGCTCACTTCCAATCACTGCAACGATGTCTAACAGTTTGATAATCCCAATCACTGTATCAACTACCATATACCTATATGGAGATCACACTCCAAACGTAATTCTGAACAATTACTTGAAGTTGCTTAAAAGATTCCTCCAAGAACAATACTCAACCCTTACCTACAAGCTTCGGGATGAGCATGGTGACCATCCCACAACCCGGGTGGGTGGTTCACCTTAGACAAGCCCTAGACTTCTACATCTTGAACCGTGTCAAACTAGGTTACAAATCCTTCTTTTTATAACTGTAATATGGTGGGAGAACTGACTTTTGATTTTGCATTTTATCTCAAATCTTGTGGATAGCAAGAGTTGCCATCGACTTTTCTTTTATCCAATAAGGAAAGGGTGAAAAGAACAAGAAAGACCTTCGGTAATTTTCTGAGTTCGGGGGGTAGGTTATGAAAAGGGAAGGTGTTAGCACCCTTTTCATCCGTAGTTACCTACGGGCTCTTAATCGCTAGCTCACTTTTGAAAATGCTCTGTGCTTGTATTTGTTTGAAAATATTTTGAAAAATTCCTAAGTGCGGTAATTTTGTAATAATTCTCGTATCAGTTGAGAATGCGTACAAACTGTTTTATTTTGAAAATATTTCAGAAGAAGAAATGTTTGTGAAAAAATGTTTTTGTGTGAGCAAGAGATTAATAGTATTCTACCCTTACTCAAATGTTTTTCGTGTTATTTTCCTCTTTTTTTAGATAGTTCTATCCTACCATTAGTTAGTAGGAAGCCCTATTGTTGGATGTTTGAGGGATAGGCGCGGGACATCGTACAGTCATAAAGGCAACTTGTAGGGTGTTTTAGCAATTTTATCGTAAGGGACTAAGATCGTTTACCGAAGGCGGCATCAAAGGGTCATCGAGGGACTACGATCTTTTTTAACCGAGGGTCTTTGCTAAAGCGTCCCCACGTTCGAGGGATATGATTGCATTTTTTTCCGAAGGCAAAAAATGGAGTTACCCTAGAGGTGCGTGTGTGAATAGTGATTCAATTCAGTTATTTTATCTGGTATTTAGGGTTATCTAGCGCTTCGTTTTAGATCTTTCCATACACGCCTAGTTACTATACAGTAATAAGGAAAGTGGTAAATTGTGGAAAGTAAATGTCCTATGCTATTGCAAAGCCTCGAGAAAGGGGATACAAAACCATAAAAAATTGGGGAAATAGAAATCAAATAAAACCCTAGTTAAAACTATTACATTCTGTAGCAATTACATAATAGGAAAAACTAATGCGAAAATAATAAAGCACGCGACACGGTAAAAAGAAAAAAGAAAGGAATACATTGTTTGATGAAAAATAATTGATGATTTAACATAAAACCTAATTGATTTAAAAAGGTTAAAAAAGTGAAGTGATTAAGTTGAGCAAACCTTAAAGTCTAGGTTTATTTTAATTGAGAAAACCTAAGAAATCAAATTAGGTTTTGTTAAATAAAACCTAAAACTAATTAAAACCTAAAATTAATTAAAACCTAAAATTAATTAAAACCTAAAATTAATTAACCTAAAATTAATTAGGGTTTGTTAAAAAATATTTTAAAAAAAGGTTTATGCAAAAATAAAGGGAAAAAGAGTTAGAAGAATAGAAAATTGTGTACAAAACCAACAAAGTGGTAAGGGTGGATGTTGAACTCATGCCCTCAGCAGTTTCCAGCAGCATGCTCACCACTAGGCCAGACGCGCATCTGTGCTAGGATACGCGTCCAACGTATTTTGTAATCATCCTGCAAAAACATGAAATATTAGAGAAAAAAGTTTCAAAAGGATGGGTCGTACCCAGACCCTCTGAGACTAATACTTTATCGCACGCGCTTCAACCGTTGGGGCGGTGATACATCTATTTTATAAACTGAATCAATTGACATATAATATGAAACAAAATGTATTGACATGAGAGGTGCAGGAGCCCTAGCTCCGGTCGTATTCTCAGGTAGCACCCCTTTTTAAAACCTACAAAACACGCATAATCAGTAATCCAAAAAAACTATACCCCCCTTGTTGTACCCTAAAATTTTCCCTCTCATTTCTCAATATTTTCCTCACAAAATTCCTACTGGGTCAAGGCTGCACAAGTGCAATTGGATCATATTGGGTTTCCAAGCATCAGGCCAAAGAGGAAACTATTGAAAGAGCAAAACAGGTAAATTTTATTTTTTCGACAAAATTGAAGAAGAACATTGCTTTGATTCATACTCAGCTTCGACTGAATTCTCCCCTGCAAGCTAGCTTCGACTGAACATTGCTTCGATTCATACTCAACTTCGACTGAATTCTCCCCTGCCAACCAGCATCGACTAAACATTGCTTTAATTCATACTCAGCTTTGACTGAATTCTCCCCTGCAAGCTAGCTTCGACTGAGCATTTGTTTCCCTTGAAACAACTTCCTTCAATTCAAAAGGCAAGGGATTTCTGAAAGTCTCCTTCTATTTAGAAGTTAATGGCTTCATGCTGGTCCTTTTTCGATTCAGAGGGAATGGCCTTTTGAAAGTGTCCTTCGATTCAGAAACCATTGGCCCCTTGCATGACTCCTTCGATTCACAAAGCTAGGACTTCTTTCAGGCTAGCAGACACAAGGCAAAGGGCCTCTTGATGATTTCCTACATACTAGCTTCAATTGGGCTTGGTTTCCCTTTGAAACAGTTTCCTTTGATTCAGAAGGAAATGACCTTCTAAAAGCTTCCTTCATTCAGAAGATAGTGGCTTTATACTGACTTTCTTCTATTCAGGGGGAAATAGACTTCTGAAGGTTTCTTTTGATTCAGAAGGAATTGACCTTCTGAAAGTTTCCTTCGATTCAGAAGGCATTGGCCTTATTAAGGTTTCCTTCGATTACATCATTTAGACCTCCTGCATACATCCTTTGTTTGGGCATGTGGCTTCCTTCAATGCAAACTTTGGTTACATCCTTCGTTTGGGCATGTGGCTTCCTTCAATGCAAGCTTTGGTTACATTCTTCGTTTGGGAAGGTGGTCTCCTTTGAATGCAAGTTTGGGTTACATCCTCCATTTGGGTATGAAGTCTCCTTCGTTGCAAGTTGAATCCATAAGCTTCGTTTGGATATGTTGCTCCCTTTGAAGCAACTTGTTTTGATACATTTCTAAAACCCTTCGACATACAAGTGAAAATAGATTTTTTGAAGGAACATTGATCAAATCCATAGGCCATGCTACACGATCTTACTTTACAGGCCTCAATGCTTGTGTTTCACTCCATAATTAATTGTTTACATCATGAATTAAGTTATTATCCAAGTAATTAAGCCTTTGTCCAAAAGATTTTTTCATGAAGTAAACTTGTTAGTACAAAATTTGTCTTAAGCCCATGCTTTGTTTAAATCTTGATTATACTTCACCATAAGTCAGGGAAGTCAACTCCTTTTAACCAACAACTTTAGTACTTCACCTTGGGATCATGGAAAATCTGACATAACTTAATATTCACGCTTCAGCCAAGCCATATTTTTGTTCAAACTCCCAAACCTTTTCTCTATAAATAGAGAAACCATTGACAAAGAAAAGGGCCAGATTTTTGCTGTAGAGAAAAATCATCAAATCCTCAAACACTCTCAAACTCTCAAACTCTCCAACATTCTCAAACCTTCAAAAATCTAGAACTCCCACACAAAAAATCTCAATATAACACACAACTTTTGGTTCACTCTCCCAAACTGCAGTATAACAAAACCTCCGATTTTTACATAGCTGTCAACCTTTCGATTCAAGCAGAGAAGTGATCCCAGTAGCTTAAAGAAGTTTCCATTAAAGCTCAATCCACCACTAAGGAAGCCACATATAGCTCCTTCGATTGACACTTCAAGAGGTGAGTTTCCTCTAAACTTGAAACTTTCCATTCAAATATCATTTGTACATATAAATAAAAAAATGTAGATATCACATATAGGAAGTTGACCATGCTTTAGCTTTCGATTATCACTGCCTGTATAGTTAGTCTTTTGGATTTTTGTGCTAAATAAACTTGTGTTAACCCTTGGCTTGTAGCTTTCAAAAGTTACTTGTGTTAAGTTCATGTCCAAACTTTAGGCAGGTTGTGTGTATCCTTCGATTGGCTGAACATTGAAGCCTTTTGAATCTTAACTTAGGAACTTTACATTCCTGTAATCGAAGGATGGAGCTGGGCACTTTAAACATTCAGAAACAAGTTTACCTTGTACACAATCGAAAATACCTCATGAACAAATGAAACAGACCACCCCAGTGGTACAAATAGCGCGCGCGAAAGGCATTTCTGTGTAGGGTCATGAGTTCAAACCTTGGCAGGAACAAAATAGTTTTTACCTTTTGTTTATGTACCTTTTTCTTAACAAACTTAAAAAAAATTTCAACCAATCAAAACTACTCCTTTTGAGTTGATTTTTCACACACTATTTATTTACAAGTTTTATTTCGTGAATATATAAAAATATCACAAAAGTATTTTATTTTCATAATTATATTAATTAATCAAAACCTTTCCTTAATAAAAGTCAAAACAAAGTTCATTTTCTTTTCATTCCCATTTTTGTAAATTTATTCACATTCAATATGATTGTAATAGATAATTATAATTTTATTTCTTGCAATCCTCATTTGTACATTTGTATCCCCATCCCCAAGCGATGCAATAGCTTAGTAAATTTACTTTCGGCAATTTACTGCTTTCATAAATGCTAATAATTAGGGTGTGTATGACAAGATTAAAACTAATGCTTAGAAAACCCTAAATTCAAGACAAAAATGCATGCAATCAAATACACTTTGCACACTTGCACCTTTAGGGTTAACTCCACTTGTTTCCTTGAGAAAATGGTCATAATATGTATGTGAGACGTCTTAGCAAAAACAATTAAAAGATCATAGTCCCTCGATGACGCTTCGAATGTTGCCTTACAAATGATCATAGTCCCTCAAGAGAAATGCTAAGATGTCTCACAATATTGCCTTTTATGACTATATAAATGACCCACGCCCGTCCCTTCATATCCAACGATGGGGCTTCTTATCAAATCAATGGTAAGATAACAACATCTAAAGGAGGAGGAAAAGAACAAAGACCTTTGAGTAGGTAGGACGCCCGTAGTTGCTTGCTTGCTCACAACAAAAAAATCATTTTCACACATACACTTTCAATTGAAACATTTTCAAAAGTCCAAGCTCTTTGTATGCATTCTTATAGAGACGAGAATCATTACAAAGGCACTTTTCAAAATCACTTTCAAAAACATCTTCAAAAAACATCTTCCACAAACACCTCTTTGAACTATTTTAAAAACCAACAGTTTGTATGCATTCTTATAGAGACGAGAATCATTACAAATACATTTTTTTCAAAGTATTTTCAAACACACACCACAAAGCACATTTTCAAACAAAGAAAAAATTATCTAGCAAGCGACTAAGAGCCCATAGATAACTATGGATGAAAAGGGTACTAATACCTTCCCTTTTCATAAACTACCCCCTGAACTCAAGAAATAATCTCGAAAGTCTTTCCTGTTCTTTTCACCCTTTCCTATTTGGATAAAAGAAAAGTCGGTGGCGACTCTTGCTATCTGCGACAATTGCAATCAAATGCAAAAACAACCAAGTCAGTTCTCCCACCGTATTACACCCCTAAATCAAGGGCTGTTGTGATACGGTGGCCAGAACCGGACTGTTTTGAAATGCTGGTTTGCGTTTTGCGTTTGTTTTCGCAAAATGTCGCGGTAAGCAAGAGTCACCACCGACTTTTATTTTATCCGACAGGAAAGGAAAAAAGCACAAAAAAATTCCTTTTTCGAGATTTTGAATACGGGGGGTAGATTATAGAAAGGGAAGGTATTAGCAGCCTTTCTATCTGTGGTTTTCCACGGGCTCTTAGGTACTTTCTCATCATTTTCAAAATTGCTTGTGTGTGTTTGATTTGAAAAAAGTTTTTGACTTTGATTTAACCGTTCTTCTGTCTTCAAGAGTGTTACGAAGTTGTTTTGAAAACTTGTTTGAAAAGAGTGTAAGTGTGGAAAAAGTTTGTTTTGTTTGAGCAAGTACTTAAGAACTAATCTACCTGCTCGAAAAAAAGAATTGTTCTATGTTTGTTTCCTTTAGACAACACTATTCCACTATTAGTGAGTAGGTAGCACCGTCGTTGGAGTTTTAAGGGTCAATTCGAAAGGGACGTACGATCACTGAAGCAATGTTAGGACGTCTTAGTAATAACCCTAATGTCTTAAGATCACTATTCGAGGCAACAATTCTGAGGCAACCTTTCCGAGGAAACTTTGATATTTGAGACAAAAGAGCGACCACTAAAATACCTTATACTTAATGATCGTTTACCGAAGGCAACCGAAGTGAAAGTATACCCTAGGAGTGAGCATGTGCGAGTGATTCAATTTCAAATTATTATCTTTGCACATTTAGGGTTTGCTAACCGTTTTAAAGTTAATCATACATTCTTGTCATGCATCCCTATTATTCATACATCTAACAGTTAATATTTTGCAGAAATTAAAGTGCGAAAGTAACGCTAAGCTATTACAAGGCTTTTGGTATTAATTTACATAGCCAAAAACAACTCGTAAAAAAATGATAAACGAAAGTAAAAGTCCTAATTAATCTATTACATCCCATGAGCAATTACATCAATATGGTGAAAAAAATAAATAAAGCGCGCGTGAATAGAGACGAAAGGAAATTAGGGTTTTGACCATGTCTAACCTAATTAAAAGAAAAAAAATTATTTTTTTGGTCATTTTGATTATTTTTAAGAAAAAAGAATAATGTTTTAAATTAAATACCAAATCTAATTAATAATTAAAATTAATTTAAAGAAAATAATTTACATGACCTATTTTTGTATTTTTGGTTATTTTTTAAGAAAAAAGAAAATAAGAATTAAATTAGAAACAAAAACCCTAATTGTTCTAATTAATTTTAATTTATTTACAAAATAACTAAAGTTACCCTAAAATTAAATAAACTAATTAAATTAATTTTTGATTAAAAAATAAAATCTAAACCTAATTTGGGTGAAAATTATTTTTATGATTTTTTATGAAAAAAAAAGGAATTAATTTGGTGTTAATAAAAATGATTTAAATAAATTAATTAAGAAAATATAAAAGAAAAGAAGAAGAAAATGGGCCTGTGAAAGTAATTTGGAGGGGTGTGTTGCTAGCAATTCTGGCCCAAAAGAAAGTGATCCACGTTGACTCCCATGTTCCCATGTTATGCGTTGACTGTGGTTGTTGGTGGATCATCACATGATAGCCTTCAGATCTGGCCTGTGGACATCTGGCTGGTTGGATGATGATGGTCCATGGTAGTCTTCATATCTGTACGCGCGCCTGATCATCTGAAAGAAAATAATATGAAATAATGGGGGACCTGGGATTCGAACCCAGGCTCCAAAGCCTTTTCCACCTGCATCCACACCAACTGAGCTACATGCGCGCGTTGTATATGAAATAATAACAAACAATAATATGTGATAAAGGGAGTTAGTGGAGAAAAATAAAAAAAAAACGCGCCAGAATTCAAATGGACGAATGAGACGGAGCCATGCATGTCGTCCGTGTCCTCTCTCCGTTGGTAAAAGTCATAGACTTTTACCTACGGACATATGTCCATAGCTACAACCCTGGCTTGTTTCAAAATCTCCCATGGGCATGATAAATGGAGTCTAAGGCCATGAATCAAACCGTCTTGGTCTGCTGAGCATTATGATGCCCTTCTTGTGGGCTAATTTCACCTGTACACAAAGATCCTAAAACGAGACCAGAAACCCTAATAATGGCAAATCCTGATATAGTCCACAAAGACGCAATTGAATGTTATAGATAGCTTGCAAATGTTTCAAGGAGCAAGAATATATAAGTATTTCATGCTATAGATGCCAAAATCATGCAATTCGATTTCAAGAACAAGCCAAAGTCGTGAACCACTTACATTGGGTTTTAGCGCAGGAAAATCCTTGTTCTTGATTGGTATAGCTTGCTTGTGATCCCAGGAAGCGAATGAGATGGCTAGAGGGTCTTGAAAATGCCTGAAAGTAGAAAAACAAATTACCACTTTTCTTTGAATTTTTCAAGTTTGGTTTTGCCTTTGTGCGCCTCCAAAACTTTTGTTTTAGGTCTGCAAATGTTCACTATATACTAAGGATTGGATTAGGTTTGAAATTATGCTCTCAATCTTTATCCATTATAGCTTTTGATTTTGATTTGGTTCCCTTGAAAATCTTTCCAAAATAGGCCAAAATCAATCTTTTTGTGCCCATCTATGCCTTGCACGAATTGGTTCACTTGCTAGCTGGATATAGGACCTGAAATATGCACAATATCTTGAGGTTTCAATGATTTGGATTTTTTCATGATTTGTTTTGATTTAAATTGATTTAATTGCAATAAAAATCAAAATAAATAATAAAAATAAGATAAAGACAAGTGGAAAGAGCTAGGGCTCTTGGACCATGCTACCAACTCAAAACAAGTGCAAAAAGTTAGGCCCATTTAGCAAAAATTGCAATTTGAGGCATAGTTGACTTTTGACAATTTTGCATAAAAGGTCAACTTCACCAATGCATAACTTCCTCAATTTTGAATCTTTGAATGTGTTCTTGGACTTTTTATAAATATTGAGATGTCCTCTAAGCAACACTTTTGGTCTCATCTCAATTTGGTATTCCATGTTCATGTATGAAGCTTTGACAAAAAAGGTGTTTTTGTTGACTTTTCAAAATGACCTATAATGTCCAAATTCATAACTTCTTGTGAGTGCATATTTTGAACTTGGGGGATGAAGATTAATTGTAGGGCATTGTATCATCTTAAAAATGAGCTTTGGATGGGTTATTTCTCATAATGTATGATAAAGTTATGCTTGGTCAAAGTTGAGTTGACTTTTCCTGCAAAACCCTAATTTAGCAACTTTTGGTTCTTGATGAATTGTGAGAAATCCTTGATGAATAATGATCAACCATTGATAAAATGATGAATGATACTTCAAAATGAGGATTTTTACAAAAAATATTGAAGTTTGACTGTATGTGGGCTACAATTGACTTTTGCCCAAGCACAATCGATTTTCAGGCCTTTGAGCAATTGACTGAGCAAACTTTCTCTGTAGGGCTTGAAACTTGACATGGATGATCTTGAGAACATATTAGGACAATGGTGAGCATTTGGGATCCCTTGGGCTCAAGTATCTTGATTCAATATGAAACCCTAATTTGAGGTAGACTGCCTTAGGAGAGAGCTTGTCTGGTCAACCCTTGGACTTCCTTGAGCAATTTGATGATCTTTCTTGAAATGTTTTGAGGAATATGGGAGGGAAAATTTTGGGGTACAACATCTACCCCTGTTCAATCTTCTTAAACCTGAGGATGTAGATTGGCCTTTCTGCCTTTCGTGATCCGAAGGTGGAAGATGATTGAACACTAGAGTGCCCAGAAATTTGCACTCGCATGAAGTAGTACTTGTCTTGTGATGTCGGGAATGGGCTTACAGATGCCATTTGGAAATTGATGACGGAAGATGGGCTTAAAGATTCCATTTCGAAATTGATGATGGAAGATGGGCTTAAAGATTCCATCAAAAGAAGTGTCAATCGCATAAGAGATTCCTTAGCGAGAGTCTGTATACCTGTTGTTGAGGAAGATTAAGCTGGGGAGTGCTGGTCTCTGTCTTGAGAAAAAATAGAATTTTAGGAGCTTCGGTCGTCCGCTATTTTACTGGGGAATCGTCTCTTAGTTGAAGAGGTGAAAATGAACTACTATCTGGTCGTGCTCCTGGCTTCAGAAGGAATTAAGTTGTTATCCGGTCGAATCCGGGCTTCAACTTGAATTTAGGGCACACTAATATCTGGTCGACTCCGGGCTTCTTAGTAATTGTCCAAGTAGACTACTATTTGGTCGAAATCCAAGTTTCATAGTGTCTTGTACTATTATCTGGTCGTAATCCAGGCTTCAGTCCTTTTATCGTTATCTGGTCGTAATCCAGGCTTCACGATGCTTTGTACCATTATCTAGTTGAATTTAGGCTTCATGGTGTCCTGTACTGCTATCTGGTCGTAATCCAGGCTTCACAATACCTTACTTCTTATCTGGTCGTAACCCAGGCTTCAGAAGAAATCAAATGGTTATTCGGTCACCTCCGGGCTTCCCTTTGACTTTTGGGCCTACTAATATCCGGTCGAATCTGGGCTTCATAGTAATTGGCTGGGTAAATTTCTATTTGGTCGTAATCCAAGCTTCACAGTGTCCCTCACTGTTATCTGGTCCTAATCCAGGCTTCAGTGCTCTTTACCGCTATCTGGTCGTAATTCAGGCTTCACGATGTCTCATACCATTATCTGGTCGAATCCAGGCTTCATGGTGTTTGGAGAAATCAAGATACTATCCGGTCGAATTCGGGCTTCATAACTTGTATTAAAGATGTACCACTATCTGGTTGTAATCCAGGCTTCGCGGTGTCTTTGGCTGCTATCTGGTCGTAACCCAGGCTTCACAGAAACTTGTATTGCTATCTGGTCGTAATCCAGGCTTCACAATAACTTGTTGAGCTGTTATCCGGTCGTAATCCGGGCTTCACGGCTGGTGTTTATGATATACCACTATCTGGTCGAATCCAGGCTTCATGGTGTCTCGCACTACTATCTGGTCGTAATTCAGACTTCACAGTAACTTGCTGAGCTTTTATCCGGTCGTAATCCAAGCTTCACGGCTTGCTGGGGATTAAACTATTATCCGGTCGAATCCGGGCTTCATAGCTTAGGGATAAACCACTATCTGGTCGAATCCAGGCTTCCGGTGTTTTATACTGTTATCTGGTCATTCTCCGGGCTTCACAATATGATGTAGAAATCAAGATATCATCTGGTCGGATTCGGGCTTCATAGCTTGAACTTTGTGAGAATTTGATTGTATCTTTCCTGAAAGGTAAAGAGTTAGTCGTATGTAATGCATGCTATGCATCGAGCAATGATGTTCTCAAAATAAATGAGATTGTGTTGTATGATGCGTATGCACATGTCATGATGTATGGGTATGCAATGTTTTTATGAAGTTCTCTAGCTGGGGAAAATAAATCTCGGATTACTGCTGGAGAAAAAGAGTTTCGCTCATTGGGGATAATGACCGAATATGATTGTGAGAATAATTATACTGGAGAATAAACTGACGAGAAAATGACTCTGTGGGGAAGAGATACTTTGTCTGAAGATCCGCTGATTTGGAGGAACAACCTCGGCTGGGGATGAATTACCGTTGCTGGCGATGATGAACCCTGTTGGGGATTGAGTTTCTGCTTGTGGATGAAATAAACTCCACTGGGGATAATCTTCTAGTGCTGGTGATAGATAAACTCTGCTTGGGGAGAATCACTGTTTTTAGATACCTTTTGCTCTGCAGGGAGTGAATGTACCTTTAGTCGTATTCTCCAGCTAGGTCTATCCCTATACCTGGTTGACAGAGCAATTGTAAAACTTGGACATTTCTTGTTTGCCCCTGTTCCTGATATTACGATTAATTGTCTTTTGTTTCGCATGTAAATATTTATGAGCAGCAATTATTGTCAAATGCATATATCAAAAATGAACATTGGACGTTCTTGCAAAACAAAACAGAAAAAGGAAAACAATTTGAAATTTCTTTGTGAAAATGAATAGTATTGATTTTGAAGTTGGCCTGTAAATAGGCATTTTTGTACAAGAGGCTGACGTCCTAGTAAGAGAACGCCGCCGAAAGATAGCAATTATACAATTTGTGAAAAACATAGAAAAACATCTATGTGAATAATCCCACTGAGTTCCAACTCTACTATTGCCTTTATATCCTTAAGTGTCTCATCACTTTGCTACTTGGTTGAAGGTAGATCAGATTGATTAGTGTCGTCCGAGCTTGATAGTCGATACCGAAGTCTGGTTGCAAGATGATCCAATGAAACATAGTGTTACGCTTTGATCCCTAATTTTTGCCTGGACCTCCCTTTCGGGTTTTCAGTCCACCGGGATACCCTTTTTTGCCCAAGCCGCCTTTTCAGGTTTTCGACTTGCCGGGTGTACAGTTTTTTTATTTTCATCCCTTATTTTTGCCTAGGCCAGTCAACCTAGCGGGTCTTTGATTAGGTGTAGTATTTTTTCACTATGTCTGCATTGATGGGGTGAGGAAGGTCGTCACCATCCATGGTGGTTAGAATCATAGCTCCTCACGAGAAAATGTTCTTAACCACAAATGGCCCTTCATAAGTAGGGGTCCATTTGCCCCTGGGATCACCCTGCGGTAGTATGATGCGTTTGATCACCAGATCCCCGACTTGATACTCTTGTCGTCTGATTTTCTTGTTAAATGTCTTGATCATTCATTTTTGATACGTCTGACCATGACAAATAGCAATAAGTCTCTTTTCGTCGATTAAGTTCAGCTGATCAAGCCGGGTTTGGATCCAATCGTCCTCGCTCAAACCTGCATCCTTTATAATCTGAAGAGAGGGTATCTGGACTTCAATGGGTAATACAGCCTCCATGCCATACACCAAAGAGTAGGGTGTTTCCCCTGTTGACGTTCGCGCTGAGGTGCAGTACCCATGAAGAGCGAATGGTAACATCTCGTGCTAGTCTTTGTATGTCACCGTCATCTTCTGCACAATATTCTTGATATTCTTATTAGCTGCTTCAACAGCCCCATTCATCTTCGTCCGATAAGGAGAAGAGTTGTGATGTTATATCTTAAACTGTTTACAGAGCTCGGTGATCATCATATTGTTGAGATTTGTACCGTTGTCCGTAATGATTCTCTCTGGTACACCATATCGACAAATTAGATTGTGCCGAATAAACAATGCCACAACGTTCTTGGTTACTGTAGCAAAGGAAGCTGCTTCAACCCATTTTGTAATGTAATCAATAGCCACCAAAATGAAACAATGCCCGTTGGATGCAGTAGGTCTGATCTCACCAATCATATCGATGCCCACATTGCAAAAGGCTAAGGAGCTGTCAAGACATTCAGAGGAACTGGAGGTATATGCACCTTATCAGCATAGACTTGGCACTTATGGCAGGTCCAAGAATGCTGATAACAGTCGGCTTCCATAGTAGACCAATAATATCCTGCCCGTAGGATTTTCTTTGCCATGGTATATCCACTGGAATGAGTTCCGAAGGTACCTTCATGTAATTTTTCCATGATCTGTCCTGCCTCGCTTTTGTCCACACATCATAGCAAGGTTGAATCATGGTTACGCTTGTAAAGGATACCATTACTGATGAAGAACTTTTCCACGAACCTCCTCAGAAACTTCTTATCATTTACAGATGCACCCTCGGGGTACTCCTGGGCCTCAAGATACCTTTTTACCTCGTGAAACTAGGGTTTATCTGCTACCTCTTTAGTCTCGATGTCACAGCAATGTGCGGGTTCGTCCAACCTTTCAATAGTGATCCAGGGAGCTTCATTGTCCCACCTGACCTTGAACATAGAAGACATGGTAGCTAGCGCGTCCGCTAACTGATTCTCCTCTCTGGGGAAATGTTCGAAGGTTATCTCCTCGAAGTGTGGGAGCAACGTCAATACATACTCCTTGTAAGGAATAAGATTTGGGTGTTTCGTATCCCACTCGCCTTTGATCTGACTGATCACTAGAGCGGAATCTCCGAATACACTCAAGAACTTAATCCTTAGGTCAATAGCTGCACGCAGGCCCATGATGCACGCTTCATACTCCGCCATGTTGTTGGTACAGTTGAAACATAGTCGGGTGGTGAATGGAGTATGACAGGCTTCGGGAGATATGATCACGGCACCAATGCCATTATCTAACGCGTTTGAAGCTCCATCAAAGTACATAGACCGTCGGGATCCCTCCTCAGGTCCTTCATCCGGTCCAGGTGTTTCACAGTCGGTCACCAACATGATGTTCTCATTCAGAAACTCGAAATTCATATACTGGTAATCATCCACGGCCTGATGTGCCAAATGATCCGCCAACACACTACCCTTGATTGCTTTTTGGGTTGTGTATTGAATGTCATGCTCAGTCAAGATCATCTACCATCTTGCTATTATTCCGAACAAGGCAGGCTTTTCAAAGATATACTTGATTGGGTCCATCTTTGATATGAGTAGGGTAGTGTGAGTTAGAATATACTGTCTCAGTCGACGAGCAGTCCATGCCAAACCGCAACAAATTTTCTCGAGCAACGAGTATCGGGTCTCGCAGTCGGTAAACTTTTTGTTAAGGTAGTAAATAGCATGCTCTTTTCGGTCAGACTCGTCATGCTGCCCCAGCATGCACCCCATTGAATTGTCGAGTACTGTCAAGTATAAGATCAAAGATCTTCCTTCAACTGGAGGCATCATAATTGGTGGCTCTTGGAGATATTTCTTGATCCTTTCGAAAGCGGCATGACATTCATCATTCCATCTTACCACTTGATCTTTCTTCAACAGCTTGAAGATCGGCTCACAAGCAGCAGTCAGGTGCGAAATGAATCGGGCAATGTAGTTCAGACGTCCCAAAAAGCCTATGACTTCCTTTTCCGTTCGAGGAGCTGGCATTTCCTGTATAGCCTTCACCTTTTCAGGATCCACTTGAATACCTTTATCACTAATAATGAAACCCAACAGCTTACCAGACCTTACTCCGAAGGTGCACTTGTTCGGGTTTAACCTCAGCTTGTACATCTTCAACCTGTCGAATAGCTTCTGGAGATGGTCAAGATGTTCTTCTTCGGTTTGGGATCTTACAATCATGTCATCAACGTAAACCTCAATCTCATGGTGAATCATGTCATGGAACAAAGCAACCATGGCGCGCTGATACGTTGCCCCAACATTCTTCAACCTGAAAGGCATTACCTTGTAACAGAAGGTACCCCATTGTGTAATAAAAGTTGTCTTTTCCATGTCTTTGGGAGCCATCTTAATCTGATTGTAACCAGAAAAACCATCCATAAAGGAGAAGATCTTATGTTGTGCAGTGTTGTCGACCAGAACATCGATGTGAGGGAGTGGGAAATCATCCTTGGGGCTTTCCCTATTCAGATCCCTATAGTCCACACACATCCGTACCTTACCATCTTTCTTCGGCACCGGAACCACGTTGGCCACCCACTGCGGGTAAGAAGTAACTGCTAGAAAACTGGCATCAAATTGTTCATGACCTCAGCTTTGATTTTCTCAGACATCTCGGGGCGCATACGGCGAACCTTCAGCTTTACCGGAGGACAATCTTCTTTGGTTGGCAAGCGGTGAACCACAATGTCGGTGTCCAACCTAGGCATATCTTCATAAGACCAAGCGAAGATCTATACATATTCGCGTAACATCTGTATCAACCGTTGCTTGACGCTAGGCTCCAGATTTGCACCTATCTTGACCTCTTTCTTGTCTTCCTCTGTACCCAAATTCAATGATTCCACCAGCTCTTCATGCAGCTGTATGGCCCTCTCCTCCGGAAGTAACAGTCTAGCAAGTTCTCTAGGCACTTCACAATCATCCTCACCTTCGTCCTCGACTTGGTTGATTGGACTTTCGAAGTCATAATTGGCAGTAGCAGAGTCGTTATCAATGGGATCCAGAGTGGATGTGGACCTGTATTATGATATGTGAATGTGTGTAAGACAATAGCTGTTTTAATAAAGTGCAAGATAGAAAAGAAAAACAAGGAACATAAAAATTTGTAATGCAAGAAAACATCCAATGCTTTATTGATGATATATGAAAATGACAAACAATGAGCCCTCACAAACAAAGCCAAGGTGCCTCGGGCAAGGCACCGGGCCATAAAGTTTTAAACTGTCTGTTACAAATTTCAAAACAAAAGTCTATTACTGTGTAATAAAAGAAACGGGCATGAAGTCCTTCGCCGTCCAATTGTTCAATCCACCGTCGGTAGTAGGGTAGATCCAGCTGTCAAAATCTGACTCTTCCTCATCCTCTTCAATTGCATTCACTCCTGGATTACTAATGCGTAGGGGAGGTCTTCCAATTCGCGCACGCCGAACAACCCTTTGAGCTTCTGCAGTAAAACCCAAACCAAACTTGTCAGTCTTGTGTGCAAATTCAGGGAGTTGGCCCCAATTTGCACACCCACCTTTTTCAATAATAGCCCGGGCATCCTTGAGGGAAGCCATCTTTATTGGAGGTTCTTCAACAGCAAATTCAGTTAACGCCAGAGTCTGGGGGACTTCTTCAAAATTCTGACACGGGGTTTCGATGAACTCTCCATCCATCTCCACATACCGAAAGGAGTTTATATGACTCACCATGTACTCCTCTTCTCCTCGTACTGTAACAATCTTCCCCTTTACTACATATTTTAACATCTGATGGAGCGTAGAAGTCACTGCCCCAGCTTTATGAATCCACGGGCGACCCAGCAAACAAGAATAAGACGGTCGGATGTCCATCACATAGAACGTAGATGCAAAAGTTTGAGAGCCGATTTTAATAGGGACGTCCACCTCCCCGTGCATCATCCTTTTGGACCCGTCAAAGGCCCTAACCACAATATTACTTGGCTTCAGAACCAACCCTTCACAGTCCAGCCGATCTAATGCTTTCTTGGGTAAAACATTTAACGAGTACCCAGTATCCACCAGTACATGGGCCAGAGTAGTGCCCCTGCACTCGATCGAGACATGCAGAGCATCATTGTGATTACTTCCTTTGGCAGTCAGATTTGCATCGGAGAAACCCAACCCGTTGTCAGTGGTCAAACTAGCCACACAATCTTTGAATTGATCAGCAGAAGTTTCCTACGGCACATGTGCAGTTTTAAGGAAAGCAATTAAAGCCTTTGCATGGGCTTCTGAGCACAACAATAAGGATAACATGGAGATCTTCGACGGGGTATGCCCCACCTGTTCGACTACGTTGTAGTCACTCTTCTTGATAATCTTCAGAATTTCCTCTATCTTCTGCTTAGAGGTTTCTACAATAATCTTCTTAGGTGCCTCCATCTGGGCAAGCTCACCTGTGACTTCTTTACACTGAGTGTCAGATGGCTCGGCGACAGGGGTGATAATTGGAATATGAATTGGAACAGCAACTGATGTACTAGAAAACGGAATGGCAATAGGCTTTTGAATAGTCGGAGGGGAAATCTCAGGTGAAAAGAGTCTTCCACTTCTCGTGACCTTGCTAGATCCGATAATATTGTCGATATCAGCATCAACTTCTTTAACCTTCAAATCTTGTTTGATCCCATGATAATACACATCGGCCCCATAATGCCATGGGACAGCTTTATCCGAAGTGTATGGGATAGGACCCGGAATAGTAATGATCAATGGAGCTACTCTTGGAACAGATGTAATCCTAATAGGCTTTCTCGAGGAAGCCTTGGAAGGATTGGCGGAAATGGTTATGATGGAAACATCTTCAACAGGAATCAACGGAATCAAAGTTTTCTCAAACAGAATCTCTTTGTTATCCATCAAGCGCTGAACACCTGATTTCAATAAACGACAACCAGCAGGCAGGACTGAACATAGGTGGCAACCTTCGCCACAGTCCGAAAATAAACTAGCCGATAAAAGGTTCTTCTTAACTGTCATTAACGGAGTAGAAATATTTTCAACGGAGGTCACAAATAAATCATCGTCCACAGCATTTACTCCATGCTTGGGCATAGGAGCAGTCATGACGTTAGGCTTTTCCGGTGCGTCAAACTCAATTTCTTTAGCTTCAATCAAATCTTGCACCTTATTCCTCAAGGCCCAGCAGTTGTTTGTATCATGCCCTGGGCTATCAGAGTGATAGGCACAGCGTGCGTTTGGGTTATACAGTGGAGATGTAGTGCTGGGATTCTTTGGGGCTTCCCTCAGAGTTACCAGGTTGGTCTTCAACAATTGCGGCAGAATTTGAGACAGGGTCATACTAAGCCGAGTGTATTGTCTTTGTGGTCTCTCTACTCTTTGCTGATTGTTGCGTTGTGGGGCAACGATGGGTCTTGATATTACTACCGCATTAACTGCTTGGCAGCGTTCAGGTTGGTTTTGGCTCCTCGAGCTATAAACTGCACTAGCTTCTTTTCTGAAAGGCTTCTTTTCTGTACTTGATGAAGCAACTTTTTGTATCTTGCCACTTCTGATACCAGCTTCTACTCTCTCCCCGGTCAAAATCAATTCAGTGAACCCAAATGATGAACTGCCGATCAGATGATTAAAATATGGACCAGACAAAGTCCCAAGAAACATATCCACCAACTCCCTATCAGACATAGGGGGTTGTACTCTTCCAGCCAGATCTCTCCACTTCTGAGCATAGTCCTTAAAACCTTCGCTTGCGCCCATAGACATACCCTGAAGTTGAGTACGTGTGGGAGCAAGGTCGGCGTTATACTGGTATTGCTTGTAAAAAGTAGCAGCAAGGTCCTCCCAGTTTCAGACATTAGCTCCTTCCAATTGATAGAACCATTCAAGCTGAATCCCTGACAGACTATCTTGAAAGAAATGAACCCAGAGATTTCTATCAGCAGTGTAGGGTTGGATTTTCATGACGTACAAGCGGAGATGGAGTTTTGGACAGGATACTCCATCGTACTTAGCAAAAACAGGAGATTTAAATTTGTGAGGGATCACCACCCCAGATGCTAGTCCCAGATCTCTGAAGTCCAAACCAGGTATCTTCTGAATCTCCATTGCACTCAGACGGTCTTCAAGTTGTTTGTACCTATCCTCAGCAGGAGGGTACTGTTCTTCATCAAAATCAGTATCATTATCTGAGACCACAGGACTAGGACCCTTTCCGTCTTCTTGATTCTCTCCTTCTCCAGATGAATGAGACAGATCAGCTTCCTGTTGCAACCTATTCCCAAATCTGTGACCCATATTCAGCAGAACCACCTTCTTCTTCTTCTTCTTCTTCTTCTTCTTCTTCTCTTTCAGGATGAGAGTCTTCAAATCATGTTGTCCTTTGGCCAAGTTCAAGAACATCTCTTGGAATTGAGAAATCTATGCTTGAAGAGCTTTGAGGGCTTGATCGGTAGGTGTTTCAGAAGACATTATGTGCTGAAATAAACAACGAAGAAGATAAGAAACATGTAATGGTACCTGTAATGATGTGTATGGTAATGGAATGCGTATGAAATGATTTCAAAGATTTTGGGAGATTCAAATTTGTAAAACAAAATAAAACACACTTTATTAGATTAACTTGTAAAAATGTTTAACAATGCCTTCAAGGCGATACAAAAGAAATAAACTGAAAAGCAAATCTAAACTAGAAATAATAAAAGATATCAGAAATCCCATGGTCGCTTTCCCTTCGTGCTGACATAATCATTGATTGTCCTTTCATTCTCAAGCAGCCTTGTGAGCTACAACATCTTCCTTTCCTTCTCATGATACTTCTCTCGGTAGGTATCTCTTTCTTCCTTTAACTGGATCCAAGATCTCTTCAATTCCCCAAGATCAATAGGTGTGATCGGTGGAAATAGAACTGACTGTTTTTAATGCTGGTTTGCGAAATGTCACGATAAGCAAGAGTCGCCACCGTCTTTTATTTTCTCCAACAAGGAAAGGACAAAAGCACAACAAAATTCCTTTTCGAGATGTTTCTCGATTCGGGAGGTAGATTATAGAAATGGAAGGTGTTAGCACCCTTTCTATCTGTGGTTATCCACGGGCTCTTAGGTACTTGCTCACTATGTTTTCAAAAATGTTTTTTCTTTTCTTGTTTTTGTGGGTTTTGAAAAAAGTTTGTTTGAAAACTTCGACTTAACTCGTGTATCAGTCCTCAAGAGTGTATGAAGTGTTGTTTGAAAAAACTTTTGTCAGAAAAGTGTAAGTGCGAAAAGTATTTTTGTTTTGAAAGAGCAAGTACCTGAGAACCTCTACCTACTCAAAAGAAATTAAGCTGTGTAAATGTCCTTTAGACAGTACTATCCCACTATTGAGAAGTAGGTAGCACCGTCGTTGGAGTTTTCGGGTCAATTCGATTATAGGGACATGTGGTCACCAAAGCAATAGTAGGACGCCTTAGCGGTAACCCTAATGTCCTAGATCCTTTTTTTTTAATCCGAGGCAACCATTTCGAGGCAACTTGGATCTTTAGACAGGAGGGCGACCTCTAAAACACCCTATACTCAATGACCACGTCGAGGCAACCAAGTGAGGCGTACCCTAGGAGTGGCATGTGCGAGTGTGTCAGGATTCAGTTAAATTATCTTCGCACATGTTATGGTGAGCTACGGGTTGATTTTAATTTCAGAGATAAGTCTTGTCATGCATAACGTAGTTAACATACATCTAACAGTTAATAGATGTGCGGAAAGTAAATCTAAACTATTACAAGGCGTCGGGTATTTACATCGCCAAAAACAACCCTTGAAAAGTAAATTGCGAGAAAATAAATGAAAGCGATAAAAAGTCCTAATTACGCTATTACATCCTCGAAGCAATTACATAAATATGATCAAAAATATTATGCGCGAAAAGAAATCGAATCGGAGAAGTCCTTAGGGTTTTGACCCTTTTTTTTTTAGAAAGAATGAGTTTTTGGTCCTTTTTGTATTTAATTAAATTAATCCTAAAACTAATCAATTAATTAATTAAAAGAAAAAAAGTATTTTTTAGTTTTTTATGTTTTTGATGAAAATAAAATAAAATAAAAAGATGATTAAAATTGTCAAAACCCTAATTCTATGTTAATTTTATTTATTGTGAAAAAAGTCAAAGTTAACCTAATTAACAAAATTAATTACATTAGAATTTATTTACAAAAATAATAAATTAAAGGTGAAATTAATAATAATAATAATAATAATAATAATATTTTAGTTTTCTGAATTTATTATGAAAAAATTAATTTGGTTAATTTAAATAATAATAATAATAGTTAATAATAAAATAATTAAATGGAAATTATAAAAGAAAAGAAAGAAAGAATGAAAAAGAATAAACCAGGGGGTGCTGGCCCAATAAGGAGGTATTCTTGGCAATTCTCAGGCCCATTAACTCCAAGCCCTTTTGACCTTCTGGATTGTCCATGCGCATGGTTGACTGGAGGTATGGTGATCCTTCATCTCTTGCCACAGGATTTGAGCTCAGAGACACATGGCGCTTGGATGTTAGAGGTGCATAATGGACTCCTTTTGGAAAGCTGCATATGAATATGTAAAGAAAAATAATAGAAACGTTTTGGGGGACCTGGGATTCGAACCCAGGTCCCTATGATTCCAATCCAATGCCTTAACCATTCCAACTGCACGCTTTAGTCATTAATAACATAAAAGGCAATTAATATATTGAGAAACCAAACAATATGATGTACAAAAGGAAAAACGCGCGCTTCTTTTCAAATGATCCAATGACATGATAACACATCATCATCTTCCTCGTTTGTACCTGCAAAAAGACATTAGATAGCGGGGGTTTTTAACCCCCACAAACTGCAATAAGGAAAAATAGGGATTAGCCCTGTGATTTACATAAATGTTTCGCGAGGGTTGCTTTGAATTCGTCTGACTCTCATGAATTCAGTCATATGTCTTATAAGGCCTATTTTTTCCTGGATTGCAAAGCCCTAATTTGCAAGCTTATGAACCCTAAAATTCATCAATGGCATTCTGTGATTTATGGCGTTATAATTCAATTGAGCTATACCATTAGCTTTGTACAGTTCCTAGCAACACAAATCAAACACAAAATCATGTTAATGATGCATGAATTAAGCTGTACGATTCTCAAAATAAAATGCAAACCGTGACTTTGTTCTTGATGATTCTTTGAACTTCAATGCTTGGTTTTGATTGCAAAACGTCCCTGAGAACTCCTGCAATAGATTAGAATCAACAAAAGTCTTTAAATCGCCCTGGAATATAGAAATCAGTTTTGCAATTTTCTTGAATTTTTTCAATATGGTTATGGCTTTTTTCTGCAGCTCTCTCACGTGTGCATGATCATGGTTTGCTTGCATATTTATAGAGGAATGGAATTAGGTTAGAATCTTGAGCAAAAATCCATGGAATGATGATTTGAATATTTGATTGGAAATCATATATTTTTGAATCTTCATGATTGGAAAAAGTTGCCAAATTTGGAGATATTGCATCTTTGACTTGGTGCACGAAATTGCCAGCCTTTTTAGGTCATTCTTGCTTCACAAAAAGATTGAAAAATCAAATCTTTGTATTTTCCTACAATTTAAATTAATTAAATGAATTAAAATCAATTAAAAATCCAATTAATTAATAAAAAATAAGAAAATAATTCAATTAAGCTTGATGGGTCGTGCATAGGCCATGGATAAAGTTTCAAGAAGAAATTTGAGGCCCATTAGCAAAAATAAGGTGTTTTGAGCAAAGTTGACTTTTGTAAATTCACAACCATTTCCCAACTTCTCCAATGCATATCTTGCTCAATTTTGATCCTATGAACATGTTCTTGGACATTTTGGAAAGGTCTTGAAGTCCTCTAACCAATTCCTTTGGTCCCATGTCATTTGGATTTACCAATCTCAAGTTATGGCCTTTGACTTAAAGTGCATTTTTGTTGACTTTTGAATTTGACCTATAATGTAGAAATTGATAACTTTTTATGAGAGCATTTCTGGGACTTGGAGTATGTAGATTGATTGTATGAAATGTCATCCCCTTCAAAATGAGCATTGCATGAGATTTTTATGATGAACCATGAAAAAGTTATGCCCTGGTCAAGATACAGTTGACTTTTCTACTGTCCAAAAATAGTAACTTTTTGCATTTTGATGATTCTTGAGCCGTTCTTGTGGAATCATGATCAAGACTTGATCAAATGATGATTTTGGACTAAAAATAAGATGTTGACCAAAATGTTTGACTTTTGACTGCAAAATGACCATTTTGCCCTTGCAGTTGACTGTAGATCAAATAAGGCTTTTGACTGTGCAAATTGGCACTGTGAGTCTTGAAACTTGGCATGTAGGTGCTTGAGAATGTATATGGGCCTATGAGACTTGATTGAACCATTGAAAACCTCAAATTCCTTGTAAGAACCAAAACCCTAATTTCAGCTGGCTTAGGAGGTATTTGGACTGTGCAATCTCTTGAGCAATCTTGAACCATTTGAAGATGATTCTTGACAAATCTTGATGAACATGGGAGGGCAAATTTTGGGGTACAACAGTTGCCCCTGTTCAATCTTCTTATACCTGAGGATGTAGATTGGCTTGCGTGCCTTTCGTGATCCGAAGGTGGAAGATGATTGAACACTAAAGTGCCCAGAAATTTGCACTCGCATAGCATAGTATCAGCAATGTGATGTCGGGAATGGGCTTACAGATGCCATTTGGAGATATGATGGATAGGAGGATGGGCTTATAGATGCCATCTGGAGATGTGACAGAATCTTGTCGGGAATGGGCTTACAGATGCCATTTGGAGAGATTAAGGATGGGCTTATAGAAGCCATCTGGAGGTGTTCGTTGAATTGTGACTTGGTAGGTTGAAAGAAGGAACCTGTGTAGGGTTGCCTGATGACGAGTCCATGTAAAACTGCATCTTGGAAGAGAAGGGACCGGTGTAGAGTTGCTTCGTGATGGTCAAGTAGATAGTTGTCCTGTCTGGTTTCAGGTATTAGTCTACAATCTGTCGTCCACAGATATTTCCTGGCTAGTTACAGCTGTTGATCTGGAACTTAAAAAAGGTTGGTCGAGGTAGCTTTCGTGGCTGGATATAGGAATTAATCTCTGACCTGAGAGTGAAAGATAATTTCCTGGCCTGTTACAGGTGTTGATCTTCAATCTCTTCATGTAGATAACTTTCCTGGCTAGTTACAGGTATCGAATCTACAATCAATCGCTCACAGATATTTCCTGGCTAGATACAGGTGTTGATCCGGAACTTAAAAAAGGTTGGTCGAGATAGCTTTCCTGGCTGGATACGGGTGTAGATCTCTGACCTGAGAGTGAAAGATAATTTCCTGGCCTGTTACAGGTGTTGATCTTCAATATCTTCATGTAGATAACTTTCCTGGCTAGTTACAGGTATCGAATCTACAATCAATCGCTCACAGATATTTCCTGGCTAGATACAGGTGTTGATCCGGAACTTAAAAAGGTTGGTCGAGATAGCTTTCCTGGCTGGATACAGGTGTAGATCTCTGACCTGAGAGTGAAAGATAATTTCCTGGCCTGTTACAAGTGTTGATCTTCAATCTCTTCATGTAGATAACTTTCCTGGCTAGTTACAGGTATCGAATCTACAATCAATCGCTCACAGATATTTCCTGGCTAGATACAGGTGTTGATCCGGAACTTAAAAAGGTTGGTCGAGATATCTTTCCTGGCTGGATACAGGTGTAGATCTCTGACCTGAGAAAGAAAGATGGTTTCCTGGCCTGTTACAGGTGTTGATCTTCAATCTCTTCATGTAGATACTATCCTAGCTAGTTACAGGTGTAGGCCTACAATCAATCGCTCACAGATATTTCCTGGCTAGATACAGGTGTTGATCTGGAACTGCAAAAGTTGATGGTAATCATCTTTTGATTGACCTTTCCCTGAAAAGGCAAAACATTAGTTGTATGCAATGTCATGATGTATGAAATGCATGATGTCATGATGTTCTCAAAAATAAATGAGATCGTGTCGTATGCACTTTATCATGTATGTAAATAGGAGATATGAAATGTGAAATGTTTATGAATGTATTTTCGTCTGGGAAAATAAATCCTTGACGAATGTCGGGAGCTTGTTAAATCCTGGGCTGATGTTGAAGAGTAGAGTTCTTCATTTCCGTTGGGGATGATGGATGACGATGATTGCAAGAATAAACCGGTAGGAGAAGATGACTCCGTTGGGGGATAAACCTGGTGAAGAGATTACTCCGCGGGGAATTACTCTGTGGGGAAGAGATACTTTGTTGAGATTTTAACGATAACTCCGTTGGGGATTCCGTTGATAAGCTTTGTTGGGGATTTGGATGATGCACTCCGCTGGGGATGGAAAGAACTTCACTGGGGATGATTTTTCAGTTGCAACCTGCTGAGGATAACCCAGTTAGACTCTGTGGGGGATAACCTCCTGAATATGGCTGGGGGGAGATTTTTGTACTCTGCAGGGGACAAGCTTCCAGAATCTATTGGGGAGATGGTTCAACTCTCCAGGGGAAACTCTTTTTTGGACTGCATTGGGAAATGGCTCCACTGGGGGTATCTTGTATTCCGTCGGGGAACAATCTTATATTCTGTCGAGGAATATTAAGACTGTCGGGGATGCTTGCTGAGGAATATTTGTATACTCTGCTAGGGAATATTAAGATCTTCTGGGGATATCCAACTTTTCAGGACTGACGGTAGACTAACTCTGCTTGGGAGAGAGTATTGCTGATTTGCTGGGGATACTGTGCCTTTTTAGGGCTGCTGGGAGACCAACTCTACTTGGGGAGAGTATTGCTGACTCTTGCCTTACTCCGCGGGGAGTGGAGGTAACTTGGTCATATTCTTCAGCTGAACTTACCTTGGTGCCTTGGTGGACAGAGCAGTTTGTACAGTTCGGACAATTCTTATTGCCCCAGCTTCTATGGGAGAAGGTACCTGTGGAGGCGCTTGATAACTGTCGATTGACAAATCTTCTTCTGGTAGGCAAGTGACGAGATGCCGGGACATAGTCGTACACTGTGATCCCTAACTTTTTCCTGGACCGCCCTTTCGGGTTTTTAGTCCACCGGGATACCCATTTTTGCCTAAGCCGCCTTTTCAGGTTTTCGACTTGCCGGGTGTACAGATTTTTTTCATTTTCATCCCTTATTTTTGCCCGAACCCTTTTGGTTCGTCGGGAAGCCCTTATTTTTGCCTAGGCCAGTCGACCTAGCGGGTCTTTGATTATGCGTAGTATTTTTTTCCGACTATGTCCATGCTCTCAAAGTGTAGGGAATTGTCATTGTGAGTAGTGTTGTGCTGCCATACTACCAGAAGATGTTTGATCAGGCAAGATTCGTTGCTGGAAGTCATGTCCAATGCCCCAAGTGACTCGGGAGGAGATTTGCCCCTGGCTATTTGGCATCCTTGAGAGATTCCTTGAATCTTGACTCGACTGCCCCAGATGATGAACAATGATCATGTCTTCCCCTTGGTTGGAAGTGTCTCTTCCATGCGAGATGATTCTTTTTGTTGAGAAGGTTTTTGTTCACTAGATATTCGTCGTGCAAATTTCTCTGCTGTTTGAACAAATAGTCATATGCAAACAATATTATTTTAAGAATGCAAAGCTTATGTTTATCTTGAAGTTTTTTGAAAATGCAGTTTTCAATAAAACAAGTGAATTTTTGTAAAATGTGATGTCAACTCAAGATTTTACAGCAAACCCTACAGGAGTCAGGATACCTTTTGTAACAGTATGCTTTCGAACTAACCCATGCTTCAGCTAGGACTTTGAAGGGTTATAACGTGGCCTGGTTCACGGTTTAAGAAACAAGGGATAAAGGCTCAAAATTTATTTGTACCCACCCGCTCTTCGTGATGTTCTTCAAATCTAAACTCAGCTAATTGTGCATTAGACCTTGTTTGAGTCTTTGCTCTGATATTCCGGTGACGGTTCGGATACTGACAATTTATTTTGGATAGGAAGTCATTTCTTTTTTTGTTGAGGGTTGCAGGACCTCTTTCTTTTTGATTTTATTATCCCTGTTTTTTGCCTGAACTGTTTCTCTTGTGATTACAGTCAGCGGGATGCCCCAGTTTTTGTGTAAGTCTCCTTCATAGGTTTTGACTTATTGGGCTTTTGTTTTGAGAGATAAAGACTGTTTGTCCTTACGATTATACGAAACCATCACCGTCTCTTGTTTTAGAAGGACTCCTGTGATGCCATTCATTGTGCACCTGGATCAACTGAGAAAACTACCCTGCCCCAGGTTATAGTTAAGGGTTTTAATTTGTAAAAGAAAAACTCCAACTTCTTTGGCTCAAAGGGGTTGACTAGGGATTATCTTCCTTATAACTCCATTGTTTAGGATTTGAAACAATGCCTGTACCTCATCAGCGGGGTCTGTTCAAAAGCATACTGTAAAGATTGTGGTATCGTTTTCGTCATCCTCCCTCAAAAGGTTTAGGATTTTTTTTTAATCGAGAGTTTGAACATCACAAAAATGAAAGCAATTTGAATATAGTGAATACGAATGGATTGATTCAAAACAGACATATGCGATGCATTAATGAAATAAAAGAGTTTACCATGATAATAATTGTTTGAACAAGCAAAGAAAAATACAACTTGAAAATTCAAATAAAACAAAAGCCTTCAATGATTTGGCATAAGATCAGTGATTATGTTTGGAGTCCTTGAAGGGTCAAACTGGATTTCTTTGGCATCAATCAGGTCTTGAACCTTATTCTTCAAGGCCCAACAGTTGTTTGTGTCATGTCCCGGACTGTCAGAGTGGTATGCGCACCTTTCATTGGGATGATAGGTAGGAGCGAAAGTGTTTGGATTCCGGGGAGGAGCCTTTAATGTAATCAGCCCTGTCTTCAACATGTGTTGTAGCGCTTGAGTTAGTGATATGTTGATCTTGGTAAATTGTCTCCTGGGCATGTTTGGCTTACTCTGATCAACCTGTTGTTTTTGGTGAGGTTGTTGTTGGACCCTTGATGTAGTAGCAACTTGGAGAGGTCTGTTCTTCACCATACCAAACTCTTGTCTTCTTGGAGGCTGATTACTGGTTTGATCCCCAGCCTTGACCATTTGCTTCATACTATTGTATCTGTCTTGATGAAGCTGGTTGATCATGGCTCGCAACTCTTCTTATTCCCGAGCTAAACCTTGGATAAGAGCCATCTGCCACAGCATCTGGGTTCTCATTGCATCTACCTCAGCTTGCAGATGTTTCAGCCGTTCGTCCTTACTGTCTTCAGGACTCTTCTTGATCAAATTCCCCATGAGGAGTGTTCTCAACTCTTCCTGCCCCTTGGATAGGCTTAGGAAGATCTCCCTGAACTGAGTCTCTTGAGCACGAAGATCCTGGTTGTTTTGTTGGAAAGCCATTGCTGAAATAAACAGCGAGAACATGAGAGAGCTGTAAAGGGTGACCTGTAATGCAATGATATGTATGATATATGTATGCAATGTTTTCAAGGATCTCGCGGGGTAAACAAGAAAATTGTTAGAATTTGAATTTTGCAGCTTGATTGAAGGAACTTCATATTGTTGAGAGTCCTTCTTCAAGAGTTAGGCTCACCATATCGAGTGGGTCATAGCCCCTGACTCAAGTTATCATGTTTTGATCTCCAAGCAACCTTGGCTAGAGGAAAATAAATCCCCTTTGCCCCTTGCTAGACATTTGATTCATCATGACCTGCATCACAGACCCTTGAGGTCCTTGAAATGGGTTAGTCCTTATGCAGGATGTATGCAATGTTATGATGTGTATGCTATGTGTGTGAGGTGATGTAAGTAAGCCCTGCTATAAATCCAAACTGTTGGATAAGGACTGTAAACAAAACCTGCAAGGAACTCATGCTGTCAGATAACAAGAATGTGCAAGTAGTTCAAGTTTGAAGGCACACAAGTCACAGAAAGAGCCCTTAGATTTTAGGCTAGCATGGAGTTTAGGTAGTACCCTCTTGAAGTTAGTTGGCTCAAAACTTGTCTTATAAATAGTAACCGGGTTCTAAGGAGCTAAATATCATTGGATTGTTTTCTATGTTCATTGTTTTGATTTAGCAACTTAATTGGCGACCAAAATATTCCAAGAAAACAACCCTCAATGAGTGTAGTATCGAGTATCTACCAACTTCAGACTGCACCAAAGTCGGTCATCTCACTACCCCTAAAAAGGCCAGGATGGTCAAGTAAGGTTCTAAGGTCAGTCGATGCTTCACGACACCACGCGGCGGCCCCGTACTCTCCTTGACTTGACTCAAGGGTTACCGGTACTCACCAAAGTGCCACATCAACGTAGCAACTGCTTCAACCATGTCGGTATACCCCACACAGTTCCCTCACAGTTTGTTGCTACTTCTAAAGGGTATCCCCAGATCCGGGTTAGGATCTATAAAACTCCGATACAAGCCCACAATATTAAAGCATTCAAGGCATACAATTGAAAACATAGTGATCTAATCCTAAGGTACACCTCACTTATTAATATGATCCCCAGCAGAGTCGCCAGTTCTGTGATCGGTGGAAATAGAACTGACTGTTTTTAATGCTGGTTTGCAAAATGTCGCGGTAAGCAAGAGTCGCCACCGTCTTTTATTTTCTCCAACAAGGAAAGGACAAAAGCACAGCAAAATTCCTTTTCGATATGTTTCTCGGTTCGGGAGGTAGATTATAGAAAGGGAAGGTGTTAGCACCCTTTCTATCTGTGGTTATCCACGGGCTCTTAGGTACTTGCTCACTATGTTTTCAAAAATGTTTTTGCTTTTCTTGTTTTTGTGGGTTTTGAAAAAAGTTTGTTTGAAAACTTCGAATTAACTCTTGTATCAGTCCTCAAGAGTGTATGAAGTGTTGTTTGAAAAAACTTTTGTCAGAAAAGTGTAAGTGCGAAAAGTATTTTTGTTTTGAAAGAGCAAGTACCTGAGAACCTCTACCTACTCAAAAGAAATTAAGCTGTGTAAATGTCCTTTAGACAGTACTATCCCACTATTGAGAAGTAGGTAGCACCGTCGTTGGAGTTTTCGGGTCAATTCGATTATAGGGACATGTGGTCACCAAAGCAATAGTAGGACGCCTTAGCGGTAACCCTAATGTCCTAGATCCTTTTTTTTATCCGAGGCAACCATTTCGAGGCAACTTGGATCTTTAGACAGGAGGGCGACCTCTAAAACACCCTATACTCAATGACCACGTCGAGGCAACCAAGTGAGGCGTACACTAGGAGTGGCATGTGCGAGTGTGTCAGGATTCAGTTAAATTATCTTTGCACATGTTATGGTGAGCTACAGGTTGATTTTAATTTCAGAGATAAGTCTTGTCATGCATAGCCTAGTTAACATACATCTAACAGTTAATAGTTGTGCAGAAAGTAAATCTAAACTATTACAAGGCGTCGGGTATTTACATCGCCAAAAATAACCCTTGAAAAGTAAATTGCGAGAAAATAAATGAAAGCGATAAAAAGTCCTAATTACGCTATTACATCCTCGAAGCAATTACATAAATATGATCAAAAATATTATGCGCGAAAAGAAATCGAATCGGAGAAGTCCTTAGAGTTTTGACCCTTTTTTTTGAGAAAGAATGAGTTTTTGGTCCTTTTTGTATTTAATTAAATTAATCCTAAAACTAATCAATTAATTAATTAAAAGAAAAAAAGTATTTTTTAGTTTTTTATGTTTTTAATGAAAATAAAAAAAAAATAAAAAGATGATTAAAATTGTCAAAACCCTAATTCTATGTTAATTTTATTTATTGTGAAAAAAGTCAAAGTTAACCTAATTAAAAAAATTAATTACATTAGAATTTATTTACAAAAATAATAAATTAAAGGTGAAATTAATAATAATAATAATAATAATAATATTTTAGTTTTCTGAATTTATTATGAAAAAATTAATTTGGTTAATTTAAATAATAATAATAATAGTTAATAATAAAATAATTAAATGGAAATTATAAAAGAAAAGAAAGAAAGAATGAAAAAGAATAAACCAGGGGGTGCTGGCCCAATAAGGAGGTATTCTTGGCAATTCTCAGGCCCATTAACTCCAAGCCCTTTTGACCTTCTGGATTGTCCATGCGCATGGTTGACTGGAGGTATGGTGATCCTTTATCTCTTGCCACAGGATTTGAGCTCAGAGACACATGGCGCTTGGATGTTAGAGGTGCATAATGGACTCCTTTTGGAAAGCTGCATATGAATATGTAAAGAAAAATAATAGAAACGTTTTGGGGGACCTGGGATTCGAACCCAGGTCCCTATGATTCCAATCCAATGCCTTAACCATTCCAACTGCACGCTTTAGTCATTAATAACATAAAAGGCAATTAATATATTGAGAAACCAAACAATATGATGTACAAAAGGAAAAGCGCGCGCTTCTTTTCAAATGATCCAATGACATGATAACACATCATCATCTTCCTCGTTTGTACCTGCAAAAAGACATTAGATAGCGGGGGTTTTTAACCCCCACAAACTGCAATAAGGAAAAATAGCGATTAGCCCTGTGATTTACATAAATTTTTCGCGAGGGTTGCTTTGAATTCGTCTGAGTCTCATGAATTCAGTCATATGTCTTATAAGGCCTAATTTTTCCTGGATTGCAAAGCCCTAATTTGCAAGCTTATGAACCCTAAAATTCGTCAATGGCATTCTGTGATTTATGGCGTTATAATTCAATTGAGCTATACCATTAGCTTTGTACAGTCCCTAGCAACACAAATCAAACACAAAATCATGTTAATGATGCATGAATTAAGCTGTACGATTCTCAAAATAAAATGCAAACCGTGACTCTGTTCTTGATGATTCTTTGAACTTCAATGCTTGGTTTTTATTGCAAAACGTCCCTGAGAACTCCTGCAATAGATTAGAATCAACAAAAGTCTTTAAATCGCCATGGAATATAGAAATCAGTTTTGCAATTTTCTTGAATTTTTTCAATATGGTTATGGCTTTTTTCAGCAGCTCTCTCACGTGTGCATGATCAGGGTTTGCTTGCATATTTATAGAGGAATGGAATTAGGTCAGAATCTTGAGCAAAAATCCATGGAATGATGATTTGAATATTTGATTAGAAATCATATATTTTTGAATCTTCATGATTGGAAAAAGTTGCCAAATTTGGAGATATTGCATATTTGACTTGGTGCACGAAATTGCCAGCCTTTTTAGGTCATTCTTGCTTCACAAAAAGATTGAAAAATCAAATCTTTGTATTTTCCTACAATTTAAATTAATTAAATGAATTAAAATCAATTAAAAATCCAATTAATTAATAAAAAATAAGAAAATAATTCAATTAAGCTTGATGGGTCGTGCATAGGCCATGGATAAAGTTTCAAGAAGAAATTTGAGGCCCATTAGCAAAAATAAGGTGTTTTGAGCAAAGTTGACTTTTGCAAATTCACAAAAATTACCCAACTTCTCCAATGCATATCTTGCTCAATTTTGATCCTATGAACATGTTCTTGGACATTTTGGAAAGGTCTTGAAGTCCTCTAACCAATTCCTTTGGTCCCATGTCATTTTGAATTTGACCTATAATGTAGAAATTGATAACTTTTTATGAGAGAATTTCTTGGACTTGGAGTATGAAGATGGATTGTAGGAAATGTCATCCCCTTCAAAATGAGCATTGGATGGGATTTTTCTGATGAACCATGAAAAAGTTATGCCCTGGTCAAGATACAGTTGACTTTTCTACTGTCCAAAAATAGTAACTTTTTGCATTTTGATGATTCTTGAGCCATTCTTGTGGAATCATGATCAAGACTTGATCAAATGATGATTGTGGACTCAAAATAAGATGTTGACCAAAAATTCTGACTTTTGACTGCAAAATGACCATTTTGCCCTTGCAGTTGACTATAGATCAAATAAGGCTTTTGACTGTGCAAATTGGCACTGTGAGTCTTGAAACTTGGCATGTAGGTGCTTGAGAATGTATATGGGAATATGATACTTGATTGAACCATTGAAAACCTCAAATTCCTTGAAAGAACCAAAACCCTAATTTCAGCTGGCTTTGGAGGTATTTGGACTGTGCAATCTCTTGAGCAATCTTGAACCATTTGAAGATGATTATTGACAAATCCTGAAGAACATGGGAGGGCATATTTTGGGGTACAACAGTAGGCATATAGGGATAGAGGACTGTATAAGGAACACCTTTTTCATTAGTATGCTCCACAACCACCGACAAAACTGTAAGTTTAAAAATGCGCCTAAGAGGGGGGTGAATTAGGTGGCTGTCGATTTTTGACTTATTTTATACTTTATGGTTTTGATTTAGTGCTTTGAAAACTGTAAAGTGCAGAAACTAAAGAGACACAGAGATTTATCCTGGTTCCTTCCACACCCGGAAGTACGTCCAGTCCCCTTGCAAACACGCAAGAGATTTCACTATTTTGTTAGAACTTTTACAAGACTCTTCCTAGTCTTATCAACTAAAGAACCTAACAAATACCAAGAACACCCTCTTGGATTTCCAATAAGTCTCTTGAGAACAATCCTCTCAAAAGATACCTCTTGTTTCCAACAATGGACAACAAGGAACACAAGTAGTCTAATACTTAATTCCAACAATCCTGGAAAAAAGTTACACTTTGTATAATTTTATGAAGTATGATTTCTTGAAAGATGTTGATCACATAGAGTGACTTCTTTGAAGTTTCTTATTTCTTATCTTGTAAGCAATTCAAACTGTAACACAATGGTTAGATAATTCTCAAAGATTTCTGTTCTTATATGTGTGAAAGTGCAGAAAATCTTTGTTCTTAAAAGTTAAGAAATATGAAGTTTGAATATTTTACAAAGTTCGGAATTATTGCATAAGAGAAGAGTTGTTTATGATTTGAAAGATTTAGTATTTAAAGTAATCAAGATACCTTTCCAAATAGACATTTTTCTGTTTGAAAAACTTGAGAGGATGCAATGTATGACCATGCATCTATTGGAGAAAAGGTGTGAAGGATATCTTGAAACCAGTTCAGATTTTTCAAAAGTTACAATGTGTAAATCGATTAACATAAGATGTAAATCGATTGCACGGGTTTGTAACGTTCATGTTTTCAAAAAATTTGAAGTGTAAATCGATTAGCATGTTGTGTAAATCGATTTACAAGTGTTAAAAATTAACTTAGTTTTGTGATCAATCGATTTACACTTCATGTAAGTCGATTGCTGCCAGAAACAATCAGTTTTTGAAAAGGCATGTGTAAATCGATTTACATCAAGTGTTAATCGATTTACATCAGTAAAAAAACTTAAAATTTGTTTTAAAATTTAAGTGAAGTGTTGTGGCAAGTGTATATATCATTTTTGAGCATTTCTAATCAATGTAGTTCAAATGAGAATTGTTATACTTGATTGCTTGCCATGATCCTTGAAGATTTGAGTGAATGATGCTTTAAGCTAATTCCACTTCTTTTCCTTCTTGCCATAGTGCTTGTTTGTCTTTCATCAAACTAGCTTGTTTGTCTTTCATCAAAACTAAAGTTGAGTTGAGGCTTGAGATTACATTCTCCCCCTTTTTGATGATGACAAACCATCTTTCTTTATGAGTTGTTCAGATTTGGAGCAAAAGGAGTTTTATCCCCCTAAGTTAGATTTCTCCCCCTATGGAGAAATGTTTTTGAAAGCTTGCCCTGTAAAGAAAATTGAAACAAACAACCATAAAGTGCTATCACATCCTTCTCCCCCTTTGACATTATCAAAAAAGAAGGGAAAGATGCAACAAAAAATGATACTTATAACAGTTTGAAACATATATGAACAAGAACTAAAAGGCAGATGTTTAAAAATAGCGAACAAAGTTCAAATACAACAGACTAACACTTGAATGATTACAAAACAAAAACATAATGATAAATAACAAGAATTTAATAATATTGGTCAGGAACACATTAGAAGGGTCCTTGATATGGAAATTGTTGTTGTAGAGGTGGTTCGGTGTATTGAGGAGGCGGAGGTGCTGGATTGTTTGGATCGTATGGAGGGATATGAAGATGTGAATAGAGATATGAAAACTGTTGGTTCACATCATTCTGGAAAGCATTGATGCAAGAAGAGGTAGAGACATTTATCTCGATCCATCGAGCATTGATGTTAGAATTGAGAGAAGCAAACTGTTGCGTCATGTAATCCATAACATCTTGATTTGTCGGACCAGAAGAGGCAGCAGGAGGAGGAACTTCATTGTCTTCTTCATTTGCATGATTGCCTTCATCACCTACAACATCCTCTCCAATGTATGTGATGGTTTTTGCTTCATCATTGAAATGAACACCCATCCCAGAATCAACATTTTTTATGAAGATCCTATTGGTGATTGGATCCATTTCAATCCGCTCAAACCCAGTAAAGTCATTATCAAATGCTTCCATGATCCTTGTAATGAAATATGCATATGGTAGAAAAGTGGCCCTTGTGGCAACTCTTAGCATATGCACCACAATAAGTTTAGCCCAGTTTACCGCAATACCATTTTTCCTCGCATATAGAATTTGCAGTTCTAGGTCGGTCACAGTACAATGATTTCCTGCTCTAGGAAACAAGATATATACCAGAAAATAGTGAAACAATCTATCATCAATATGAAAATTACCATCACTCCAAGTGTCCCGAGCCGGAATAACACCGCCAAGACTACGAATCCGTTTTGCACGGTATTCAGATTCGGATAACCTGCCAATGTTGTAGAAGAATTCTCGCTTCTTGTAATTTTCCCAATCAGCATCCTCTGGGTCATAGAGGGTACTTCCAGTATATGGAATGTTTAAAATTCTTCCAATAGTTTTGGAATGTAGAGGAATTCTTGTTCCGAGCACATAGGTATAACATTTGTTGTTATCATAGTGCATATTGTTGTAGAATACTCGTACTAGATCTGGGTAATAGTAACCACGTGATGATATTAATGGTTCTAACCCATAAGCAATTAAATCCCTTTGAAACGAGAAGAATTCATCTGGAAAGGTAGATAACATACCGAATTTTGGAGCTGAGATAATTTTCTTTTGAAAATGCTTGATAAATCTTTCACGCTGTGAATCCGAGAGGTACTCAAGCAAAGAATTTGCAGCGGCTGCAATAGTTTGCTTCTTCCCTTTTTCTGAGGCTGTTGCTTTTCTCTTGGGAGCCATGGATATGGTTAGGGTTTTTGAGTGAGGGTGATAGAGAATTTTTGTTTGGCTATGAGAAAGGGAGTGAGTTTGGGTGTTATGAGGGAGTTTTGGTGAGATTAAATAATAGAGAGAGTAAGTGAGGTCTTTATGAGGTTTTAATTGAGTGGAGTGGTCAAGATTCCATGAGAGGCCAATAATAAGGTGGGAGGTTGAGAGGCAAGAAAAGTTTGACCAATATATTAAAAGCTCATAAAACTATCACATGCTAAAAAAAAATTAATTTGCATAGAGAAAAAATACATAAAAATGCTTCAGCTTCTGTGGTAAATCGATTTGCCCCTTGGTTAAATCGATTTACACAACAGAATTTTTATGAAAATTAATTTTCGTTCAGTGTTAAATCGATTTACATACTGTGTAAATCGATTTACACAAAAGGATTTTATGAAAAAAAATGTTTTGCTTCAGTGGTAAATCGATTTATACACCAGGTAAATCGATTTACTTAAAGGAAAAATTTTAAAAACAGTAATTTTAACATTTGACACATTGTTTAAATCCATATATATGTATATTAAAGTATAGTTAAGGATAGAGTGCACCTTATATATCTTGTTCATCTAGGATTCCGAGTTCACGACGAATTTTGAAGAATGCATCCTTTGCAAGTGGTTTTGTGAAAATGTCCGCGAGTTGATTTTGAGTATCCACAAAAGTAATCTCAACATCTCCTTTGAGTACGTGATCTCGGATGAAATGGTGTCTGATGTCAATGTGTTTTGTCCGGGAATGCATAACTGGATTTTTCGTAATATTGATCGCGCTTGTGTTATCACATCGAAGCAGAATGCATCCAAGGTTTACTCCATAGTCAAGTAACAGTTGTTTTAGCCAAAGAATTTGAGCGCATCCACTTCCAGCCACAATGTATTTTGCTTCGGCAGTGCTGAGAGCGACGCTTGCTTTCTTTTTGCATGACCATGAAACCAAGGCATTTCCGAGAATGTGACATGTTCCACTTGTACTTTTGCGATCAGTTTTACAACCTGCATAGTCAGCATCAGAATAACCAACTAGATTGCACATACTACCTTTTGGATACCATAATCCGACGTTGGTTGTTCCTTTGAGATATTTTATTATGTGCTTGACTGCTGCAAGGTGAGACTCTTTAGGATTGGCTTGATATCTTGCACATAGGCAAACGCTGAACATGATGTTAGGTCTACTTGCTGTTAAATAGAGGAGTGAGCCAATCATTCCACGATACTTAGTTATGTCAATAGAATTCCCTGATTCATCTGGATCAAGATAGGTGTCGGATCCCATAGGAATTGCACTTTCTTTCCTGCTTTCCATCTCAAACTTCTTTATAAGGTCTTTGTAATATTTTGATTGGTTTACGAAGATACCGTGTTTGAGTTGCTTAATTTGAAGACCGAGAAATAAATTCAATCTTCCCATCATAGACATCTCAAACTCTCCTTGCATCATAGATGAAAATTCCTTGCACATATTTTGGTTAGTTGAACCAAAAACAATATCATCTACATAGATTTGTACAAGTAAAGTATGATGATTAACATTTTTTATGAAGAGAGTGGTATCAACTTTACCCTTTACAAACCCTTTTTCACATAGGAATGCGCTTAGTCTATCATACCATGCCATGGGTGCTTGCTTCAGCCCATATAGAGCTTTCTTCAATTTGAAGACATGATTAGGATGTTTGACGTCTTCAAATCCGGGAGGTTGCTTTACATAGACTTCTTCATTTATGAATCCGTTGAGAAATGCGCTTTTTACATCCATTTGAAAAAGTTCAAAGTCCAATGAGCATGCATATGCAAGTAATAGTCTTATTGCTTCTAAATGTGCTACCGGAGCAAAAGTTTCTTCAAAATCAATTCCTTCCTCTTGGTTGTATCCTTGAGCAACTAGTCTTGCCTTGTTTCGAGTGATTATACCATTTTCATCCATCTTGTTTTTTAATACCCATTTGGTTCCAATGATACGTTTATTTCCTGGATTAGGAACAAGTTCCCAAACTTCGTTCTGTTCGAAATGGTTTAGCTCCTCTTGCATGGAAAGGATCCATTGATCATCTTCTAGTGCTTGAGCCACTTTAGTAGGTTCAACTTGAGATTCAAAAGCCATATTTAAGCATGCATCCTTAAGATTTAGTTGAGTAGATACCCCTTTGCTAATATCTCCAATTATGTTGTCAATTGGATGATTACGATGAGTTCTCCATTCTTGAGGAAGATCATCATCATTTTCATTTTGATGTGAAAGTTCATGTGTTTGTTCCGGGTTGACAACTTTGCCACCTTCGCAAGAATTCTCATAAGATAAATCTATAGAATCATCATAATCACAAATAACAACTTCCTCCTTGGAGGTGTTAGATTCATCAAAAGAAACATGCATTGATTCTTCTATAGTTAAAGTTCTTTTATTGTAAATTCTAAAAGCTTTGCTAGAAAGGGAGTAACCAAGAAAAATACCTTCATCCGATTTTTCATCGAACTTACCGAGATTGTCTTTGTCGTTGTTAAGGACAAAACATTTGCACCAGAAAATGTGAAAGTGAGAGATATTTGGTTTTCTTCCTTTGTAAATCTCATATGGAGTTTTCTTTAGTATAGGTCTTATGATCACGCGATTGCTTACGTAACATGTCGTGCTTACTGCATCCGCCCAAAAATATTTAGGCAAACTTGAGTCACTTAGCATGGTTCTTGCAAGCTCCATTAAAGACCTATTTTTCCTTTCAACTACTCCATTTTGTTGTGGAGTTCTTGGTGCTGAAAAATTATGGAAGATCCCATTTTCTTCACAAAATTCTTCAAATAGACTGTTTTGGAACTCTCCACTATGATCACTTCGGATTGATGTTATCTTTAATGATTTCTCATTTTGAACTTGTTTTGCATATCTCTTGAATGCCTTGAATGCGTCATTTTTGTGCACTAAAAACAAAGTCCAAGTAAAACGGGAAAAATCATCTACAATAACTAAAGCATAAATGTTACCTCTGAAGCTTCTTGTTCTAGATGGACCAAAAAGATCCATGTGCAACAATTGAAGTGGACTTGTTGTTGAAACCACATTCTTTGGTTTGAAAGTTGATTTGGTCTGTTTGCCCTTTTGGCATGCACTACATAATTTGTCTTTGATGAACGTCATCTTTGGTAGACCAATAACTAAGTCATGCTTAACCAATTTGTTCAAGTGCTCCATGTGTATGTGAGCAATCCTCTTGTGCCATAACCAAGCGTCATTGTTGTTTACCATAAAACATTGTACCTTCATAGACAAATCATCTAGAGTAATCATAAAAATATTGTTAGATCTTATACCTTTGAGTTTTACCTCATTGGTTGCCTCGTCCATAATAAGGCATTCTTCTTTGTTGAATTTGATCTTGAACCCTCTATCGCAAAGTTGACTTATGCTAAGAAGGTTGTGCTTTAATCCTTCAACATAGAGAACATCCTCAATTTGAATGGATGGAGGTGTGCCAACTATTCCAATGCCAAGAATCTTTCCTTTGGTGTTATCTCCATAGGTGACATACCCTTTGGCTTTATGTACTAGATATGAAAATTGGTGTACATCTCTTGTCATATGCTTTGAACATCCACTATCAAGATACCAAAGGTTTGATGTGGACTTAAACATACCTACAAAAACAAATTATTTCTTGTTAGGTACCCAAGTGGCCTTGGGTCCTTCAAAGTTAGTTCCCTTTTTCACCCATGCATAGTGTCCACTAGCCATACTGAAATTTCTAATATAGCATGCATTGGGTGTGTGTCCAATAATACCACAGTAAAAACAGTTTGGAATAAATTTGCTCTTGTATCTAGGAATTTCTTTTCTTTTAGATACTTTAGGATTTTTCTTTTGATGATTATGAACAACTTGCTTCTTTTCTACTATCTTGGGATTGGAACTATTACTAGCCTTTACAAAAACAGTGGGCTTGTTACTTGGTTTCTTAGAATTCACATAACCAAGACCTCTTTTATCATTTGGATAACGTTGTTGGCTTAGTAATCCTTCCAATCCTATTTGTACTTTTTCATATCGTTCAATGACTCTTTTCAATTGAACAATTTGAAAGACATTTGATTCACACTTGGAGCATGCAAAGTTTTCCTTTTCTTTTATAAAATTCTGTTTTTGAAGATCAAAATCTTTAGTCATGGTGTCAATTTTTTCGAGACAAATTAGAAGTTCTTTTTCTTGGTTTGACACCTTTTTGTATAAACTTTTGCATTCTTTCAAGAGTTCATCAATTGCACCTTGAACATCATCATCAAAAAGAGTAAATTCATTACTAACCTCTTCTTCGTCGTCGGAGTGATGCGATGCCATTAAGGCTAAATTTGCACATTCGTTGCTTTCCGATTCCGATGAGCTACTCATATCATTATCTTCCCATGCTATGTAGGCTTTCTTTTGTTTTGAGTCCTTTCCTTTGAATCCGTTTTTCTTTGGGAGATTTGGACAACTTGGCTTGATATGTCCTTGCTTTCCACATTCATAACATGAGACATCTTATGTTGATGTGGAGGCTTCTCTTTTCTTGAAGTGCTTTCTCTTATGTGCATGAGATCCGCCCTTGTCAATTCTGCCAAAAAACTTCCCAAGTCTTTTAACAAGAAGCATGAAATTTTCATCTTCTTCCGGATTGTCTTCTTTTACAACTTCCTTTGAGTCAATTTTTAAAGCAATGTTTTTGGACTTCTTTTCTAGATTCTCATGTTTTTCAAGTCTACCAAGTTCTGTTTCGTATTCTTGAAGTTTGCCAAATAATGTAGCGGAAGTCATTGCGGAGAGACTCTTCTTTTCCGAGATTTCCGTTACCTTTGGTTGCCATTCCCTAGTCAATGATCTAAGGACTTTCAGGTTGAGTTCATCATTTGTCAAGGTTTTACCAAGAGCACTTAAGTGATTTGTCAAATGCACAAATCTCTTTTGTAAGTCAAGAATGGATTCTCCGGGCTGCATTCGAAATAGTTTGTATTCTTGACTTAGGGTATTTAGCCTTGATCTTTTTACTTCAGTCGTTCCTTCATGAGTTTGAACCAAGGTATCCCATATTTCCTTTGTTGTTCTGCATGTCGAGACACGGAAAAATCCGTCCATACTAAGTGCACCTTGAAGAAGGTTTATTGCCTTTTTGTCATAGAGAACTTTCTTTTTATCATCATCTTCTTGATCAAATTCCCCATGAGGAGTGTTCTCAACTCTTCCTGCCCCTTGGATAGGCTTAGGAAGATCTCCCTGAACTGAGTCTCTTGAGCACGAAGATCCTGGTTGTTTTGTTGGAAAGCCATTGCTGAAATAAACAGCGAGAACGTGAGAGAGCTGTAAAGGGTGACCTGTAATGCAATGATATGTATGATATATGTATGCAATGTTTTCAGGGATCTCGCGGGATAAACAAGAAAATTGTTAGAATTTGAATTTTGCAGCTTGATTGAAGGAACTTCATATCGAGTGGGTCATAGCCCCTGACTCAAGTTATCATGTTTTGATCTCCAAGCAACCTTGGCTAGAGGAAAATAAATCCCCTTTGCCCCTTGCTAGACATTTGATTCATCATGACCTGCATCACAGACCCTTGAGGTCCTTGAAATGGGTTAGTCCTTATGCAGGATGTATGCAATGTTATGATGTGTATGCTATGTGTGTGAGGTGATGTAAGTAAGCCCTGCTATAAATCCAAACTGTTGGATAAGGACTGTAAACAAAACCTGCAAGGAACTCATGCTGTCAGATAACAAGAATGTGCAAGTAGTTCAAGTTTGAAGGCACACAAGTCACAGAAAGAGCCCTTAGATTTTAGGCTAGCATGGAGTTTAGGTAGTACCCTCTTGAAGTTAGTTGGCTCAAAACTTCTCCTATAAATAGTAACCGGGTTCTAAGGAGCTCAATATCATTGGATTGTTTTCTATGTTCATTGTTTTGATTTAGCAACTTAATTGGCGACCAAAATATTCCAAGAAAACAACCCTCAATGAGTGTAGTATCGAGTATCTACCAACTTCAGACTGCACCAAAGTCGGTCATCTCACTACCCCTAAAAAGGCCAGGATGGTCAAGTAAGGTTCTAAGGTCAGTTGATGCTTCACGACACCACGCGGCGGCCCCGTACTCTCCTTGACTTGACTCAAGGGTTACCGGTACTCACCAAAGTGCCACATCAACGTAGCAACTGCTTCAACCATGTCGGTATACCCCACACAGTTCCCTCACAGTTTGTTGCTACTTCTAAAGGGTATCCCCAGATCCGAGTTAGGATCTATAAAACTCCGATGTAAGCCCACAATATTAAAGCATTCAAGGCATACAATTGAAAACATAGTGATCTAATCCTAAGGTACACCTCACTTATTAATATGATCCCCAGCAGAGTCGCCAGTTCTGTGATCGGTGGAAATAGAACTGACTGTTTTTAATGCTGGTTTGCAAAATGTCGCGGTAAGCAAGAGTCTCCACCGTCTTTTATTTTCTCCAACAAGGAAAGGACAAAAGCACAGCAAAATTCCTTTTCGAGATGTTTCTCGGTTCGGGAGGTAGATTATAGAAAGGGAAGGTGTTATCACCCTTTCTATCTGTGGTTATCCACGGGCTCTTAGGTACTTGCTCACTATGTTTTCAAAAATGTTTTTGCTTTTCTTGTTTTTGTGGGTTTTGAAAAAAGTTTGTTTGAAAACATCGAATTAACTCTTGTATCAGTCCTCAAGAGTGTATGAAGTGTTGTTTGAAAAAACTTTTGTCAGAAAGTGTAAGTGCGAAAAGTATTTTTGTTTTGAAAGAGCAAGTACCTGAGAACCTCTACCTACTCAAAAGAAATTAAGCTGTGTAAATGTCCTTTAGACAGTACTATCCCACTATTGAGAAGTAGGTAGCACCGTCGTTGGAGTTTTCGGGTCAATTCGATTATAGGGACATGTGGTCACCAAAGCAATAGTAGGATGCCTTAGCGGTAACCCTAATGTCCTAGATCCTTTTTTTTATCCGAGGCAACCATTTCGAGGCAACTTGGATCTTTAGACAGGAGGGCGACCTCTAAAACACCCTATACTCAATGACCACGTCGAGGCAACCAAGTGAGGCGTACACTAGGAGTGGCATGTGCGAGTGTGTCAGGATTCAGTTAAATTATCTTTGCACATGTTATGGTGAGCTACAGGTTGATTTTAATTTCAGAGATAAGTCTTGTCATGCATAGCCTAGTTAACATACATCTAACAGTTAATAGTTGTGCGGAAAGTAAATCTAAACTATTACAAGGCGTCGGGTATTTACATCGCCAAAAATAACCCTTGAAAAGTAAATTGCGAGAAAATAAATGAAAGCGATAAAAAGTCCTAATTACGCTATTACATCCTCGAAGCAATTACATAAATATGATCAAAAATATTATGCGCGAAAAGAAATCGAATCGGAGAAGTCCTTAGGGTTTTGACCCTTTTTTTTGAGAAAGAATGAGTTTTTGGTCCTTTTTGTATTTAATTAAATTAATCCTAAAACTAATCAATTAATTAATTAAAAGAAAAAAAGTATTTTTTTTAGTTTTTTATGTTTTTAATGAAAATAAAATAAAATAAAAAGATGATTAAAATTGTCAAAACCCTAATTCTATGTTAATTTTATTTATTGTGAAAAAAGTCAAAGTTAACCTAATTAACAAAATTAATTACATTAGAATTTATTTACAAAAATAATAAATTAAAGGTGAAATTAATAATAATAATAATAATAATAATAATAATAATAATAATATTATTTTAGTTTTCTGAATTTATTATGAAAAAATTAATTTGGTTAATTTAAATAATAATAATAATAATAATAGTTAATAATAAAATAATTAAATGGAAATTATAAAAGAAAAGAAAGAAAGAATGATAAAGAATAAACCAGGGGGTGCTGGCCCAATAAGGAGGTATTCTTGGAAATTCTCAGGCCCATTAACTCCAAGCCCTTTTGACCTTCTGGATTATCCATGCGCATGGTTGACTGGAGGTATGGTGATCCTTTATCTCTTGCCACAGGATTTGAGCTCAGAGACACATGGCGCTTGGATGTTAGAGGTGCATAATGGACTCCTTTTGGAAAGCTGCATATGAATATGTAAAGAAAAATAATAGAGACATTTTGGGGGACCTGGGATTCGAACCCAGGTCCCTATGATTCCAATCCAATGCCTTAACCATTCCAACTGCACGCTTTAGTCATTAATAACATAAAAGGCAATTAATATATTGAGAAACCAAACAATATGATGTACAAAAGGAAAAGCGCGCGCTTCTTTTCAAATGATCCAATGACATGATAACACATCATCATCTTCCTCGTTTGTACCTGCAAAAAGATATTAGATAGCGGGGGTTTTTAACCCCCACAAACTGCAATAAGGAAAAATAGCGATTAGCCCTGTGATTTACATAAATGTTTCGCGAGGGTTGCTTTGAATTCGTCTGAGTCTCATGAATTCAGTCATATGTCTTATAAGGCCTAATTTTTCCTGGATTGCAAAGCCCTAATTTGCAAGCTTATGAACCCTAAAATTCGTCAATGGCATTCTGTGATTTATGGCGTTATAATTCAATTGAGCTATACCATTAGCTTTGTACAGTCCCTAGCAACACAAATCAAACACAAAATCATGTTAATGATGCATGAATTAAGCTGTACGATTCTCAAAATAAAATGCAAACCGTGACTCTGTTCTTGATGATTCTTTGAACTTCAATGCTTGGTTTTTATTGCAAAACATCCCTGAGAACTCCTGTAATAGATTAGAATCAACAAAAGTCTTTAAATCGCCCTGGAATATAGAAATCAGTTTTGCAATTTTCTTGAATTTTTTCAATATGGTTATGGCTTTTTTCTGCAGCTCTCTCGTGTGTGCATGATCAGGGTTTGCTTGCATATTTATAGAGGAATGGAATTAGGTCAGAATCTTGAGCAAAAATCCATGGAATGATGATTTGAATATTTGATTAGAAATCATATATTTTTGAATCTTCATGATTGGAAAAAGTTGCCAAATTTGGAGATATTACATATTTGACTTGGTGCACGAAATTGCCAGCCTTTTTAGGTTATTCTTGCTTCACAAAAAGATTGAAAAATCAAATCTTTGTATTTTCCTACAATTTAAATTAATTAAATGAATTAAAATCAATTAAAAATCCAATTAATTAATAAAAAATAAGAAAATAATTCAATTAAGCTTGATGGGTCGTGCATAGGCCATGGATAAAGTTTCAAGAAGAAATTTGAGGCCCATTAGCAAAAATAAGGTGTTTTGAGCAAAGTTGACTTTTGCAAATTCACAAAAATTACCCAACTTCTCCAATGCATATCTTGCTCAATTTTGATCCTATGAACATGTTCTTGGACATTCTGGAAAGGTCTTGAAGTCCTCTAACCAATTCCTTTGGTCCCATGTAATTTTGAATTTGACCTATAATGTAGAAATTGATAACTTTTTATGAGAGAATTTCTTGGACTTGGAGTATGAAGATGGATTGTAGGAAATGTCATCCCCTTCAAAAAGGTGTTCCTTGTAAGTTTAAGAATGCGCCTAAGAGGGGGGTGAATTAGGTGGTGGTCGATTTTTAACTTATTTTATACTTTCTGGTTTTGATTTAGTGCTTTGAAAACTGTAAAGTGCATAAAGTAAAGAGACACGGAGATTTATCCTGGTTCCTTCCACACCCCGGAAGTACGTCCAGTCCCCTTGCAAACACGCAAGAGATTTCACAATTTTGTTAGAACTTTTACAAGACTCTTCCTAGTCTTATCAACTAAAGAACCTAACAAATACCAAGAACACCCTCTTGGATTTCCAATAAGTCTCTTGAGAACAATCCTCTCAAAAGATACCTCTTGTTTCCAACAATGGACAACAAGGAACACAAGTAGTCTAATACTTAATTCCAACAATCCTGGAAAAAAGTTACACTTTGTATAATTTTATGAAGTATGATTTCTTGAAAGATGTTGATCACATAGAGTGACTTCTTTTAAGTTTCTTCTTTCTTCTCTTGTAAGCAATTCAAACTGTAACACAATGGTTAGATAATGCTCAAAGATTTCTGTTCTTATATGTGTGAAAGTGCAGAAAGTCTTTGTTCTTAAAAGTTAAGAAATATGAAGTTTGAATATTTTACAAAGTTCAGAATTATTGCATAAGAGAAGAGTTGTTTATGATTTGAAAGATTTAGTATTTAAAGTAATCAAGATACCTTTCCAAATAGACACTTTTCTGTTTGAAAAACTTGAGAGGATGCAATGTATGACCATGCATCTATTGGAGAAAAGGTGCGAAGGATATCTTGAAACCAATTCAGATTTTTCAAAAGTTACAATGTGTAAATCGATTAACATAAGATGTAAATCGATTGCACGGGTTTGTAACGTTCATGTTTTCAAAAAAATTGAAGTGTAAATCGATTAGCATGTTGTGTAAATAGATTTACAAGTGTTAAAAATTAACTTAGTTCTGTGACCAATCGATTTACACTTCATGTAAATCGATTGCTGCCAGAAACAATCAGTTTTTGAAAAGGCATGTGTAAATCGATTTACATCAAGTGTTAATCGATTTACATCAGTAAAAAAACTTAAAATTTGTTTTAAAATTTAAGTGAAGTGTTGTGACAAGTGTATATATCATTTTTGAGCATTTCTAATCAATGCAGTTCAAATGAGAATTGTTATACTTGATTGCTTGCCATGATCCTTGAAGATTTGAGTGAATGATGCTTTAAGCTAATTCCACTTCTTTTCCTTCTTGCCATAATGCTTGTTTGTCTTTCATCAAACTAGCTTGTTTGTCTTTCATCAAAACTAAAGTTGAGTTGAGGCTTGAGATTACAAAAACAGCTTCATAAGGCATCCCCAGCTTTTGAGCACGGGCTCGAACCCACTGGAGATATGGTTGCATAGGGAGAGAAGTCTTTGGTCCTAGGTCGTGAGGGTCAGACCTATTCACCATGCCCCAGGCTCGTATAAACCTCCGGAGATGCTCTTCAACGTCCTCCTTATAGTCAAAGACAATATCTGTAAGAAGCAGCTCATGAGGACCGTCTCTCCGAGCGCGACTAAACTGCCGCAAAGCCAAGCAAGGACTGTAGGTTATTTCCCCTCTAATTCCAAGCAATGGGACATTAGGGTATTCCCCATATCGATCAATGATAGCTACTCTTTCCATATCCTTAGAACTCCAAAGAATGTCTGTATGAGCAAGGGACATGATTATGTAAGCCCAACCTACACCTTCCTCATTCTTCAATACAGACTTAGGGAGGTGCGGAATAAACCACCTCGCCAGCAGCGGCATGCAACACATGAGGGTCCCTCTTCTTCGCACGGTACGAGTATAGAGAGAACGCATAATATCATCCAAAAGAGTAGGCACTGGATTACGAGACAAGAAGATCTTGAACGTATTCACATCTATGAAGGAATCTAGATTCGGGAAAAGAACCAAACCGTAGATGAGGAGAGCCAATATGTCTTCAAAAGCTTGAAAGTATAAGTTATCCCAGAACTGTTGAGCTTTATCCATTAGAAACTTGGCCAAGAAACCTTTAACCCCACTCTGTGTCTCCCAGTTAGATACTACATCAGCCCTTTTTAGATGTAAGGCTGAAGCAATGTCCTCGGGTCTAGGAACCTCCTCCAAACCTGTGAAGGGTGTCTGTTCGAGGATGGATATGCCCAGTAAGTCAGAAAACTCCTCCAAAGAGGGAACTAGCTGATAATCCGGGAAGGTGAAACAATGATGCACCGGATCGAAGAATTGGAAAAGCACACTCATCATTTGGTCATCCAACTTTGAAGTGACCAAGCTAAGGAGCTGTCCGTGTCTTCTAACAAATGAAGAAATATCAGGAACCTTTGAGACTAACTCTCTGAGTTGAGCAGGCATTTGCACGAAGTTAACTCGAATGGTATTTCTGCATACGGAAGCCATAATCTGCAAAACAGAACAAAGATAAATCCCATCGGTCTTTGAAATGGTTAGTATAATGAAGTATACATGATATGTCATGATGCATGATGTCATGATAAAACACAAAACAGGTATAACAGGTAACAAACATGGTAAAGGCAAACAAGTCACACAAGAGCCCTTAAGTTTCAGGCTTGCATGGGGTCTAGACACTACCCTCTTGAAGTTCAGTTGGTTTCAACCTGTCCTAATAATAGTAACCGGGTTCTAGAGGTTCTCAATATCACTGACCATCCTCCATCGGTCATGGTTTCAGCTCACGCAATCTTTTCTTGCAGCCGAAACTATCTCGAGAGTATGGTCTCAATGAGTGTAGTATCGAGTATCAACCAGTTCTCAGCTCTATACCGAGGCCGACTATCTCACTACTTCCTATGGCCAAGTTGGTCAATTATAGGTTCTAAGGTCAGTTGATGCTTAACGATCCATATAGCAGCCCCGTATTCTCCTTGTTTCTCCACAAGGGATACCGGTACCAACCAATGTGTGTGATACGGTGGGAGAACTGACTTGGGATTTGCGTTTGTTTTCGCACTTGTTCGGTTTAGCAAGAGTCACCACCGACTTTTTATTTTATCCTAAGGAAAGGTCAAAAAGCACAGGAAAGACCTTTGAGATGTTTTCGTGGGTTCGGGGGGTAGATTATGAAAAGGGAAGGTGCTAGCACCCTTTTCATCCATGGTTATCCATAGGCTCTTAGTTACTTGTTTTAGATCACTTGCCTTTTCTTTTCAATTGTTTGAAATGGTGCTTTGTGTGTGTGGTTTTGAAAATGCTTTGAAAAAGATGCCTTGTCTAGGCAACCTTTGTAATGATTCTTGTTTGAATATATACAAAGGTGTATGTCTTTTTGAAAAGATAATTCAATGTTTTGAAAGTTGTTTGGAAATTATTTTTGAAGTTGTGTTGTGAAGTGTATTTGAAAAATGGCAAGGATGTTTTGCAAGATTTTTGATCAAGTAACTAAGATTTGTCTACCCTATTTTACTCAAAGATTTTTCTTATGTTTTTTACCCTTTTAACAGTGTTGTTTCACCATTGTGTTTGATGAACAACCTTGCGTTAGGATGTTAAACGGGACAGGCGCGGGTCATCGTATGCAATCATTGAAGGAAAATTGTGAGACGCTCTAGCAATTTTATAAGGGACGAGATCGTTTTATCGAAGGCAACATCGAGGGTCATCGAGGGACTACGATCTTTGTTTATCGAAGGGACAATTGCTAGAGTGTCTCATACTCGAGGGACATGATTGCATTTTCCGGGGCAACAAGTGGAATTACCCTAAGGGTGTAAGTGTGCATAGTGTGTTTGATTTTCATGCATTCAGTATTTGATTAGGGGTTGTCTACTTGTTAATTTTATCCTGCCATACATTCCCTATTTTAGTAGCAAGCATACAAAAGTAATAAAATGCAGAAAGATAAAATCCTACGCTATTACAACCATATCGAAAGGCATAAAAAATATGAAGGAAAAAAATAAGATAAAAGTAAGAAAAATGAGTGTCTTTCGATTGGTGGGAAGCAGCCTTCGACTTGAATTTTGTTGGCCTCCTCCGATTGGGGCTGACAACAGGAAAGTCACGTCTTTTGATTGGGCCTTGGCAGGGGCGAGGTCCTGTCCTTCGATTGGGCAATGGCACCAGCAAGTTGTATCCTTCGACTGGGGCCTGGAAGTAGCACGTTGTATCCTTCGACTGGGTTAGAGATAGTGGGGGAGTGCCTTTCGTCTCTGCATGGAAACTAGTGTATGGCAAAGCCTTCTGGTTCTTCCTTATTGCCTTCTTGCCTTCTTCGACTGGAGATCGAAAGCAGTGAGGGAATGCCTTTCGACTGAGCCTGGAATCAGTGAAGGCATGCTTTTCGTCCAGGCCTAGAAGTCAACATGGTTTTCCTCCTGGTTGTCTCTTTCGTTTGACCTGGAGAAAAAGGGTAGAAGCCAGAAGCTTCGTTTCCTATTTCATGTTTCCTGTTTCTTTCATTTAAAGCATTAAATGGCAACATGGCCTAAGGCCATGCTAGTATTTGTCTTTCAAACAGTTTAATAGTTAAAGCTAGTTCAGGTAAACAAAAAGCAAAACGAAAGGGTTAACTTTAAAAAACATGTTAAAAGGGTGGAAACGAAAGAAACAATGGTATATACATGCTTGAAACGAACGAAAAGATTATTTACATATTATGCCATGAAATTAAAGGTTCAAGGGTAAGAGTGACTTACCTTGATGGAGGCTTTGAATGGGTGTGGGACCTTGAGTGGAGGCCCAGGGTTCTAGATTTGAAAGAGGGGGGCCAACAGTTATGCTTGGAATGCTGGATTCGAAGGAAGGAAAGAAACAAGTCTTATGTTTCTTTCCAAACTGGATTCGAAGGATACTGAAGAGTATTTGTTCTTCAAAATCGAAGGAAGTAAGTATGTGATTCTGGGTTTTTTCTCACAAGTGTTGAAGGGACTTGAGAGATTTGTTGTGTTTGAGAAAATTTAGGAGATTCGTTCCTCTGGTCCAAAGATCCTCCTTTAAACATGTGTTGGAGCCTCTTATTTATAGGCAAAGTTGGCTGAAGCTTTTGGAGGGAAAACAAAATAATTTGAACAATTTTAGTAAACTGCTCTTTGTAGCCTTCGAGGGACAGTGGTTGTATGCTGTTTTGGTGCAAGAATGGAGCAGTGTTTCAAGACTGCTGTGCAGCAGTTTTGGCCAGTGTACCATGCCTGAACTTGGCAGCAAGCATCTTTGAATATTTCATCCTTTCATTTTGACCCTCCTTCGACCAGATTCTTCTTCCAACATATTGTTTGACTTTCTTCCAACAAGTGTCCTTCGAACGAATCACCTTTGTGCATCGTTTGAAGGGGCCAAATGTGTCTTAAGGTGGGGCTTTGTAAATCTTTCGAATGGGCCCTCAAGCATGTCCTTCGAATGGGATTCCGAGACGTGTCCCTTGAATGGATCATGTATGCTTCTTTGAAAAGGGCCAAATGTATCCTTCGAATGGACTAGTCAGGCGTACCCTTCAACAGGGACTCATATGTATGCCCCTCAAGTCCACCACTATATGTCTTTTGAAGGGGCCATCAACCATGTGCTGAAGTTTGTCAAGGATGGAAATGCAGCAGACTAAAGAGAAATGTTGTCCAGTTGAAGCTAGTACAAACGTAGTCAATGTTTTGTCGAAGCCTTGTGGTCGAAACAAGCTAATGCCCAGTCGAAGCTTGTATCGAAGAAAACATATTGCCAAATCGAAAGCTCATGCTCGAAGGAAGCATATTGCCCAATCGAAGCTTGGGTCGAAACAAACATAAAGGGAGTCATTGCCTTTTAGCGTGAGGGAAGTTCATGGCTTCTGAGTCGAAGGGTATTCCTAAGTTGCATTCGAAGGAGGCTCTTGCTCAAAACGAAGGATGTAATCCAAGTTGCATTCGAAGGAGGCCAAGAGTCAATCGAAGGATGCTGAATCGAAGGAGACCTGTTTTCCTCCAAATTTGTCAAAATGTTATTTTTATCTGTTTTCTCCCTTTTTGACAGTTTCCTTTTAATTTTGGTACTGGAAAATCCCAATGCACTTGTGCAAGCTTGAACCTTGAGAATCCTTGTGAGAAAGGCCTTGAAGAATGAGAGGGCAAATTTTGGGGTACAACAGCTGCCCCTGTTCAATCTTCTTGAACCTGAAGAGTTAGATTGGTGGGTCCGCCATTCGTGACTTTGAAGGTGGAAGATGATTGAACACTAGAGTGCCCAGAAAATTTGCACTCGAAGATGTGTTAGTTGATTATGTGGGGAATGGGCTTAAAGATGCCATTTGGAGAGGTAATGGATAGTTGTTGGAGATGGCCTTAAAGATGCCATCCAGAAGTGATTGCTGGACTGTATCTATAAGCTGGAACTGGATGATTGCCAGAATGGTGTCCGTGTCTGGAGCGCATCTGGAAGGTATTTGAATGAGTGACAGAATGACATCCGAATCTGGATCATATCTGGACTGTATTTTGAATGAGTCTAGAATAAGTATCAGAATGTCAGCCATATCTGGATCGCATCTGAACTGTCTCTAGAAGGAGTTTGGAATAAGTATCAGAATGTCAGCCATATCTGGATCGCCTCTGAACTGTCTCTAGAAGGAATTTAGAATAAGTATCAGAATGTCAGCCATATCTGGATCGCATCTGAACTGTCTCTAAAAGGAATCTGGAATAAGTATCAGAATGTCATCCATATCTGGATCGCATCTGAACTGTCTCTTAGAAGGAATCTGGAATAAGTATCAGAATGTCAGCCATATCTGGATCGCATCTGAACTGTCTCTAGAAGGAATCTGGAATAAGTATCAGAATGTCAGCCATATCTGGATCGCATTTGAATTGTCTCTAGAAGGAATCTGGAATAAGTATCAGAATGTCAGCCATATCTAGATCGCATCTGAACTGTCTCTAGAAGGAATCTGGAATAAGTATCATAATGTCAGCCATATCTGGATCGCATCTGAACTGTCTCTAGAAGGAATCTGGAATAAGTATCAGAATTTCAGCCATATCTGGATCGCATCTGAACTGTCTCTAGAAGGAATTTGGAATAAGTATCAGAATGTCAGCCATATCTGGATCGCATCTGAACTGTCTCTAGAAGGAATCTGGAATAAGTATCAGAATGTCAGCCATATCTGGATCGCATCTGAACTGTCTCTAGAAGGGATCTGGAATAAGTATCAGAATGTCAGCCATATCTGGATCGCATCTGAACTGTCTCTAGAATGAGTTTGGAATAAGTATCAGAATGTCAGCCATATCTGGATTGCATCTGAACTGTCTCTAGAAGGAATTTAGAATAAGTATCAGAATGTCAGCCATATTTGGATCGCATCTGAACTGTCTCTAGAAGGAATCTTGAATAAGTATCAGAATGTCAGCCATATCTGGATTGCATCTGAACTGTCTCTAGAAGGAATCTGGAATAAGTATCAGAATGTCAGCCATATCTGGATCGCATCTGAACTGTCTCTAGAAGGAATTTAGAATAAGTATCAGAATGTCAGCCATATCTGGATCGCATCTGAACTGTCTCTAGAAGGAATCTGGAATAAGTATCAGAATGTCAGCCATATCTGGATCGCATTTGAACTGTCTCTAGAAGGAGTTTGGAATAAGTATCAGAATGTCAGCCATATCTGGATCGCATCTGAACCGTCTCTAGAAGGAATTTAGAATAAGTATCAGAATGTTAGCCATATCTGGATCGCATATGAACTGTCTCTAGAAGGGATCTCAGAAGATGGTGATCTTTTCCTGTTGATTGATCTTTCCTGAAAAGGTAAAGAGTTAGCTGTATGCAATGTCATGATGTATGCATTGTGTAATGATGTTCTCAAAATAAAATGAGATTTGTGTCATATGTATTTTTTATGCATATGTTATGAATGTTGTTGAAGTGTAATTTTGTCTTGGACTTTGCTCAAAATGTTTCCACCGTGGATTCCTGCTTTGTTGTTTAAGGAGAACTCCGCTGGGGGATATTGAAAAATCTATGGGGAGTATGTTTATTTCTGCTTGGGAAAAGAGTTTAGGAGTCTTAGTCGTCCGTTGCTCTACTGGGGAGTTGAAGTTGAACTGATATCTGGTCGGGTCCAGGTTTCGCAGTAACTTGCTGGGGATTATAGAGTAGTCTACTGGGGAAGAGGAGTTGTGGTCCTTTGATTTGTAGTAGTCGGAGAGGCAAACTCAAGCTGGGGAATCCTGGTGTTGTTGGGGAAATAAACCCTGTCGTCAGTCCGCTAGAGAGGTGACATCTTCGTTGGGGGAAGTCCTCGAGGATTCTTGAGGTTGATTAAGCTGGGGAAAGGGGGTCAGAGATTATACTCTTGCTGGGGAATCATCCTATGAGAAGGACTTTGGGGAGACTTGTCATTGCACCTAGTAGCGAATGTTTGTGGTATTGCCAAAAAGTTTGATTGTACGCAACCCTTTGTTGGGATTGACGCTCAATGTCCCAAGTGACGGAGATGGAGACCTGCCCCTGGTTACTCTGCACTTCTTTGAGAGATTTCCTGGAATCTTGATTGGACTGCCCCAGGTGTGTTGGATAGTGACATGTCATTCCCCCTTGTTGATAGGAGATTTGTCAATGGAAGTGTCATCCTTTTTGAAGTGATTTTGTTCACTGAGAGAGCTTTTGTTCACTGGATATTCATTGTGTGAATTTCTCTGCTGTTAAACAAATAGCCATATGAAAACAATGATATTCAAGTAATGCAAAGTTTATGTTTGTCTTGAAGTTTTTTGAAAATTCGTTTTAGTGAGTAAAGAAATTTTGCTAAGAAAATTCAAACTCAGGATTTAGAGCAGAGCCTTACAGGAGTCAGGATACCTTTTGTAACAGTATGCTTTCGAACTAACCCATGCTTCAATTAGAACTTTTGAAGGGTTGTAACATGGCTTAGTTCACGGTTTAAGAAACAAAGGATAAAGGCTCAAAGTATATTTGTACCCACCCGCTCTTCGTGATGTTCTTCAATCCTACACTCAGTTAATATGTGCGTCGAACTCTATTCGAGTTTGGAACGACATTTTGGTGATGGTTCACCAGTTGAATTTATTGGAAGGAAGTCATTATTTTTGCAACATTTTTCATATTGTTGAGGATTGGTAATGACCCTTTTTTGATTTATTATCCCTAATTTTTGCCTGACTGTTCCTGTTTTCGAGATTACAGTCAGCGGGATGCCCCAGCTTTCTTATGCCTCCTTGGTAGGTTTTGGCTCAGTGGGCTTTTCTCTTTTGAGAGATAATGACTGCCTATGAGATAAGGAACCATCACTGTCTTTTGGTTCCAAAGGAATTTTTTTGATGTTATTCGTTGTATTACGAACTGAGAGTTTACGACTTTAATGCACATCTTTTGAATTAACTGAGTGACTACCCTGTCCCGGGTTTAAAGGTTTCAATTTGTGTTTAAAACAGAAAACTTCTACTTCTTTGGCTCGAAGGGGTTGACTAGGGATTATCTTCCTTATAACTCCAGTGTTTAGGATTTGAAAGAAACGCCTGTACATCGTCAGCAAGGTCTGTCCAAAAGCATAATGTATGAGATTATGGCATTGTTTCGTCATCCTCCCTCTAAAGGCTTGTAACTTTTAGCAAGAGTTGAAAGTCATAAAGAGAGCATAATTATAGTGAAAACGAATGGATGAATTCAAGACAAACATATGCAATGCATTAATGAAACAGAGTTTGACATTAACAGATAATTGTTTGAATAACAAAAGAGATTACAACTTGAAAATTCAAATGAAACAAAGATGCTCTCAATGATTCGTCAAAGGAGCAGTGATTATGCTAGAGACTCCGGAGAGTCAAACTCGATCTCCTTGGCATCAATCATGTCTTGGACCTTGTTCTTCAGAGCCCAACAGTTGTTTGTGTCATGCCCTGGGCTACCAAAATGATAAGCACATCTTGCATCCGGGTTGTAGTTAGGAGAAGAAGTCTTAGGGTTCGGATGAGGAGCCTTTAATGTAATCAGCTCTTTCTTCAACATGTGTTGTAGCGCTTGAGCTAGTGACATGTTGATCTTAGTGAATTGTATTTTAGGCGCGACCTCCTTACGTTGATGCCCCTGTTGACGCTGGTGAGGTTGTTGTTGGGCTTGTGACCCTGAAGCAAGTTGAGGAGCTTTTCCCTTGTCTTCTTGGTTCGAAGGAGGTTGAGTGATGACTTGATCTTCAACCTTAGATGTTTGCCCCACTTTGTTGTCTCGAAGCAGTTTGTTGACGAGAACCCTGAGCTCTTCTTGTCTTTGAGCTAGGTTTTGAATGAGATCCATCCGGCCCACCAATTGTCCCATCATCTGGATCTTTATTGTTGCCAGCTCAATCTGAAGTTCTTCCAACTGATCATTCCTGACACTGCCTGAATTCCCCAAGACCATGCCCCGTGTGAGGAGAGCTTTCACTTCTTCTTGCCCCTGGGACAGGTTCAAGAACATTTCTTGAAGTTGAGCATTTTGATCCTGGATATCTTTGACAGTCCTCTCTAGAGCCATCTCTACTGAAATAAATAGTAGGAGAATAAGGAAACCTGAAAAGGAAAACCTGTTATGATACAATGCATGATATGTGGATGCATGTTTTCAAGAATCTCTCGGGGTAAACACAAGAAAATGTTAGAGAATGAACTTTGATCAACATCTTTGATTGGATACCTTTGTACCGGTGGATGTCTTTCCACGAGAATCAAGCTCACCATGTCAAGTGGGTCATAGCCCCCGATTCAAGTTGTTGCACTTGATCTTTGACGGCGTTTGTTTAGAGGAAAATGAAACCTCTTGCCCTTTGGTAGATGTCTGGTTCAACGTGACTCTGCATCAAAAGACCCTCGAGATCCTTGAAATGGTTATTGAAAATGCTATGGTATGTGTTGTACCCCAAAATTTGCCCTCCCATATTCTCCAAGATTTGTCAAGAATCATCTTCAAATGGTTCAAGATTTCTCAAAGGTTGCACAATCCAAATGCCTCCTAAGCCAGTCAAAATTAGGGTTTTGGTTCCTTCAATAAATTTGGGGTTTCCAATGGCTCAATCAAGTCCCATAGGCCTATATACATTGTCAAGCATCTACATGTCAAGTCTCAAGACTCACAATGTCAAATTGCACAGTCAAAAGCTCCATTTGCTTCACAATCAACTGCAGGTGTAAAATGGTCATTTTGCAGTCAAAAGTCAGAATTTTTGGTCAACATATTATTTTGAGTCCACAATCATCATTTGATCAAGTCTTGATCATGATTCCACAAGAATGGCTCAAAAATCATCAAAGATGCAAAAGTTACTATTTTTGGACAATAGAAAAGTCAATTGTATCTTGACCAAGGCATAACTTTTTCATGGTTCATCAGAAAAATACCATCCAATGCTCATTTTGAAGGGGATGACATTTACTACAACTCATCTTCACACTCCAAGTCCAAGAAATGCTCTCATAAAAAGTTATCAATTTCTACATTATAGGTCAATTTCAAAAGTCAACAAAAAGGCACTTTAAGTCAAAGACCATAACTTGAGATTGGTAAATCCAAATGACATGGTACCAAAGGCATTGGTTAGAGGACTTCAAGACCTTTCCAAAATGTCCAAGAACATGTTCATATGATCAAAATTGAGCAAGATATGCATTGGAGAAGTTGGGAAATTTTTGTGAATTTGCAAAAGTCAACTTTGCTCAAAACACCTTGTTTTTGCTAATGGGCCTCAAATTTCTTCTTGAAACTCTATCCATGGCCTATGCACGACCCATCAAGCTTATTTGAACTTATTTTTCTTATTTTTATTAATTATTTGGATTTTTAATCAATTTTAATTCATTTAATTAATTTAAATTGTAGGAAATACAAAGATTTGATTTTTTCAATCTTTTTGTGAAGCAAACAAGCTCAAGATATGCTGGCAATTCGTGTGCAAATCAAAGGGACAAGAATCTCCAAGTTTGGCAAGTTTTTCCAATCAAAAAGATTCAAAAATATATGATTGCAAATCAAATATACAAACATCAATTCCATGGATTCCTTGGCAAAGATTTAACCTAGTTTCATTCTACTATATATACATGAGCTAAACCTAATCATGCAGACGTGAAATTGCTGCAAACAAAGCCATAGCCATATTGAATTTTTTCAAGAAAATTGCAAAACTGTTTTCTGCATTCTAGCACGATTCAAAGGCGTTTGTTGATTTCAATACATTGCTGGAAGTGTGAGGAATGTGTGGCAATCAGAATCAAGCGTTAAAGCTCCAGAAATCACCCTAAACAGACTCACGGTTTGCATATTTTTCTCATAATCGAAACTCATGATTCATAAGCTTTTAACATGATTTATGGTTTGTTTTGCATTGCTTGAATCTATATAAAGCTAATGGTATTGGTTAATTGACTTATAATGCCCAGAATCACAAGTTACCATTGAAGAAATCTAGGGTTCTTGAGCTTCCAAATTGGGGCTTTATTATCCAGGAAAAATTGGAGCCCTTAAGACCCATGGTTAGAATCGTTGAGACCAGACGAATCTAAGGGGACCATCGCGAAATATTTCTGTAGCCTGTAGGGCTAATCGCTATTATTCCTCATCATGTTTTGTGGGGGTTAAAAACCCCCGCTATCTAACATGTATTTTGCAGGTTCAGCGAAGACGATGATGAGGTGGTGATGCGTGGTTGGACAATTCAAAATACGCGCGTTTTATTTGTCTTTATAGCATATTATTTGGTTTCTTAATATAATGACTGTGTAGTGTTATACTAACAAAGCGTGCAAGTTGGTGGAGTGGTTGGCCAGATGTTCAATAGGCGTTGGGACCTGGGTTCGATTCCCAGGTCCCCCAAATAATTGTTTCTATTTTTTCCTTATGTGTTCACATACAGGTTGCCAAAAAGTGCCTACCATGTACCTCAATCATCAAAACGCCAAGTGGCCACCCTCACAGATCTAATGGCCAGGAGATGCTGACCATGGTACTCCCAGTCAACATGTGCCCTGGAAGATCCCAAAAGTCAAACGGACTGGCAAACAAATGGGCTTGAGAATTGCTAGCATACCTCCAAAGCTGGCCCATCACCCCCTGGTTTCTTTATTCCTTTTCCTTTTCTATTTTAATTTCTATTTAATTATTTTATTAATTATAATTAGTATTATTATTATTTAATTACCTCACAAATTATATTTTCATAATAAATTCAAAAAAATGTAAATATTTTTATTATTATTATTATTATTTATTAATTTCACTTTATTTTTTGTAAATAAATACTAACACAAATTAATTTAGTTAATTAGGTTAACTTTGATTTTTTTTCACAATAAATAAAATTAATATAGAAATTAGGGTTTTTACTAACTTGTGACTTTTTATTTTATTTTCATTAAAACATTAAAAACTAAAAATACTTTGTTTTCTTTTAATTAATTAATTAATTAGTTTTAGGTTTAATATTTAATTAAATGCAAAAAGGACCAAAATTTCATTCTTTTCTCAAAAAAGGGTCAAAACCCTAAGACTTTTACCGATTCAATTTCTTTTCGCATATTATATTTTTTATTATATTTATGTAATTGTTCCGAGGATGTAATAGCGTAATTAGGACCTTTTTATCGCTTTCTTTATCTTCTCGCAATTTACTTTTCAAGGGTTATGTTTTTGGCGATGTAAATACCCGACGCCTTGTAATAGCGTAGATTTACTTTCCGCAATTTATTTTCCGCACAATTATTAACTGTTAATTATGCATGCAAGACTTGCCTGAAAAATAAAATCAACCCGTAGCTCACCATAATACATGTGCAAAGATAATATGAACTGAATCCTGACACACTCGCACATGCCACTCCTAGGGTACGCCTCACTTGGTTGCCTCGACGCGGTCATTGAGTATAGGGTGTTTTAGAGGTCTCCCTCCTGCCTAAAGATCCAAGTTGCCTCGAAACGGTTGCCTCGGATAAAAAAAGGATCTAGGACATTAGGGTTACCGCTAAGGCGTCCTACTATTGCTTTGGTGACCACACATGTCCCATATAATCGAATTGACCCGAATAACTCCAACGACGGTGCTACCTACTTCTCAATAGTGGGATAGTACTGTCTAAAGGACATTTACACAGCTTAATTCCTTAGAGTAGGTAGATTTATCCTGGGTACTTGCTCTTTCAAAAAACAAAACAAACTTTTCGCACTCACACTTTCAAACAAACACTTCATACACTCTTGAGGACTGATACAAGAGTTACCTAGAAGTTTTCAAAACAAACTTTTTCAAAACCCACAAACACAAGAAAAGCAAACATTTTTTGAAAACATAGTGAGCAAGTACCTAAGAGCCCGTGGATAACCACAGATAGAAAGGGTGCTAACACCTTCCCTTTCTATAATCTACCTCCCGAACCGAGAAACATCTCGAAAAGGAATTTTGATGTGCTTTTGTCCTTTCCTTGTTGGAGAACATAAAAGACGGTGGCGACTCTTGCTTACCGCGACATTTTGCGAACCAGCATTTCCAAAACAGTCAGTTCTATTTCCACCAATCACAGAACTGGCGACTCTGCTGGGGACTATTATAAGTGAGGTGTACCTTAGGATTAGATCATTCTATGTTTTCAATTGTATGCCTTGTTTGCTTTAATATTGTGGGCTTGTATTGGAGTTTCATAGATCCTAACCCGGACCTGGGGAATACCCTTTAGGTAGCAATAAGCTGTGAGGGACCTGTCCGGCGTAGACCGACACGGGTGAAGCAGTAGCTACGTTGGTGTGACACCTTGGTCTATACCGATATCCCTTGTGTTGGAACGAGGAGAATGTGGGTCTTCTGAGGAGTCATTAAGCACCAACCGACCTTAGAACCCTAAATTTACCCAACTTGGCCATAAAACAGTAGCAGTATGCTACACTCATTGAGGCTAAACTCTCGCGATAGTTCCGGCTGCAAGAAAAGATTGCGAAGCTGGAGTTATGACCGATTGAGGGTAGTCAGTGATATTGAGATCCTCTAGAACCCGATTACTATTTTCTAGGATAGGTCTTAACCAACTGAAACTGAAAGAGGGTAGTACCTAAACTTCATGTCGGCCTGAACTCTAAGGGTTGTCTTGTGTGACATGTGTGCCTTGCCATGTTTGCCTTTTGTGAATACTTGTGGTGTGCTTTATCATAACATCATACCATCATAACATTGCATGCATCCTGCATAAGGACTAACCCATTTCAAAGACAAGAGGGTTTCATCTTTGCTCTATTTTGTAGGACATTATGATGCCCATGCGAAGGAATACTATCCGGCTCAACTTTGTTCACCCACCTGATTTGCTTAAAGAATTGGTTGACAAAATTCGAAACACTACTTCCTTCATCAAGAGGCATGGTTCTCTTCTCGGTTTAATCACTTCAAGGTGGGACCAACAACTGATGAGTGTCCTGACCCAGTTTTATGATCCCCCGTACCATTGCTTCACCTTTCAAGACTTCCATCTGGTCCCTACCCTGGAAGAATTCTCTGATTTGCTTGGTATCCCTGTTTTAGAACAGACTCCATTCACTGGTTGGGAGAAGACTCTTAGGCTTGAGGAGATTGCTGCAGCCCTTCCCTTGACCAACAAAGAGGTAATGGATAACTGGGAGACTAGAAGCGGAGTTAAGGGCTTTTTGGCAAGTTCCTGATTGGCAAAGCTAATAGTTTCTGGAACGACTTAGACTTCAGGGCGTACAAAGACATTCTGGCTCTCTTGATCTATGGTATAGTATTGTTTCCAAATCCTGATACCATTGTTAATGTCAACGCTATAAGGATCTTCATCTCTCGGAACCCTGTACCCACTCTCTTGGGTGACATCCTACAACAGCTCTATGCTCGTACTGCCCGAAGACGGGGAACTTTGTGGTGTTGTGCTCCTTTATTGGTGAGGTGGTTTATTTCGCACCTCCCTAAGTTCATGCTGAAGAACAAAGAAGGAAGGGGCTGGGCTCATAGGTTAATGTCTCTCACTGATAATGACATCATTTGGACTCTCAGAGGTTTGGATGAGGTAGCTGTTATTGATCGTTGCGGAGAGTATCCTAATGTTCCATTGATCGGTACCCAGGGAGGAATCTCTTATAATCCATGTTTAGCTCTCTGTCAGTTTGGAAGAGCCAGGAGAGCAAGGCCTCATGAGATGTTGATACCTCACATCAGTTTTGAGTTTCAGGTAGATAGTGACGAGCTGCGTCGTAGATTCATCAGGGCTTGGGACAGAATTCACAAAGCTGACCCATATGAGTTGGGACCGAAGACTTCTCTGCCTATGGAATCCTACTATATATGGGTCCGCATCCGTGCTCAGAAGTTAGGGGTTCCTCCGACTGTTCTTCATCCTCAGATACCCACTGATGTTGACACACTGAAAAGGTCTTGGGCACAACTGCAGGAAGAACGGGATTCTTATTGGGAAAGTTTCAATGAACAAGAAAAGAAAATCCAGAAGCTGACCAAGCAATTGGAGAACGAGCGGATCTTGAATGACTATATCCGTACTGAGAAGAAGAGGCCATGGGAGCATTGATGGGCCTTGGATGTTCTTTTACAGCTTTTGTTTACTTTTCAGTATTTTCATTTATGTAACGCCTAAGGGCAAGTTGTTGAACAATTTAAATTTTAAAGTTTGAATCTAATAAAGTGTGTTTCCTTTTTGTCTACAAAGTTGAATCCCGATTGTCTTTGAAAACATAAATCATACGCATTCCATTCATCATATGCATAACAGGTACCCTTTTTACAGGTCACTTATCTTCTTCGCTGTTTATTTCAGCAATCATCATGTCTTCTGAACCTACTACTGAACAAGCTATCAAGGCCCTCCAGGCCCAGAATGCCCAGTTCCAGGAATTGGTTATGAGCCTAGCCCAGGGTCAACAGGAGTTGAAGACTCTGATTCTGAAGAAGAAGAAGAAGAGGACTGTGTTGTTCAACACTGGACGGAGGTTTGGAAATGGACTACAAAATGAGGTTGATCTGACTACTTCCTCTGTAGGGAAAGACAGTCCCCAAGAGAGAAGGGTTCCTAGTCCCGTGATCTCTGACAACGAGACGGATTACAATGATGAGCAGTACCCTCCTGCTGAGGACAGGTACAAATAGTTGGAGGATCGCTTAAGTGCTATGGAGATTCAACATGTGCCCGGGTTGGACTTTGGAGACCTAGGCTTATCCTCTGGGGTGGTAATCCCCCACAAGTTCAAGGCACCTGCTTTTGCAAAGTACGACGGAGCTTCCTGTCCTAACCTGCATCTCCGATCGTATGTAAGGAAGATCCAACCTTACACAGTTGACAAGAATTTATGGATCTATTTCTTCCAGGATAGTCTTTCAGGGACTCAACTCGAATGGTTCTATCAGCTGGATGAAGCCAGTATTCGTAATTGGGAGGACTTGGCTACTGCATTTTATAAGCAGTATCAGTATAATTCCGACCTCGCTCCTAGGCGTACCCAACTCCAGGGTATGTCACTAGGGACGGGTGAAGGATTTAAGGAGTATGCGCAAAAGTGGAGAGACCTGGCTGGAAGGGTGCAGCCACCTTTGACTGACCGTGAGCTCGTTGATATGTTCTTGGGGACCCTGTCTGGTCCTTTCTTCAACCATCTGATTGGGAATTCTTCAGCTGGGTTTACAGATCTGATCTTGACTGGTGAGAGGATAGAAGTTGGTATCAAGTCTGGAAAGATACAAAAAGGTGCCTCCTCGAGTACTGAGAAGAAGCCGTTCAAGAAAGAATCTAGTGTTGTTTATGGTTCAAGGAGACAAAATAAACCGGAACGCCACCAAGCTGTCAATGCGGTGGTAATTTCAAAGCCTGTTGCTGCTCCTCAGCAATATAACCAACCAAGGGGTGAGAGACCTAAGAGGCAGTTCACTCGACTCAGTATGACCTTGTCCCAGATATTGCCGCAACTACTGTCAACCAATCTGGTAACTATAAAAGAAGCTCCGAAGGTAGTGAACACCACATCCCCAAAGTACAACCCCAACGCCCGCTGCGCTTATCACTCTGACAGCCCGGGGCATACTACGGATGATTGTTGGGCTCTGAGGAATAACGTTCAGGACCTTATTGATGCTAAAGAGATAGAGTTCGAGGCGCCAGAAAGGCCCAATGTTGTGACTGCTCCCATGCCCAAGCATGGAGTAAATGTTGTAGAGGAAGACCTGTATGTAGCCTCTGTGGACGATATTATTACTCTGCTATTGACTGTCAAAAGGAACCTGTTGTTGTCCGGTTTATTTCCGGGATGTAGTAAAGGTTGCCATCTATGTTCTGTTTCACCTGCTGGTTGTCCTTTGTTGAAGTCAGGCGTCCAAAACCTGATGGATAACAAAGAGATCTTGTTCGAGAAGATTGTTGTTCCTGCTATCCCTACTGAAGAAGTGTCCATTGTTACTATTTTCAACAACTCTCCTAAGGCTCCCTCAAAGAAGCCTGTCAAAATCATGTCTACTCAGAAGATTGCTCCTATCATCATCACTGTTCTGGGGCCCCTCCCCTATACATCCGACAAAGCTGTCCCGTGGCACTATGGGGCAGATGTTTATGTGCTTGGAGTCAAACAAGAGTTCGATACTAATACTGGCGTCAGTAACATCACCGGGCCTTCTAAAGTCACTCGCAGTGGTAGGCTCTTCTCACCTGATATTGCGCCACCAGCCATCCAGAGACCTCTTGTCATCACACCTGTAAGTATGCCTGTTTCCCTTCCTGACCAAGTTCCTATTTCTATCCCTGCTGCCGAGTCATCTGACGCTCGGGGCAAAGGGATCACTACTGATATGCCTGCCCAGACGGAGGCACCAAAGACAACCACTGTTGAAGCTTCCAAGCAAGAGATGGAAGAGATTCTTAAGATTATCAAGAAGAGTGATTTCAATGTAGTTGAGCAGCTGGGGCACACCCCATCAAAGATTTCTATGCTATCACTGTTGTTGTGTTCAGAGGCCCATGCCAAGGCCCTGATTACCTTCTTGAAGACGGTCCACGTGCCACAAAAGACATCAGCTGATCAATTTACCGACTGTGTGGCCAACTTAACTGCTGATAATGGTTTGGGTTTCTCTGACGCTGATCTGACTGCTAAGGGGAAGAACCATAACGATGCCCTGCATGTATCCATTGAATGCAGGGGCACTACTCTTGCCCATGTGCTGGTTGACACTGGTTCCTCATTGAACGTCTTGCCCAAGAAAGCTCTAGACAGGTTGGATTGCGAGGGTTTGGAGCTGAAGCCAAGTAACATTGTTGTCTGGGCCTTTGACGGGTCTAAAAGGATGGTGCATGGTGAGGTTGACATTCCAATCAGGGTTGGTTCTCAGGTCTTTGATTATACTTTCTATGTGATGGACATTTGACCATCCGACTCTTGTTTGCTGGGTCGTCCATGGATCCACAAGGTTGGAGCTGTGACCTCCACACTGCATCAGAAGTTGAAATACCCGGTCAGGGGGAAGATTGTGACAGTTCAGGGGGAGGAAGAATACATGGTCATCCACCTCAACTCGTTCCGGTACATAGAGATGGATGGGGAATTCATTGAGACCCCCTTTCAACACTTTGAAGGAGTTCCTCAGACACTGGCATCAGCAGAGACTGTGACTGAAGAAGATTCTCCTTTGAAGATGGCTTCCTTAAAGGATGCTCGGGCTGTGATTGAGAAGGGTGAGTGCGCAAATTGGGGCCGATTTCCTGATTTCACTCCGAAGACTGACAAGTTTGGTTTGGGTTTCACTACAGAGGCTCAGAGGGTTGTTCGTAAGGCAAGGATTGGAAGACCTCCTCTATTCATCACCAACCCGGGAGTAAATGCTATTGAAGACGACGTGGAGGAATCTGAATTCGACAGCTGGATCTACCCTACGACCGACGGTGGACCGGACAACTGGACTGTGAAAGACTTCGTACCTATTACTTTTGTCACTCAGTAATGAACTCCTTTGTTTTGAATTTGTAACAAACAATAATTTGAAACTTTATGGCTCCGTGTCTTACCCGGGGCACCGTGGCTTCATTGGTGAGGATTTTTGTGTGTCATTTTCATATATCATCAATAAAAGCATTGGACGTTTTTTGCATTTTAAATCTTGCGCTCCTTGTCTTTATTTATTATATATTGCAAAACAGCTATATTTACACACACTCACCTATACAGGTTCCAATCCACTCTGGATCTCAATGGCAACGACTCTGCTACTGCCAGTTATGACTTCGAAAATCCGATCAACTTAGCCGAAGACGAAGGTGAAGATGATTGCGAAGTGCCCGGTGAACTTGCAAGACTGCTACTCCAGGAAGAGAGGGCTATTCAGCCACACGAAGAGCCAGTGGAAACGGTAAATCTGGGTACTGAGACAGACAGAAAGGAGGTCAAGATCGGTGCAAATCTGGAGTCTAGTGTGAAACAACGGTTGATTCAGATGTTGCATGACTACGTGGAAAACTTTTCCTGGTCTTACGAAGATATGCCTGGGTTGGATACCGACATTGTGGTTCATCACTTGCCTACCAAGGAAGAATGCCCTCCGGTAAAACAGAAGGTCCGCCGTATGCGTCCAGAGATGTCCGAGAAAATCAAAGCTGAGGTTATGAAACAATTTGACGCCGGTTTTCTAGCAGTGACTTCTTACCCTCAGTGGGTTGCCAACGTGGTTCCAGTGCCGAAGAAAGATGGTAAGGTCAGAATGTGTGTTGATTAAAAGGATTTGAACAGGGCAAGCCCTAAGGATGACTTCCCTCTGGCTCACATCGATGTTCTGGTTGACAATACTGCCCAGCACAAGGTATTCTCCTTCATGGATGGTTTTCCGGGTTATAATCAGATAAAGATGGCTCCTGAAGATATGGAAAAGACTACCTTTGTCACTCAGTGGGGCACCTTTTGCTACAAGGTCATGCCTTTTGGGTTGAAGAATGCTGGGGCAACCTACCAACGTGCCATGGTTGCTTTGTTTCATGACATGATCCATAATGAGATTGAAGTATATGTCGAAGATATGATTGCAAGGTCCCAAACTGAGGAGGAACACCTTGACCATCTACAGAAGATGTTTGACCGTCTGAAGTTGTACAAGCTGAGGTTGAACCCGAACAAGTGCACCTTCGGGGTGAGATCTGGAAAACTACTAGGTTTCGTCGTGAGCGACAAAGGTATTCAAGTGGACCCTGCCAAAGTGAAAGCCATACAAGAGATGCCAGTTCCCAAGACAGAGAAAGAAGTCAGAGGCTTTCTGGGACGTCTGAACTACATTGCCCGATTCATCTCGCACGTAACTGCTACCTGTGAACCAATCTTCAAGCTACTGAAGAAAGATCAAGTAGTGCGTTGGAACGATGAATGTCAGGCCGCTTTCGAAAGAATCAAAGAGTATCTCCAAGAGCCACCCATTCTTATGCCACCGGTTGAAGGGAGACCTCTAATCTTATACTTGACAGTACTTGATAGCTCAATGGGGTGTGTGCTGGGGCAACATGACGAGTCTGGCCGAAAAGAGCACGTTATTTATTACCTTAGCAAAAAGTTTACTGACTGTGAGACCCGATACTCACTGCTCGAGAAAACTTGTTGCGCTTTGGTATGGGCTGATCGCCGGCTGAGACAGTATATGTTGACTCACACTACTCTGTTGATCTCAAAAATGGATCCAATCAAGTACATATTCGAAAAGCCTGCCTTGTCCGGAAGAATAGCAAGATGGCAGATGATCTTGACTGAATATGACATCCAGTACACAACTCAAAAAGCAATCAAGGGAAGTGTATTGGCAGACCATTTGGCACACCAGGCAGTGGATGACTACCAATCGATGAATTTTGAATTTCCAGACGAGAATATCATGGTAGTGACTGATTGCGAAGTACCTGGACCGGATGAAGGACCTGAGGAAGGATCCCGATGGTCTATGCACTTTTACGGAGCCTCGAACGCTTTGGGTAATGGCATTGGCGCTGTGATCATATCTCCAAAAGGCTCTTATACTCCACTTACCGCCCGACTATGTTTCAACTGCACCAACAACATGGAGGAGTATGAAGCATGCATTATGGGTCTTCAAGCTGCAATTGACCTAAGGATCAAGTTTCTGAGTGTCTTCAGAGATTCTGCTCTCGTGATCAGTCAGATCAAAGGCGAGTGGGATACGAAACACCCAAATCTTATTCCTTACAAGGAGTATGTATTGACGTTGCTTCCCCATTTCGAGGAGATAACTTTTGAACACTTCCCAAGAGAGGAGAATCAGTTGGCGGACGCGCTAGCTACGATGTCTTCCATGTTCAAAGTAAAATGGGACAACGAAGCTCCCCGGATCATCATTTGGAAATTGGATGAACCTGCACATTGCTGTGATCTTGAGACCGAAGAAGTAACAAAAAACCTTGGTATCACGAGGTAAAGAGGTACCTTGAAGCTCAAGAATACCCCGAGGGTGCATCTGTTAATGACAAGAAGTTTCTGAGAAGGTTCGCGGCAAAGTTCTTCCTTAGCAACGGCATTCTCTACAAATGAAACCACGATTCAACTTTACTGCGTTGTGTGGATAAGACTGAAGCAGAAAGAATCATGGCAGAGCTGCATGAAGGTACCTTCAGAATGCATTCCAGTGGACATACCATGGAAAAGAAAATCCTTCGGGCAGGATATTACTGGTCCACAATGGAAGCCGACTGTTATCAACATTCTCGGACGTGTCACAAATGCCAGATCTATGCTGATAAGGTGCACATTCCTCCAGTTCCTCTAAACGTCTTGACAGCACCATGGCCTTTTGCAATGTGGGGCATTGATATGATCGGTGAGATCAGACTTACGGCATCCAACGGGCATCGCTTCATCCTGGTAGCAATTGATTACTTTACGAAGTGGGTTGAAGCAGCTTCCTATGCTACCGTAACCAAGAACGTCGTGGCACGGTTCATTCGGCATAACCTGATCTGTCGATACGGTGTACCTGAGAGGATCATTACGGACAATGGTACCAATCTTAACAACAAGATGATCACTGAGCTCTACGAGCAATTCAAGATACAGCACCACAACTCTTCTCCCTACCGACCGAAGATGAATGGGGCTGTAGAAGCAGCTAATAAGAATATCAAGAAGATTGTGTAGAAGATGACAGTGACGTACAAAGATTGGCACGAGATGTTACCTTATTCTCTTCATGGGTACCGTACCTCAGCAAGGACGTCAATAGGGGCAACACCCTTTTCCTTGGTCTATGGCATGGAGGCAGTCATGCCCATCGAAGTTCAAATACCCTCTCTCCGGATAATGAAGGATGCAGGTTTGAGCGAAGATGATTGGATCCAGACTCGGCTTGATCAACTGAACCTAATCGACGAAAAGAGACTCACTGCTATTTGTCATGGTCAGACGTACCAAAAACGGATGATAAAGGCATTTAACAAGAAAGTCAGACGACAAGAGTATCAAGTTGAGGACCTGGTAATCAAGCGCATCATTCTACCTCAAGGTGATCCCAGGGGAAAATGGACCCCTACGTACGAAGGGCCATTTGTGGTTAAGAACATCTTCTCAGGAGGTGCGATGATTCTAACTACCATGGATGGTGATGACCTTCCTCACCCCACCAATGCAGACATAGTAAAAAGATATTACGCATGATTAAAGACCCGCTAGGTCGACTGGCCTAGGAAAAAATAAGGGCTTCCCGGCGAACCAAAAGGGTTCGGGAAAAAATTAGGGATGAAAATGAAAAAAATTTGTACACCCGGCAAGTCGAAAACCTGAAAAGGCAGATTGGGCAAAAAAGGGTATCCCGGTGGACTGAAAACCCGAAAGGGCGGTCCAGGCAAAAGTTAGGGATAAGCGTAATACTATGTCTCATTGGATCACCCTGCATCCAGACTTCGGTATCAAATATCAGGCTCAGACGGCACCAATCAGTCAGCTTCATCTCCAACTAAGCAGCAAAGTGATGAGACGCTTGAAGACATAAAGGCGATAGCAGAGTTGGAACCCAGTGGGATTTTTCACATAGCTGTTTTGTTTTCTTTTCACAAAATTGTATAAACTCTACTTTGTTCGGCGGCGTTCCCTTACTAGGACGTCAGCCTCTTGTACACAAACGCCTATTTACAGGCAAAATTCAAAATCAATACAAGCTCACTTTTCCAGACAAATTGCCAATTGTTTTTTTCTTTATATGTTTTGTTTTGCAAAGAACGTCCAACGATCATTTTTTATATATGCATTTGACATTAATTGCTGATCATAAATGTTTGCATGCGAAACAAAGGGCTAATTACAGGTGACATCAGAAACAGGGGCAATAATAATTGTCTAAGTGGTTTAGTTGCTCTGTCCGCCAAGGTACCAAGGTAGGTTCGGCTGAAGAATGTAACCAAGATACCTTCACTCCCCGCAGAATAAGACAAGATTCAGCAATACTCTCCCCAAACGAGTTGGCCTCCCATCTGCCCGAAAAGGCACAGTATCCCTAGCAAGTCAGCAATACTCACCCCCGAGCAGAGTTAGGCTACTGTCATCCCTAAGGAAGTTGGGTATCCCCAGAAGATCTTAATATTCTCCAGCAGAGTATACATATATTCCTCAGCAAGCATTCCCCGGCAGTCTTAACATTCCCCAACGGAAATATAAGGTTGTTCCCCGGTGGAATACCAGACACCTCAGTGGAGCCATTCCCCAGTATAGTCCAAAGTTTCCCCAGGAGAGTTGAATCACCACCCCAGCAGATCCTGGAAGCTTGTCTCCCGCAGAGTACAAATATCTCTCCCCGACCATATTCAAAGGTTATTCCCCACCAGAATCTAACTGGGTTATCCTCAGCAAATTACAACGGAAAGATCGTCCTCGGCGAAGTTCTTCCTATCCCCAGCGAAGTTCTTCCTATCCCCAGCGGAGTTCATCAAAATCCCCAACGGAGCTCATCAACGGAATCCCCAGTGGAGTTGTCGTTAAAATCTCAGCGAAGCATCTCTCCCCACAGAGTAATTCCCCACAGAGTAATCTCTTCACCAGGTTTATTCCTCAACGGAGTCATCTTCTCCTACCGGTTTATTCTTGCAATCATCATCCCCAGCGGAAATGAAGAACTTGACTCTTCAATATCAGCCCAGGATTTAACTTCCCGGCATTCATCAAGGATTTATTTTCCCAGACGAAAATACATTCAGAAACATTTCACATTTCATATCTCTTGCTTACATACATGATAAAGTGCATACGACACAATCTCATTTGTTCCTGAGAACATCATGACGTCATGCATTTCATACATCATGACATTGCATACAACTAATGTTTTGCCTTTTCAGGAAAAGGTCAATCAAAAGATATTACCATCAACCTTTTGAAGTTCCAGATTCGATACCTGTATCTAGCCAGGGCATATCTGTGAGCGATTGATTGTGGGTCTACACCTGTATCTAGCCAGGAAAGTATCTGCATGAAGAGTTTGAAGATCAACACCTGTAACAGGCGAGGAAATTATCTTTCATTCTCAGGTCAGAGGTCTACACCTGTATCCATCCAGGAAAGCTATCTCGACCAACCTTTTGAAGTTCCAGATTTGATACCTGTATCTAGACAGGGCATATCTGTGAGCGATTGATTGTAGATCTATACCTGTATCTAGCCAGGAAAGTATCTGCATGAAGAGATTGAAGATCAATACCTGTATCTAGCCAGGAAGTCATCTTTCTTTCTCAGGTCAGAGGTCTACACCTGAATCCAGCCAGGAAAGCTATCTCTACCAACCTTTTTTAGTTCCGGATCAATACCTGTATCTAGCCAGGGAGTCTCTGTGAGTGACTGATTGTAGATTTATACCTGTATCTAGCCAGGAAAGTATCTGCATGAGGAGTTTGAAGATCAACACCTGTAACAGGCCAGGAAATTATCTTTCATTCTCAGAGATCTACACCTGTATCCAGCCAGGAAAGCTATCTCTACCAACCTTTTTGAGTTCCGGATCAATACCTGTATCTAGGCAGGGAGTATCTGTGAGCGACTAATTGTAGATCTATACCTGTATCTAGCCAGGAAAGTATCTGCATGAGGAGTTTGAAGATCAACACCTGTAACAGGCCAGGAAATTATCTTTCATTCTCAGAGATCTACACCTGTATCCAGCCAGGAAAGCTATCTCGACCAATCTTTTTTGAAGTTCCAGATCAACACCTGTATCTAGCCAGGAAATATCTGTGAGCGATTGATTGTAGATCTATACCTGAAACTAGCCAGGAAAGTTATCTACATAAAGAAATTGAAGATTAATGCCTGAAACCAGACAGGAAAACTCTCTTTCTTTATCAGGTATGCAAGTTCTCGCTAAGGAATCTCTTACGCGATCGACACCCCTGGATGGCATCTTTAAGCCCACCTCCACAACTATCCATTACATTTCCAATGGCATCTATAAGCCCATTCCCGACAAGATTTTGTCACATCTCCAGATGGCATCTATAAGCCCATCCTCCTATCCACCATCTCTCCAAATGGCATCTGTAAGCCCATTCCCGACATCACATTGCTGATACTCCACTATGCGAGTGCAAATTTCTGGGCACTTTAGTGTTCAATCATCTTCCACCTTCGGATCACGAAAGGCACGCAAGCCAATCTACATCCTCAGGTCTAAGAAGATTGAACAGGGGCAACTGTTGTACCCCAAAATTTGCCCTCCCATATTCTCCAAGATTTGTCAAGAATCATCTTCAAATGGTTCAAGATTTCTCAAAGGTTGCACAGTCCAAATGCCTCCTAAGCCAGTCAAAATTAGGGTTTTGGTTCCTTTAATAAATTTGGGGTTTCCAATGGATCAATCAAGTCCCATAGGCCTATATACATTGTCAAGCATCTACATGTCAAGTCTCAAGACTCACAATGTCAAATTGCACAGTCAAAAGCTCCATTTGCTTCACAATCAACTGCAGGGGTAAAATGGTCATTTTGCAGTCAAAAGTCAGAATTTTTGGTCAAAATCTTATTTTGAGTCCACAATCATCATTTGATCAAGTCTTGATCATGATTCCACAAGAATGGCTCAAAAATCATCAAAGATGCAAAAGTTACTATTTTTGGACAGTAGAAAAGTCAACTGTATCTTGACCAAGGCATAACTTTTTTATGGTTCATCAGAAAAATACCATCCAATGCTCATTTTGAAGGGGATGACATTTCCTACAACTCATCTTCACACTCCAAGTCCAAGAAATGCTCTCATAAAAAGTTATCAATTTCTACATTATAGGTCAATTTCAAAAGTCAACAAAAAGGCACTTTAAGTCAAAGACCATAACTTGAGATTGGTAAATCCAAATGATATGGGACCAAAGGCATTGGTCAGAGGACTTCAAGACCTTTCCAAAATGTCCAAGAACATGTTCATATGATCAACATTGAGCAAGATATGCATTGGAGAAGTTGGGAAATGTTTGTGAATTTGCAAAAGTCAACTTTGCTCAAAAACACCTTGTTTTTGCTAATGGGCCTCAAATTTCTTCTTGAAACTCTATCCATGGCCTATGCACGACCCATCAAGCTTATTTGAACTTATTTTTCTTATTTTTATTAATTATTTGGATTTTTAATCAATTTTAATTCATTTAATTAATTTAAATTGTAGGAAATACAAAGATTTGATTTTTTTCAATCTTTTTGTGAAGCAAACAAGCTCAAGATATGCTGGCAATTCGTGTGCAAATCAAAGGGACAAGAATCTCCAAGTTTGGCAAGTTTTTCCAATCAAAAAGATTCAAAAATATATGATTGCAAATCAAATATACAAACATCAATTCCATGGATTCCTTGGCAAAGATTTAACCTAGTTTCATTCTACTATATATACATGAGCTAAACCTAATCATGCAGACGTGAAATTGCTGCAAACAAAGCCATAGCCATATTGAATTTTTTTCAAGAAAATTGCAAAACTTTTTTCTGCATTCTAGCACGATTCAAAGGCGTTTGTTGATTTCAATACATTGCTGGAAGTGTGAGGAACGTGTGGCAATCAGAATCAAGCGTTAAAGCTCCAGAAATCACCCTAAACAGACTCACGGTTTGCATGTTTTTCTCATAATCGAAACTCATGATTCATAAGCTTTTAACATGATTTATGGTTTGTTTTGCATTGCTTGAATCTATATAAAGCTAATGGTATTGGTTAATTGACTTATAATGCCCAGAATCACAAGTTACCATTGAAGAAATCTAGGGTTCTTGAGCTTCCAAATTGGGGCTTTATTATCCAGGAAAAATTGGAGCCCTTAAGACCCATGGTTAGAATCGTTGAGACCAGACGAATCTAAGGGGACCATCGCGAAATATTTCTGTAGCCTGTAGGGCTAATCGCTATTATTCCTCATCATGTTTTGTGGGGGTTAAAAACCCCCGCTATCTAACATGTATTTTGCAGGTTCAGCGAAGACGATGATGAGGTGGTGATGCGTGGTTGGACAATTCAAAATACGCGCGTTTTATTTGTCTTTATAGCATATTATTTGGTTTCTTAATATAATGACTGTGTAGTGTTATACTAACAAAGCGTGCAAGTTGGTGGAGTGGTTGGCCAGATGTTCAATAGGCGTTGGGACCTGGGTTCGATTCCCAGGTCCCTCAAATAATTGTTTCTATTTTTTCCTTATGTGTTCACATACAGGTTGCCAAAAAGTGCCTACCATGTACCTCAATCATCAAAACGCCAAGTGGCCACCCTCACAGATCTAATGGCCAGGAGATGCTGACCATGATACTCCCAGTCAACATGTGCCCTGGATGATCCCAAAAGTCAAACGGACTGGTAAACAAATGGGCTTGAGAATTGCTAGCATACCTCCAAAGCTGGCCCATCACCCCCTGGTTTCTTTATTCCTTTTCCTTTTCTATTTTAATTTCTATTTAATTATTTTATTAATTATAATTAGTATTATTATTATTTAATTACCTCACAAATTATATTTTCATAATAAATTCAAAAAAATGTAAATATTTTTATTATTATTATTATTATTATTTATTAATTTCACTTTATTTTTTGTAAATAAATACTAACACAAATTAATTTAGTTAATTAGGTTAACTTTGATTTTTTTTCACAATAAATAAAATTAATATAGAAATTAGGGTTTTTACTAACTTGTGACTTTTTATTTTATTTTCATTAAAACATTAAAAACTAAAAATACTTTGTTTTCTTTTAATTAATTAATTAATTAGTTTTAGGTTTAATATTTAATTAAATGCAAAAAGGACCAAAATTTCATTCTTTTCTCAAAAAAGGGTCAAAACCCTAAGACTTTTTCCGATTCAATTTCTTTTCGCATATTATATTTTTTATTATATTTATGTAATTGTTCCGAGGATGTAATAGCGTAATTAGGACCTTTTTATCGCTTTCTTTATCTTCTCGCAATTTACTTTTCAAGGGTTATGTTTTTGGCGATGTAAATACCCGACGCCTTGTAATAGCGTAGATTTACTTTCCGCAATTTATTTTCCGCACAATTATTAACTGTTAATTATGCATGCAAGACTTGCCTGAAAAATAAAATCAACCCGTAGCTCACCATAATACATGTGCAAAGATAATATGAACTGAATCCTGACACACTCGCACATGCCACTCCTAGGGTACGCCTCACTTGGTTGCCTCGACGTGGTCATTGAGTATAGGGTGTTTTAGAGGTCGCCCTCCTGTCTAAAGATCCAAGTTGCCTCGAAACGGTTGCCTCGGATAAAAAAAGGATCTAGGACATTAGGGTTACCGCTAAGGCGTCCTACTATTGCTTTGGTGACCACACATGTCCCATATAATCGAATTGACCCGAATAACTCCAACGACGGTGCTACCTACTTCTCAATAGTGGGATAGTACTGTCTAAAGGACATTTACACAGCTTAATTCCTTAGAGTAGGTAGATTTCTCCTGGGTACTTGCTCTTTCAAAAAACAAAACAAACTTTTCGCACTCACACTTTCAAACAAAAGTTTTCAAACAAACACTTCATACACTCTTGAGGACTGATACAAGAGTTACCTAGAAGTTTTCAAAACAAACTTTTTCAAAACCCACAAACACAAGAAAAGCAAACAATTTTTGAAAACATAGTGAGCAAGTACCTAAGAGCCCGTGGATAACCACGGATAGAAAGGGTGCTAACGCCTTCCCTTTCTATAATCTACCTCTCGAACCGAGAAACATCTCGAAAAGGAATTTTGTTGTGCTTTTGTCCTTTCCTTGTTGGAGAACATAAAAGACGGTGGCGACTCTTGCTTACCGCGACATTTCACGAACCAGCATTTCCAAAACAGTCAGTTCTATTTCCACCGATCACAGTATGATGTTATGATGTTATGTACATGTATGCAAAAGTAAGCAAGTGTATATACAGACAGTCATATTCACACAAAGCAAACAAGTCCTTAGGTTTAGGCTTGCATGGGGTTTGTAGGTAAGTACCCTCTTAAAGTTAGTTGGCTCAACCTGTCCTAAAATAGAAACTGGGTTCTAAGGAGCTCAATATCACTGGATTATTTTCTGTGTTCATTGTTTTGGTTTAGCCACTTAACTGGCGACCAAAATATTCCAAGAAAACAATCCTCAATGAGTGTAGTATCGAGTATCTACCAACTTCGGACTGCACCAAAGTCGGTCACCTCACTACCCCTAAAAAGGCCAAGATGGTCAAGTAAGGTTCTAAGAGTTCGTTAGTGCTTCATGACATCACTCAGCAGCCTCGTATTCTCCTTGACTACTCAAGGGCTACCGGTACCCACAAATATGTCACACTAACGTAGCTACTGCTTCAACCATGTCGGTATTCCCCGCACAGTTCCCTCACAGTTTATTGCTACTTACCTAAAAGGTGCCCCCAAATCCGGGTGTAGGATTTAAAACAAGCCCAAGCAAGGAACCCAAAAAGTAAAGCAATCAAAGCAATCAAGGTAAGCATGTAAAGGTGATCTAAAAAAAACCTAAGGTAACCCCACTTTTAGAAATAATCCCCAGCAGAGTCGCCAGTTCTGTGATACGGTGGGAGAACTGACTTGAGGTTTGTGTTTGTTTTCGCACTTGTTCGGTTTAGCAAGAGTCGCCACCGACTTTTTATTTTATCCTAAGGAAAGGTCAAAAAGCACAGGAAAGACCTTTGAGATGTTTTCGTGGGTTCGGGGGGTAGATTATGAAAAGGGAAGGTTCTAGCACCCTTTTCATCCATGGTTATCCATGGGCTCTTGGTTACTTGTTTTAGATCACTTGCCTTTGCTTTTCAATTGTTTGAAATGGTGCTTTGTGTGTGTGGTTTTGAAAATGCTTTGAAAAAGATGCCTTGTCTAGGCAACCTTTGTAATGATTCTTGTTTGAATATATACAAAGGTGTATTTCTTTTTGAAAAGATAATTCAATGTTTTGAAAGTTGTTTGGAAATTGTTTTTGAAGTTGTGTTGTGAAGTGTGTTTGAAAAATGGCAAGGATGTTTTGCAAGATTTTTGATCAAGTAACTAAGAGTTGTCTACCCTATTTTACTCAAAGATTTTTCTTATGTTTTTTACCCTTTTAACAGTGTTGTTTCACCATTGTGTTTGATGAACAACCTTGCGTTAGGATGTTAAACGGGACAGGCGCGGGTCATCGTATGCAATCATTGAAGGCAACTTGTGAGACGCTCTAGCAATTTTATAAGGGACGAGATCGTTTTATCGAAGGCAACATCGAGGGTCATCGAGGGACTAGGATCTTTGTTTATCGAAGGGACAATTGCTAGAGTGTCTCATACTCGAGGGACATGATTGCATTTTCCGGGGCAACAAGTGGAATTACCCTAAGGGTGTAAGTGTGCATAGTGTGTTTGATTTGCATGCATTTAGTATTTGATTAGGGGTTGTCTACTTGTTGATTTTATCCTGCCATACATTCCCTATTTTACTAGCAAGCATACAAAAGTAATAAAATGCAGAAAGATAAAATCCTACGCTATTACAACCATATCGAAAGGCATAAAAAATATGAAGGAAAAAAAATAAGATAAAAGTAAGAAAAATGAGTGTCTTTCGATTGGTGGGAAGCAGCCTTCGACTTGAATTCTATTGGCCTCCTTCGATTGGGGATGACAACAGCAAAGTCACGTCTTTTGATTGGGCCTTGGCAGGGGCGAGGTCCTGTCCTTCGATTGGGCAATGGCAGCAGCAAGTTGTATCCTTAGACTGGGGCCTGGAAGTAGCACGTTGTATCCTTAAACTGGGTTAGAGATAGTGGGGGAGTGCCTTTCATCTCTGCATGGAAACTAGTGTATGGCGAAGCCTTCTGGTTCTGCCTTGTTGCCTTCTTGCCTTCTTCGACTGGAGATCGAAAGCAGTGAGGGAATGCCTTTCGACTGAGCCTGGAATCAGTGAAGGCATGCTTTTCGTCTGGGCCTAGAAGTCAACATGGTTTTCCTCCTGGCTGTCTCTTTCGTTTGACCTGGAGAAAAAGGGTAGAAGCCAGAAGCTTCGTTTCCTGTTTCCTGTTTCTTTCATTTAAAGCATTAAATGGCAACATGGCCTGAGGCCATGCTAGTATTTTTCTTTCAAACAGTTTAATAGTTAAAGCTAGTTTAGGTAAACAGAAAGCAAAACAAAAGGGTTAACTTTAAAAAACATGTTAAAAGGGTGGAAACGAAAGAAACAATGGTATATACATGCTTGAAACGAACGAAAAGATTATTTACATGTTATGCCATGAAATGAAAGGTTCAAGGGTAAGAGTGACTTACCTTGATGGAGGCTTTGAATGGGTGTGGGACCTTGAGTGGAGGCCCAGGGTTCTGGATTTGAAAGAAGGGGGCAACAGTTGTGCTTGGAATGCTGGATTCGAAGGAAGGAAAGAAACAAGTCTTATGTTTCTTTCCAAACTGGATTCGAAGGATACTGAAGAGTATTTGTTCTTCAGAATCGAAGGAAGTAAGTATGTGATTCTGGGTTTTTTCTCAAAAGTGTTGAAGGGACTTGAGAGATTTGTTGTGTTTGAGAAAATTTAGGAGATTAGTTCCTCTGGTCCAAAGATCCTCCTTTAAACATGTGTTGGAGCCTCTTATTTATAGGCAAAGTTGGCTGAAGCTTTTGGAGGGAAAACAAAATAATTTGAACAATTTGAGTAAACTGCTCTTTGTAGCCTTCGAGGGACAGTGGTTGTATGCTATTTTGGTGCAAGAATGGAGCAGTGTTTCAAGACTGTTGTGCAGCAGTTTTGGCCAGTGTACCATGCCTGAACTTGGCAGCAAGCATCTTTGAATATTTCATCCTTTCATTTTGACCCTCCTTCGACCAGATTCTTCTTCCAACATATTGTTTGACTTTCTTCCAACAAGTGTCCTTCGAACGAATCACCTTTGTGCATCGTTTGAAGGGGCCAAATGTGTCTTAATGTGGGGCTTTGTAAATCCTTCGAATGGGCCCTCAAGCATGTCCTTCGAATGGGATTCCTAGACGTGTCCCTTGAATGGATCATGTATGCTTCTTTGAAAAGGGCCAAATGTGTCCTTCGAATGGACTAGTCAGGCGTACCCTTCGACAGGGACTCATATGTATGCCCCTCAAGTCCACCACTATATGTCTTTTGAAGGGGCCATCAACCATGTGCTGAAGGTTGTCAAGGATGGAAATGCAGCAGACTAAAGAGAAATGTTGTCCAGTCGAAGCTAGTACAAACGTAGTCAATGTTTTATCGAAGCCTTGTGGTCGAAACAAGCTAATGCCCAGTCGAAGCTTGTATCTAAGAAAACATATTGCCAAATCGAAAGCTCATGCTCGAAGGAAGCATATTGCCCAATCGAAGCTTGGGTCGAAACAAACATAAAGGGAGTCATTGCCTTTTAGCGTGAGGGAAGTTCCTGGCTTCTGAGTCGAAGGGTATTCCCAAGTTGCATTCGAAGGAGGCTCTTGCTCAAAACGAAGGATGTAATCCAAGTTGCATTCGAAGGAGGCCAAGAGTCAATTGAAGGGTGCTGAATCGAAGGAGACCTGTTTTCCTCCAAATTTGTCAAAATGTTATTTTTATCTGTTTTCTCCCTTTTTGACAGTTTCCTTTTAATTTTGGTACTGGAAAATCCCAATGCACTTGTGCAAGCTTGAACCTTGAGAATCCTTGTGAGAAAGGCCTTGAAGAATGAGAGGGCAAATTTTGGGGTACAACAATGTGCCACATCAACGTAGCTACTCCTTCAACCGTATCGGTCTACGCTGTACAGTTCCCTCACAGTTTATTGCTACTTACCTAAAAGGTGTTCCCCATATCCAGGTTAGGATCTATAGTAACTCCCGAACAAAACCCTTAAAGTTAAAGCAAACAAATCAAACAATCGAAGCAATTATGATGAACTAATCCTAAGGTATACCCCACTTATTAACTCCCCAGCAGAGTCACCAGTTCTGTGATACGGTGGCCAGAACCGGACTATTTTGAAATGTTGGTTTGCGTTTTGCGTTTGTTTTCGCAAAATGTCGCGGTAAGCAAGAGTCGCCACCGACTTTTATTTTATCCGACAGGAAAGGAAAAAAGCACAGAAAAATTCCTTTTTCGAGATTTTGAGTACGGGGGGTAGATTATAGAAAGGGAAGGTATTAGCACCCTTTCTATCCGTGGTTTTCCACGGGCTCTTAGGTACTTGCTCATCATTTTCAAAATTGCTTGTGTGTGTTTGATTTGGAAAAAAAAATTTGACTTCGATTTAACCCTTGCTTCTGTCTTCAAGAGTGTTACGAAGTCGTTTTGAAAACTTGTTTGAAAAGAGTGTAAGTGTGGAAAAAGTTTGTTTTGTTTGAGCAAGTACTTAAGAACTAATCTACCTACTCGAAAAAAAGAATTGTTCTATATTTGTTTCCTTTAGACAACGCTATCCCACTATTAGTGAGTAGGTAGCACCGTCGTTGGAGTTTTAAGGGTCAATTTGAAAGGGACGTACGATCGCTGAAGCAATGTTAGGACATCTTAGTAATAACCCTAATGTCTTAAGATCACTATTCGAGGCAACAATTCCGAGGCAACCTTTCCGAGGCAACTTTGATCTTTGAGACAAAAGAGCGACCACTAAAATACCTTATACTTAATGATCGTTTACCGAAGGCAACCAAAGTGAGAGTATACCCTAGGAGTGCGCATGTGCGAGTGATTCAATTTCAAATTATTATCTTTGCATATTTAGGGTTTGCTAACCGTTTTAAAGTTAATCATACATTCTTGTCATGCATCCCTATTATTCATACATCTAACAGTTAATATTTTGCGGAAATTAAAGTGCGGAAAGTAACGCTAAGCTATTACAAGGCTTCGGGTATTAATTTACATAGCCAAAAACAACCCGTAAAAAACGATAAATGAAAGTAAAAGTCCTAATTAATCTATTACACCCATGAGCAATTACATCAATATGGTGAAAAAATAAATAAAGCGCGCGCGAATAGAGACGAAAGGAAATTAGGGTTTTGACCCCGTCTAACCTAATTAAAAGAAAAAAATTATTTTTTTGGTTATTTTGATTATTTTTAAGAAAAAAGAATAATGTTTTAAATTAAATACCAAATCTAATTAATAATTAAAATTAATTTAAAGAAAATAATTTACATGACCTATTTTTGTATTTTTGGTTATTTTTTAAGAAAAAAGAAAATAAGAATTAAATTAGAAACAAAAACCCTAATTGTTGTAATTAATTTTAATTTATTTACAAAATAATTAAAGTTACCCTAAAATTAAATAAACTAATTAAATTAATTTTTGATTAAAAAATAAAATCTAAACCTAATTTGTGTGAAAATTATTTTTATGATTTTTTATGAAAAAAAAGGAATTAATTTGGTGTAAATAAAAATAATTTAAATAAATAAATTAAGAAAATATAAAAGAAAAGAAGAAGAAAATGGGCTTGTGAAAGTAATTTGGAGGGGTGTGTTGCTAGCAATTCTGGCCCAAAAGAAAGTGATCCACGTTGACTCCCATGTTCCCATGCTATGCGTTGACTGTGGTTATTGGTGGACCATCACATGATAGCCTTCAGATCTGGCCTGTGGATATCTGGCTGGTTGGATGATGATGGTCCATGGTAGTCTTCATATATGTACGCGCGCCTGATCATCTGAAAGAAAATAATATGAAATAATGGGGGGGACCTGGGATTCGAACCCAGACCCCAAAGCCTTTTCCACCTGCATCTACACCAACTGAGCTACATGCGTGCGTTGTATATGAAATAATAACAAACAATAATATGTGATAAAGGGAGTTAGTGGAGAAAAATAAAATAAAAAATGCGCCAGAATTCAAATGGACGAATGAGACGGAGCCACGCATGTCGTCCTTGTCCTCTCTTCGTTGGTAAAAGTCATAGACTTTTACCTATGGACATATGTCCGTAGCTACAATCCTGGCTTGTTTCAAAATCTCCCATGGGCATGATAAATGGAGTCTAAGGCCATGAATCAAACCGTCTTGGCCTGCTGAGCATTATGATGCCCTTCTTGTGGGCTAATTTCACCTGTACACAAAGATCCTAAAACGAGACCAGAAACCCTAATAAGGGCAAATCCTGATATAGTCCACAAAGACGCAATTGAATGTTATAGATAGCTTGCAAATGTTTCAAGGAGCAATAATATATAAGTATTGCATGCTATAGATGCCAAAATCATGCAATTCGATTTCAAGAACAAGCCAAAGTCGTGAACCACTTACATTGGGTTTTAGCGCAGGAAAATCCTTGTTCTTGATTGGTATAGCTTGCTTGTGATCCCAGGAAGCGAATGAGATGGCTAGAGGGTCTTGAAAACGCCTGGAAGTAGCAAAACGGATTACCACTTTTCTTTGAAATTTTCAAGTTTGGTTCTGCCTTTGTGCGCCTCTAAAACTTTTGTTTTAGGTCTGTAAATGTTCACTATATACCAAGGATTGGATTAGGGTTGAAATTATGCTCTCAATCTTTATCCATTATAGCTTTTGATTTTGATTTGATTCCCTTGGAAATATTTCCAAAATAGGCCAAACTCAATCTTTTTGTGCCCATCTATGCCTTGCACGAATTGGTTCACTTGCTAGCTGGATATAGGACCTGAAATATGCACAATATCTTGAGGTTTCAATGATTTGGATTTTTTCATGATTTGTTTTGATTTAAATTGATTTAATTGCAATAAAAATCAAAATAAATAATAAAAATAAGATAAAAACAAGTGTAAAGATCTAGGGATCGTGGACCATGCTACCAACTCAAAACAAGTGCAAAAAGTTAGGCCCATTTAGCAAAAATTGCAATTTGAGGCATAGTTGACTTTTGACAATTTTGCAAAAAAGGTCAACTTCACCAATGCATAACATCCTCAATTTTGACTCTTTGAAGGTGTTCTTGGACTTTTTAGAAATATTGAGATGTCCTCTAAGCAAAACTTTTGGTCTCGTCTCAATTTGGTATTCCATGTTCATGTATGAAGCTTTGACAAAAAAGGTGTTTTTGTTGACTTTTCAAAATGACCTATAATGTCCAAATTCATAACTTCTTGTGAGTGCATATTTTGAACTTGGGGCCTGAATATGAATTGTAGGGAATTTCATCCTCTTAAAAATGAGCTTTGGATGGGTAATTTCTCATAAAGTATGAGAAAGTTATGCTTGTTCAAAGTTGAGTTGACTTTTCCTGCAAAACCCTAATTTAGCAACTTTAGGTTCTTGATGAATTGTGAGCAATCCTTGTTGAATCATGATCAACCCTTGATCAAATGATGAATGATACTTAAAAATGATGATTTTGACAAAAAAATCTTGAAGTTTGACTGTATGTGGGCCACAGTTGACTTTTGCCTTAGCACAGTCGATTTTCAAGCCTTTGAGCAATTGACTGAGCAAACTTTCTCTGTAGGGCTTGAAACTTGACATGGATGATCTTGAGAACATATTAGGACAATGGTGAGAATTTGGTATCCCTTGGACTCAAGTATCTTGATGCAATATGAAACCCTAATTTGAGGTAGACTGCCTTAGGAGAGAGCTTGTCTGGTCAGCCCTTGGACTTCCTTGAGCAATTTGAAGATATTTCTTGAAATGTTTTTAGGAATATGTGAGGGAAAATTTTGGGGTACAACAGCTGCCCCTGTTCAATCTTCTTAAACCTGAGCATGTAGATTGGCTTTTCTACCTTTCGTGATTCGAAGGTGGAAGATGATTGAACACTAGAGTGCCCAGAAATTTGCACTGTAGTACTTGTCTTGTGATGTCGGGAATGGGATTAGAGATGCCATTTGGAAATTGATGATGGAATATGGGCTTAAAGATGCCATTTGGAAATTGATGACGGAAGATGGGCTTAAAGATGCCATCAGAAGAAGTGTCGATCACATAAGAGATTCCTTAGCGAGAGTCTGTATACCTGTTGTTGAGGAAGACTAAGCTGGGGAGTGTTGGTCTCTGTCTTGAGAAAAAATAGAATTTTAGGAGCTTCGGTCGTTCGTTATTCTACTAGGGAATCGTCTCTTAGTTGAAGAGGTGAAAATGAACTACTATCTGGTCGTGCTCCAGGCTTCAGAAGGAATTAAGTTGTTATCCGGTCGCATCCGGGCTTCAACTTGAATTTAGGGCACACTAATATCCGGCCGACTCCGGGCTTCTTAGTAATTGTCCAGGTAGACTTCTATTTGGTCGAAATCCAAGCTTCACAGTGTCTTGTACTATTATCTGGTTATAATCCAGGCTTCAGTCTGTTTATCGTTATCTGGTCGTAATCCAGGCTTCATGATGCTTTGTACCATTATCTGGTTGAATCCAGGCTTCATGGTGTTTTGTACTGCTATCTGGTTGTAATCCAGGCTTCACAACACCTTACTTCTTATTTGGTCGTAACCCAGGCTTCAGAAGAAATCAAATGGTTATTCGGTCGCCTCTGGGCTTCCCTTTGACTTTTGGGCCTACTAATATCCGGTCGAATCCGGGCTTCATAGTAATTGGCCGGGTAAACTGTTATTTGGTCATAATCCAAGCTTCACAATGTCCCTCACTGTTATCTGGTCGTAATCCAGGCTTCAGTTCTCTTTACCGCTATTTGGTCGTAATCTAGGCTTCACGATGTCTCATACCATTACCTGGTCGAATCCAGGCTTCATGGTGTTTGGAGAAATCAAGATACTATCCGGTCGAATCCAGGCTTTATAACTTGTATTAAAGATGTACCCCTATCTAGTCGTAATCCAGGCTTCGCGGTATCTTTGGCTGTTATCTGGTCGTAACCCAGGCTTCACAGAAACTTGTATTGCTATCTGGTCGTAATCCAGGCTTCACAATAACTTGCTGAGCTGTTATCCGGTTGTAATCCGGGCTTCACGGCTGGTTTTTATGATATACCACTATCTGGTTGAATCCAGGCTTCATGGTGTCTCACACTGCTATCTGGTCGTAATCCAAGCTTCACAGTAACTTGCTGAGCTGTTATCCAGTCGTAATCCGGGCTTCACGGCTTGCTGGGGATTAAACTATTATCCTGTCAAATCCGGGATTCATAGCTTAGAGATAATCCACTATCTAGTCGAATCCAGGCTTCGCGGTGTTTGATACTGTTATTCGGTCGTTCTTCGAGCTTCACAATATGATGTAGAAATCAAGATATCATCTGGTCGGATCCGGGCTTCATAGCTTGAACTTTGTGAGAATTTGATTGTATCTTTCCTGAAAGGTAAATAGTTAGTTGTATGTAATGTATGCTATGCATCGAGCAATGATGTTCTCAAAATAAATGAGATTGTGTTGTATGATGTGTATGCACATGTCATGATGTATGGGTATGTGTGATACGGTGGGAGAGAACTGGTTGTTTTTTGGAATGCTGGTTTGTGTTTTGCGTTTGTTTTTGCAAAATGTCGCGGTAAGCAAGAGTCACCACCGACTTTTATTTTATCCAACAAGGAAAGGAAAAAAGCACAGAAAAATTCCTTTTTAAGATATTTCTCGGGTTCGGGGGGTAGATTATAGAAAGGGAAGGTGTTATCACCCTTTCTATCCGTGGTTATCCACGGGCTCTTAGGCACTTGCTCATTTGTTTTCAAAATTGCTTTTCTTTGTGTTTGTGGGTTTGAAAAAAATCTTTGTTTGAAAAGGAGTGTAAGTGTGAAAATTTTGTTTTGTTTTGAAAGAGCAAGTATCTAAGAACCATCTACCTACTCGAAAAAGGAATCGTTCTATGCTATCTTCCTTTAGACAATTCTATCCCACTATGAATGAGTGGGTAGCATCGTCGTTGGAGTTTAAGGGTCAAATCAAATTAAGGGACATACGGTCACTAAAGCAATGTTAGGACGCCTTAGCGGTAACCTTAATGTCTTAGATCATTTTTTTTCGAGGCAACCGTTTCGAGGAAACTTATGATCTTTGGACAAGAGGGCGACCTCTAAAACTTCCTATACTCAATGACCGCGTACGAAGGCAACCAAGTGAGGTGTACCCTAAGAGTGCACATGTGCGAGTGTGTTATTTTTCAGTTATTTTGTCTTTGTACATGTTATGGGTGATCTATGTTGATTTTAGGTTTAAACGTTCAATCTTATCATGCATCCCCTATTATCAAACATCTAACAGTTTATAAGTTGCGGAAATTAAATTGCGGAAATTTAACTAACTATTACAAGGCGTTGGGTATTTACATCGCCAAAAGCAACCCTTGAAATTAAAATGCGGAAAATAAATAAAGCGATAAAGATAGTCCTAATTATCTATTACATTTCAGAAACAGATACAATATTGAAATAAAATGGATCGCGTGCGGGAAATTAAATCGGGCGCAAGTTTTTAGGGTTTTGACCCTTTAATTAAAGAAAAGATTTTTTGGTTATTTTTTTAATTAAGAAAGAAATTAATCTAGGTTAATTATTAAATTAATAAATAAATTAATCAATAAAAATATTTTTGGGTTTTGGGTATTTAAAGAAATAAAAATAAATTTGATCAATGTTAATAAAACCTAATTGTCTAAGTTAATTTTAATTATTGCAAAATATATTAAAAGTTATTCCTAATTAAAACTAAATTAATTAAATTAATATTATTAACAAAAATAAAATACTGAAATTTAAGTTAAGTAAAAAACATTTTTTGGTTTTTAATTTTTTGAAGAAAAAAAAGATTTGATTGGTTAGTTAATAATTAAAAATAATAACAATAAATAATTAAGCAAAATAAAAAGAAAATAGAAAGAGTTAGGGTTTGGGCCTGTTTAGGGAGTCTGAATAGCAAATTCCATGGCCCAAATGTGCAGGCCTGGCTGACTTTTTGGAATCCAGCGTGTGCATTTGACTAGGGAGTATGGTGGACGTTTCATTTGGGCCATCAGATTTGGCCTGGGGCCATCTATCCATTGGTTGAATGAGGGAGTATGATGCATCACGCGCTTGGACTTGCATTGGATCACCTGAATGAAAAACATAACAAATAACATGGGGACCTGGGATTCGAACCCAGGTCATGTTGGTCACTGAACACACGCCACTACCACTCAGCCATCACGCTTCATCTGTTAATATATTAGTCAATAATAATAATAATAATATGGGTAAAACACGTTCATATGCCAGAATTAAAAAAAATACGTGAATATTTGAATTGGCCACAGGGGACTGACGCGTCATCATCTTCTTCCTCCAACCCTGTAATTTTTCCTGCGGATTCATATCCGCAACTGAATTCGTAGGTCAACCCTAAAATCGATTCTAGGCCATGAAAATTAAATCCAAGCGCATGGTTGAGTTCGTCTGGACATCCTGAGTAAACCTATACCCTTCTTGAATCTTGATTTCCCCTAGAAAAGAAAACCCTAAAATCTAATACAAAACCCTAGCCATACGGTTATGGGGTTACAGTTCATATCAATGCAATCAAATAATGCCAAAAGTTCAGAAATTTCATAAGAATCACAAATATGTCAAAGATTGGCCAGAAAGATGCAAAAATATGGAGTTACGATTTTGAATAAAGGGCCATGAAACGTGATGCTTACAGCGCGTTTTGATGGCTGTGAGAGCTTGCTTTGGATTGATTCTGACTCAGTGATTGTCCAGCAAGCGATTGGTGTTGAGTTTTGCTTCTGAAAATGCCTCTAAGTGTGATTTTGGTTTCACACTTTTTCCACCTTTTTTCAAGTTTTGTTTTCAATGTTCTTGCAGCCTCTAGGTCTCAAATTCGTGAGCTTTGGCTTGTATATGTAATATGCAATGTATTAGGTCAACATTTGTGGATTGAATCTTTGCACATCATGGCTATGGGATTTGATTTGATCCACCATTGAAAGCTTGCCTATTTTGTCAATAATCCAATCTTTTTGCACATGGAATGCTTGATACGAATTTGATACACTTGATGATGATGATTCAATCCTGAAATAGCCAAAAAGAGATCAAATAATCAATGTTTGGATTTTTTATTGGATTTAATTTGATTAAAAATGAAATAATTCATTAAAAAAATCAAATAAAATAATAAAATTGATAAATGGACACAAGGATGAAGCTAGTACACGTGTGCAATGTGGCAAGTCCAAATCAAGTGGAAAAGAATGGGCCCATTTGACAAAATTTGATGTTTTGGGGATAGTTGACTTTTGGCAATTTTACAAAAATTCCTAACTTCAACAATGCATAACTTCTTCAATTTTGAACTTTTGGAAGTGTTCTTTGACTTTTTAGAAAGCTTGAGATGTTCTCTAACCAACCCTTTTGGTATCATCTCATTTTCATATTCCATGCTCAAGTTATAAGCTTTGGAAAAAAAGGTGTTTTTGTTGACTTTCAAAAATGACCTATAATGTCCAAATTTGTAACTTTTTGTGAGTGCATTTTATGAACTTGGGGTATGAAGATGGATTGTATTAAATTTCATCCTATTCAAAATGAGCTTTGGATGGGTCATTTCTCATAAAGTATGAGAAAGTTATGCTTGGTCAAAGTTGAGTTGACTTTTCCTACAAAACCCTAATTTAGCGACTTTTGAGTCTTGATGAATTTTGAGCAATCCTTGATGAATCATGATCAACCCGTGATCAAATTCAAAATGAGAATGTTGACAAAAAAATCTTGAAGTTTGACTGTATTTGGGTCACAGTTGACTTTTGCCCTAGCAGAGTCGATTTTTGGACCCCTTGAGCAATTGACTGAGCAAACTTCCTCTGCAAGGCTTGAAATTTGGAATGGATGATCTTGAGAGCATATTTTTACATTGGGGAGCACTTGAGGTCATTTGGATTCAAGGATCTTGATGCAACACAAAACCCTAATATGGGATTGACTGTCTTAGGAGATAGCTTGACTGTCCAACTCTTGAGCAATCATGAACCACTTGGAGATTTTTCTTGAAATGTTTTGAGAGATATGAGAGGGAAAATTTTGGGGTGCAAAAGCTGCCCCTGTTCAATTTTCTTAAACCTGAGGATGTAGATTGGCTTTCGTGCCTTTTGTGATCCGAAGGTGGAAGATGATTGAACACTAGAGTGCCCAGAAATTTGCACTCGCATGAAGTGGTATCAGCCTTGTGATATCGGGAATGGGCTTATAGATTCCATTTGGAGACTGTTGATAGGTGGTCTGGACTTCGACTGGAATAGGAATCAGGGAGATCTTAGCTTCGATCTAACTGAACCAGAGAAGGTATTGCATTAACTTTGGCTGGATAAGAATCAGAAAAATCTTAGAATTGATTTAACTGAACCAGACAAAAGTCTTGGAATAACTTCAACTGGAATACGAATCAGGGACATCTTAGCGTCGATCTGACTGAACCAGAGAAGGTCTTAGATTAACTTTGACTGGATAAGAATCAGAAAAATCTTAGGATCGATTTAACTGAACCAGACAAAAGTCTTGGAATATCTTCAACTGGAATACGAATCAGGGAGATCTTAGCGTCGATCTGACTAAACCAGAGAAGGTCTTGGATTAACTTTGACTGGATAAGAATCAGAAAAATCTTAGGATCGATTTAACTGAACCATACAAAAGTCTTGGAATATCTTCAAATGGAATACGAATCAGGGAGATCTTAGCGTCGATCTGACTGAACCAGAGAAGGTCTTGGATTAACTTTGACTGGATAAGAATCAGAAAAATCTTAGGATCCATTTAACTGAACCAGACAAAAGTCTTGGAATATCTTCAACTGGAATACGAATCAGGGAGATCTTAGCGTCGATCTGACTGAACCAGAGAAGGTCTTGGATTAACTTTGACTGGATAAGAATCAGAAAAATCTTAGGATCGATTTAACTAAACTAGACGAAAGTCTTGGAATATCTTCAACTGGAATACGAATCAGGCAGATCTTAGCGTCGATCTGACTGAACCAGAGAAGGTCTTGGATTAAATTTGACTGGATAAGAATCAGAAAAATCTTAGGATCGATTTAACTGAACCAAACAAAAGTCTTGGAATATCTTTAACTGGAATACGAATCTGGGAGATCTTAGCATCGATCTGACTGAACCAGAGAAGGTCTTGGATTAACTTTGACTGGATAAGAATCAGAAAAAACTTAGGATCGATTTAACTGAACCAGACAAAAGTCTTGGAATAGATGTAGTTTTTCTTTTAAGGGGACTACTAGTTCATATGAGTAGTCAGTGGTGTTTACTGATTCGTCTTTCCCTAAAACGGTAAAGAGTCAGTCATATGCAATGTCATGATGTATGAAATGCATGATATATATCAAGCAATGATGCTCTCAACATAAATGAGATTGTATGGTATGATGCATATATGCATGTATCATGATGTATGGAAATGTAATGTTTTAGCTGGGGAAAATAAATCCCAGACAACTGCTGGAAACAAGAGTTGAATTCTTCGCTTCCGCTGGGGATGGTGAACGAAGGTGATTGCAAGAATAAACCTGCAGGAGAAGATAACTCCGTTGGGAAATAAACTGATGAGGAGATTACTCTGTGGGGAAGAGATACTCTACTGAGGATTCCATTGATAAATTCCATCGGGAAGAATTATCGTTGCTGGTGATATTGAGTCTGTTGAGGATTGAATTCCTGTTTGCGAAAGGGAAGAACTCCGCTGGAGATGATCTCTCAGTGGCGACGTTACTGGGGATAACGTGTTAGACTTTTGTGGGGATAATCCTATGAATTCTGCTGGGAATGATCCTTTGAACTCGGCTGGGGAGATTTATTTTGTACTCTGCTGGGGATAAACTTCCAGAGTCTACTGGGGATGATGCTTCAACTCTGTTGGGGAAGCTTTTTTAGACTACGCTGGGAAAATTTTAACTCCATTGGGGTATCTTGTATTTGGCTGGGGAACATTCTTATACTCCGCTAGGGAATATTAAGACTGTCGGGGATATAAAGCCTTTTAGTATTGATGGTAGATCAACTCTGCTTGGGGAGAGCATTGCTGATTCGTTCATAGTTGCAAGTCCCAGCTGGGGGAGAGCTACCATTATTGCCTTACTCTGCGGGGAGTGAAGGTATCTTAGCTATATTCTTCAGATGAATTTACCTGGTACCTGGTGGACAAAGCAACTATACAGTTTGGACAATTTTTATTGTCCCTGTTTCTGATATTACCCATAATCGTCTTTTGTTTCGCATGTAAATATCCATGAGCAGCAATTAATGTCAAATGCATATATCAAAAATGAACATTGGACATTCTTTGCAAAACAAAACAGATAAAGAAGAACAGTTTGAAATTTCTTTGAAAATGAATTGTATTGATTTTGAAGTTTGGCCTGTAAATAGGCGTTTTTGTACAAGAGGCTGACGTCCTAGTAAGAGAACACCGCCGAGAAGATAGAATTTATACAAATTGTGAAAAACAAAACAGTTATGTGAACAATCCCACTGGGTTCCAACTCTGTTATTGCCTTTATGTCTTCGAGCATCTCATCACTTTGCTACTTTGTTGAAGGTAGATCAGATTGATTAGTGTTGTCCGAGCTTAATAGTTGATACCGAAGTCTGGATGCAAGGTGATCCAATGAGACATAGTGTTACGCTTTGATCCCTAATTTTTTCCTGGACCGCCCTTTCGGGTTTTCAGCCCACCGGGATACCCTTTTTTGCCCAAGCCGCCTTTTCAGGTTTTCGACTTGCCAGGTGTACAGATTTTTTTTCATTTTCGTCCCTTATTTTTGCCCGAACCGTTTTGGTTCACCGGGAAGCCCTTATTTTTGCCTAGACCAGTCAACCTAGCGGGTTTTTGATTATGCGTAGTATCTTTTCACTATGTCTGCATTGACGGTGTGAGGAAGGTAGTCATCATCCATGGTGGTTAGAATCATAGCTCCTCCTGAGAAAATGTTCTTAACCATAAATGGCCCTTCGTAAGTAGGGGTCCATTTGCCCCTGGGATCACCTTGAGGTAAGATAATGCGCTTGATTACCAGATCCCCAACTTGATACTCTTGTCATCTAACTTTCTTGTTAAATGCCTTGATCATCCGTTTTTGGTACGTCTGACCATGACAAATAGCAGTAAGTCTCTTTTCGTCAATTAGGTTCAGCTGATTAAGCCGAGTCTGAATCCAGTCATCTTCACTCAAACCTGCATCCTTCATGATCCGAAGAGAGGGTATCTGAACCTCAATGGGCAAGACTTCCTCCATGCCATATACCAAGGAGTAGGTATTGCCCCTGTTGACGTCCGCGCTGAGGTACGGTACCCATGAAGAGCAAATGGTAACATCTCGTGCCAGTCTTTGTATGTCACTATCATCTTCTGCACAATCTTCTTAATGTTCTTATTAGCCGCTTCGACATCCCCATTCATCTTCGGCCGGTAGGGAGAAGAGTTATGATGTTGTATCTTGAATTGCTCGCAGAGCTCGGTGATCATCTTGTTGTTGAGATTGGTACCATTGTCCGTAATGATCCTCTCTGGTACACCATATCGACAGATCAGATTATGCCGAATGAATCGTGCCACGACGTTCTTGGTTACAGTAGCAAAGGAAGCTGCTTCAACCCATTTCGTAAAGTAATCAATTGCTACCAGGATGAAGCGATGCCCATTAGATGTCGTAGGTCTGATCTCGCCGATCATATCGATGCCCCACGTTGCAAAAGGCCAAGGTGCCGTCAAGACGTTTAGCGGGACTGGAGGCATGTGCACCTTATCAGTATAGACTTGACACTTGTGACATGTCCGAGAATGCTGATAACAGTCAGCTTCCATTGTGGATCAATAATATCCTGCCTGAAGGATTTTCTTTGCCATGGTGTGTCCATTAGAATGAGTTCCAAAAGTACCTTCATGTAAATTTGCCATGATCCTTTCTGCTTCATTCTTCTCCACACATCGCAGTAAGGTTGAATCATGGTTACGCTTTTAAAGAATGCCATTGCTGATGAAGAGCTTTGCTGCGAACCTCCTCAGAAACTTCTTGTCATTAACAGATGCACCCTCGGGGTACTCCTGAGCCTCAAGATACTTCTTCACCTCATGAAACCAAGGTTTTTCTGTTACCTCTTCAGTCTCAATATAATAGCAATGTGTAGGTTTGTCCAATATTTCAATAATAATTCGGGGAGCCTCGTTGTCCCAATTGACTTTGAACATAGAAGACATCGTAGCCAGCGCGTTCGCCAACTGATTCTCCTCTCTAGGGAAGTGTTCAAAGGTTATCTCCTCGAAATGGGGAAGCAACGTCAATACATATTCCTTGTAAGGAATAAGGTTCGGGTGTTTCGTATCCCACTCGCCTTTGATTTGACTGATCACGAGAGCGGAATCTCCGAAGACACTTATAAACTTAATCCTTAGGTCAATTGCTGCTCGAAGACCCGTGATGCATGCTTCATACTCTGCCATATTGTTAGTGCAGTTAAAACATAGTCGGGCGGTGAATGGAGTATGAGAGCCTTTAGGAGATATGATCACGGTGCCAATGCCATTACCCAAAGCGTTCGAAGCTCCATCAAAGTACATAGACCATCGGGATCCCTCCCTAGGTCCTTCATCCCGTCCAGGTGTCTCACAATCAGTCACTATCATGATATTCTCATCCGGGAATTCAAAGTTCATAGACTGGTAATCATCCACTGCCTGATGTGCCAAATGGTTTGCCAACACACTTCCTTTGATTTCCTTTTGGGTCGTGTACTGGATGTCATACTCAGTCAAGATCATCTGCCACCTCGCTATTCTTCTGGACAAGGCAGGCTTTTCGAAGATATACTTGATTAGATCCATCTTCGATATCAATAAAGTAGTGTGAGTCAGCATATACTGTCTTAGCCGGCGAGCAGCCCATGCCAAAGCGCAGCAAGTTTTCTCGAGCAGTGAGTATCGGGTCTCACAGTCGGTAAAATTTTTGCTAAGGTAATAAATAGCATGCTCTTTTCGGCCAGACTCGTCATGCTTCCCCAGCACACACCCCATTGAGTTGTCGAGTACTGTCAAGTATAAGATCAGAGGTCTCCCTTCAACTGGAGGCATTAGAATAGGTCGCTCTTTGAGATACTCTTTGATCCTTTCGAAAGCGGCCTGACATTCATCGTTCCAACGTACTACTTGATCTTTCTTCAGTAGCTTGAAGATTGGATCACAAGTAGCGGTCAGGTGCGAGATGAATCGGGCAATGTAGTTCAGTCGTCCCAGGAAGCCTCTGACTTCTTTCTCTGTTCTGGGAGCTGGCATCTCCTGTATAGCCTTCACTTTTTCTGGATCCACTTGAATACCTTTGTCTCTTACGACGAAACCCAGCAGTTTACCAGATCTCACCCCGAAGGTGCACTTGTTCGGATTTAACCTCAGCTTGTACATCTTCAACCTGTCAAATAGCTTCTGAAGGTGGTCCAGATGTTCTTCTTCAGTTTGAGATCTTGAAATCATGTCATCGACGTATACCTCAATCTCATGATGGATCATGTCATGAAACAAAGCAACCATGGCACATTGATACGTTGCCCCAGCATTCTTCAGTCCAAAAGGCATGACCTTGTAGCAAAAAGTACCCCACCGAGTAACAAAAGTTGTCTTCTCCATGTCTTCGGGAGCCATTTTAATTTGATTATAACCGGAGAAACCATCCATGAAGGAGAAGACTTTATGCTGAGCGGTGTTATCAACCAGAACATCAATATGAGGTAGAGGGAAGTCATCCTTGGGGCTTGCCCTGTTCAGATCTGTGATACGGTGGGAGAGAACTGACTGTTTTGGAATTCTGGTTCGCATTTTGCGTTTGTTTTCACAAAATGTCGCGGTAAGCAAGAGTCGCCACCGTCTTTTATTTTATCCAACAAGGAAAGGAAAAAAAAGCACAGAAAAATTCCTTTTTCGAGATGTTTCTCGGGTCTGGGGCGTAGATTATAGAAAGGGAAGATGTTAGCACCCTTTTTATCCGTGGTTATCCACGGGCTCTTAGTTACTTGCTCATAGTGTTTTCAAAAATTGCTTTTCTTTGTGTTTGTGGGTTTGAAAGAAGTTTTTGTTTGAAAGGTGTAAGTGCGAAAAGTTTTATTTTTTGTTTTGAAAAGGAGCAAGTATTTAAGAACCATCTACCTACTCAAAAAAGGAATCAATCTGTGCTAATGTCCTTTAGACAATGCTATCCCACTATTGATGAGTAGGTAGCATCGTCGTTGGAGTTTTAAGGGTCAATTCGATTAAGGGACAGGTGGTCACTAAAGCAATGTTAGGATGCCTTAGCGGTAACCCTAATGTCTTAGATCATTTTTCCGAGGCAACCATTTCGAGGCAACTATGATCTTTGGACAAGAGGGTAACCTCTAAAACTTCCTATACTCAATGACCACGTTCGAAGGCAACCAAGTGAGGTGTACCCTAAGAGTGCGCATGTGCGAGTGTGTTATTTCGGTTAATTTTATCTTTGTACATGTCATGTGTGAGCTATGTTGATTTTAAGTTCATACATTCGATCTTGTCATGCATTCCCTATTATCAAACATCTAACAGTTTATAAGTTGCGGAAATTAAATTTGCGGAAATTAAATCTAAACTATTACAAGGCGTCGGGTATTTACATCGCCAAAGACAACCCTTGAAATTAAAATGCGGAAAATAAAATAAAGCGATAAAATAAAGTCCTAATTAAAAGCTATTACATTTCGGGAAACAATTACATCAATATCATAAGTGGATCGCGCGCTAAAAATTAAATCGAATACATTTTTTAAGGTTTTGACCCTTTTGAAAGAAAATGATTTTTTGTTATTTTTTTGAATTAAAAGGAATTAGATCTAAGTTAATTAAATAAATAAATTAATTAATTAATAAAAGTGATATTTTTTGGATTTTTGGATATTTAAAGAAATAAAATAAATTTGGTCAAAGTTAATAAAACCTAATATTCTATATTAATTTTAATTATTACAAAAATATTAAAAGTTATACCTAATTAAAACTAAATTAATTGAATTAATTTATTTACAAAAAAAATACTGAAATTAATTTTAATAAATAAAATATATTTTGGTTTTTGATTTTTTATGAGAAAAAGATTTTAATTGGTTAGTTTAAATAATAAAAATAATTAATCAAACAATTTCACAAAATAAATAAAAGAAATAGAAAGAAAAAAGAAATAACCCAGGGGGTTCAGGCCCAAGTTGGAGGTGAGAATTGCAATTCTTTGGCCCAACAGGCGCAGGCCTGTATTGACTTTCCATGATTCCACGTGCATTGGTTGACTAGGGCGTATGATGGACTTTCACTATGAGCCACCAGATCTGGCATGGGGCTATCTGGCAGATGGTTAGGTGAGGCTGCATGATGAACCACAACTCCTGGAACGCATTGGATTTCCTGAAGAAAAAGAATAATATGCAACATGGTGGACCTGGGATTCGAACCCAGGTCCTGTAAGCCTTTGAACAACACGTCTACCACTGCGCCACTGCTTTCCATTCGTTATTATAATAGGTAGCAATTAATATAATGTAAAAACAAATCAAAGGGTCAGACAAAAAAATAAAAAGCACGCTGGATTTGAATCAACCAACGGGAGGGGGACGCGTCATCGTCTTCCTCGTTGGACCTGGTTTTTTTACCTGCGGATTTGCTTCCGCAGCTAAATCCGTAGGCGTCTCCTAAAATCAATTTCAGGCCATGGAAATTAGTTCCAAGACCATGGTTCGATTCGTCTGGGCATCCTGATTTCACCCATGTCCATTGTTTGCCCTGATTTTACTTGTAGAGAAAATGCCCAAAAAACAATCCAAGAACCCTAGATTCGGCTAGGGGCTACAGGCCATGAAAATGCAATTCAATAATGCAAAAAGCTTCTAAATGGAACGACAAGCATGATTATGTAAAGATTTTGCAAAAAAAAACGCATGAATATGAGAATACGATTTCAAGTGCATAGTGATTTTCAGAGGGACTTACAGCGCGATTGAGGAGAGGAGGGAGCTTGATTTTGATTTCCTTTCACTCAGTGGACATCCAGCAAGGGGTCTACGTTGAGTTTTTGCTTTGAATCGGCCTCTAAAACAGATTTCAGTTTCAAGCTTTTCAAGTTTTTTTCTAGTTTTGGTTTTGGTGATTATGCAACCTCTAGCTTCTGAAACTCGTGCCTCTCACTTGTATATCCATCAAGCAATGTATTAGGTCAAGTTTTGGGCTTTGAATCTTTGTGCATTGATGCTTGAAGATGTGATTTGATTCACCATTAAAAAGCTTCCAAATTTGTCCAAAAACCAATATTTTGTGCATGATATAGCTTGATACGAGTTTGACTATGTCCATAATGATAATTAAGACCTGTATCAATCAAAAAGATACCAAGTTATCAATATTTAAATTTTATTTGGATTTAAATTGATTTAAAATGAATTAATTCAATAAAAATCTAATAAAATAGAAAAATTAATAAATGGACACAAAACTGGAGATAGGACACTTGTGTAGTGTGACAAGATCAAATCAAGTGGGAAAAAGTGGGCCCATTTGACAAAATTTGAAGTTTTGGGGATAGTTGACTTTTGGCAATTTTGGAAAAATGCCCAACTTCAACAATGCATAACTTCTTCAATTTTGAAATTTTGAAAGTGTTCTTGGACTTTTTATAAACCTTGAGATTTCCTATAAACAACCATTTTGGTATCATCTCATTTTTATATTCCATGCTCAAGTTATAAGCTTTGGCAAAAAAATGTGTTTTTTGTTGACTTTCAAAAATGACCTATAATGTCCAAATTTGTAACTTTTTATGAGTGCATTTCTTGATCTTGGGGTGTGAAGATGGATTTTAGGAAATTTCATCCTCTTCAAAATGGGGTTTGGATGGTTCATTTCTCATAAAGTATGAGAAATTTATGCTTGGTCAAAGTTGAGTTGACTTTTCCTGCAAAACTCTAATTTAACAACTTTTGAATCTTAATGAATTTTGAGCAATCCTTGATGAATCATGATCAACCCTTGATCAAATGATGAAATATACTTCAAAATGAGAATGTTGACAAAAAAATCTTGAGGTTTGACTGTTTATAGGTCACAGTTGACTTTTGCCCTAGCACAGTCGATTTTTGGACCTCTTGAGCAATTGACTGACCAAACTTCCTCTACAAGGCTTGAAATTTGACATGGATGAACTTGAGGCCATATTAGGACATTGGGAAGAACTTGATATCATTTGGATGTAAGGACCTTGATGCAACACAAAACCCTAATTTGAGGTTGACTGCCTTAGGAGATGACTTGATTGTCCAACTCTTGAGCAATCTTGAGCCATTTGGAGATTATTCTTGCAATTGCTTTAGAAATATGGGAGGGCAAATTTTGGGGTACAACAGCTTCCCCTGTTCAATTTTCTTAAACCTGAGGATATAGATTGGCTTTCGGGCCTTTCGTGATCCGAAGGTGGAAGATGATTGAACACTAGAGTGCCCAGAAATTTGCACTCGCATGATGTAGTATCAGCCTTGTGATGTCAGGAATGGGCTTAAAGATGCCATTTGGAGATTATTGGTAGGTGGTCTGAACTTCAACTGGACTACGAATCAGGGAGATCTTATCGGCGATCTGACTGAACCAGAGGAGGTCTTGGATTAACTTTGACTGGATCGGCATCAGAAAATTCTTTATTAATTGATTTAACTGGACCAGGGGAGGTCTTGTCTTCTTTGACTGGATTGGCATCAGAAAAATCTTTAGGAATCGATTTAACTGGACCAGAGGAGGTCTTGTCTTCTTTGACTGGATTGGCATCAGAAAAATCTTTAGGAATCGATTTAGCTGGACCAGAGGAGGTCTTGTCTTCTTTGACTGGATTGGCATCAGAAAAATCTTTAGGAATCGATTTAGCTGGACCAGAGGAGGTATTGTCTTCTTTGACTGGATTGGCATCAGAAAAATCTTTAGGAATCAATTTAACTGGACCAGAGGAGGTCTTGTCTTCTTTGACTGGATTGGCATCAGAAAAATCTTTAGGAATCGATTTAATTGGACCAGAGGAGGTCTTGTCTTCTTTGACTGTATTTGCATCAGAAAAATCTTTAGGAATCGATTTAATTGGACCAGAGGAGGTCTTGTCTTCTTTGACTGGATTGGCATCAGAAAAATCTTTAGGAATCGATTTAACTGGACCAGAGGAGGTCTTGTCTTCTTTGACTGGATTGGCATCAGAAAAATCTTTAGGAATCGATTTGACTGGACAAGAGAAGGCCTTTGACTAGATCGGCATTAGAAAAATCTTTAGGAATTGATTTAACTGGACCAGGCAAGGTCTTGGAATAACTTCAACTGGATCGACATCAGGAAAATCTTTAGGAATCGACTTTATTGGACTAGAGAAGGCCTTTGACTGGATCGGAATCAGAAAAATCTTTAGGAATCGATTTAACTGGACCAGGCAAGGTCTTGGAATAACTTCAACTGGATCGGCATCAGCAAAATCTTTAGGAATTGATTTAACTGGACCAGAGAAGGTCTTGGATTAACTTTGACTGGATCGGCATCAGAAAAATCTTTAAGAATCGATTTAACTGGACCAGGCAAGGTCTTGGAATAACTTCAACTGGATCGGCATCAGCAAAATCTTTAGGAATCGATTTAACTGGACCAGAGAAGGTCTTTGATATAGCTGAGAATTTAACTGCATCTTTCCTGAAAGGTAAAGGTCAGTCATATGCAATGCATGATATGGATCAAGCAATGATGTTCTCAACATAAATGAGATTGTATGGTATGATGCGTTTATGCATGTATCCTGATGTATGGAAAGGTAATGTTTTAGCTGGGGAAAATAAATCCCGGAGCTGCTGGAGAATAGAGTTGAATTCTTCGCTTTCTCTGGGGAGGGTGAACGAAGGTGATTGCGAGGATAAACCTGTAGGAGAAGATAACTCCATTGGGTAATAAACTGATGAGGAGGTTACTCTGTGAGGAAGAGATGCTCTGCTGGGGATTCCACTGATAAACTCCACTGGGGATGGATTACCGTTGCTGGTGACATTGAATCTGTTGAGGAATGAATTCCAGTTTGTGAAAGGAAAGAACTTCGATGGGGATGAACTTTCAGTTGCAACTTGTTGGGGATAATCCTGTTAGACTTTTGTGGGGATACTCCTCTACGTTTAGCTGGGAATGATCTTTTGAACTTGGCTGGGAGATTTATTTGTGTACTCCACTGGGGATAAACTTCCAGAGTCTACTGGGGATGATGATTCAACTCTGTTGGGGAAGCTTTTTCAGACCATGCTGGGGAAATATTGGCTCCACTGGGGGTATCTTGTATTCTGTCGGGGAACATTCTTATACTCCATTGGGGAATATTAAGACTGTCGGGGATATCAAGCCTTTTTAATATTGATGGTAGATCAACTCTACTTGGGGAGAGTATTGTTGATTCATTCATAGTTGCAAGCCTCAGCTGGGAGAACTACCATTATTGTCTTACTCTGCAGGGAGTGAAGGTATCTTGGCCATATTCTTCAGCTGGATTTACCTTTGTACCTGGTGGACAGAGCAACTGTATAGTTCGGACAATTCTTATTGCCCCTGTTTCTGCTATTACCAGTAATTCATCTTTTGTTTCGCATGTAAATATTTATGATCAGCAGTTAATGTCAAATGCATATATCAAAAACAAACATTGGACGTTCTTTGCAAAGTGAAACAGATAAAGATAAAACAGTTTGAAATTTTTCTGAAAATGAATTATATTGATTTTGAAGTTTGGCCTGTAAATAGGCACTTTTGTACAAGAGGCTGACGTCCTAGTAAGAGAACGCCGCCGAACAAAATTTACACAATTTGTGAAAAGAAAACAAAACAGCTATGTGAATAATCCCACTGGGTTCCAACTCTGCTATTGCCTTTATGTCCTCGAGCATCTCATCACTTTGCTACTTGGTTGAAGGTAGATCAGATTGATCAGTGTCGTCTGAGCTTGATAGTCGATACCGAAGTCTGGATGCAAGGTGATCCAATGAGACATAGTATTACACTTTGATCCCTAATTTTTCCTGGACCGCCCTTTCGGGTTTTCAGTCCACCGGGATACCCTTTTTGCCCAAGCCGCCTTTTCAGGTTTTCAACTTGTCGGGTGTACAAATTTTTTTATTTTCATCCCTTATTTTTTCCCGAACCCTTTTGGTTCACCGTGAAGCCCTTATTTTTGCCTAGGCCAGTCAACCTAGCGGGTCTTTGATTATGCGTAGTATCTTTTCACTATGTCTGCATTGACGGGGTGAGGAAGGTCGTCACCATCCATGGTGGTTAGAATCATATCTCCTCCTGAGAATATGTTCCTAACCACGAATGGCCCTTCGTAAGTAGGGGTCCATTTTCCCCTGAGATCACCTTGAGGTAAGATAATGCGCTTGATTACCAGATCCCCAACTTGATACCCTTGTCGTCTGACTTTCTTGTTATATGCCTTGATCATCCGCTTTTGGTACGTATGACCGTGACAAATAGCAGTAAGTCTCTTTTTGTCAATTAGGTTCAGCTGATCAAGCCGAGTCTGAATCCAGTCATCTTCACTCAAACCTGCATCCTTCATGATTCTAAGAGAGGGTATCTGAACTTCAATGGGCAAGACTGCCTCCATACCATATACCAAGGAATAGGGTGTTGCCCCTGTTGACGTTTGTGCTTAGGTACGGTACCCATGAAGAGCAAACGGTAACATCTCGTGCTAATCTTTGTACGTCATTGTCATCTTCTGCACACTCTTCTTAATGTTCTTATTAGCCGCTTCGACATCCCCATTCATCTTCGGCCGGTAGGGAGAAGAATTGTGATGTTGTATCTTGAATTGCTCACAGAGCTCGGTGATCATCTTGTTGTTGAGATTGGTACCATTGTCCGTAATGATCCTCTCTAGTACACCGTATCGACAGATCAGATTATGCCGAATGAACCGTGCCATGACTTTCTTGGTTACAGTAGCAAAGGAAGATGCTTCAACCCACTTCGTAAAGTAATCAATTGCTACCAAGATGAAACGATGCCCGTTAGATGTTGTAGGTCTGATCTCGCCAATCATATCAATGCCCCACATTGCAAAAGGCCAAGGTGCCATCAAGACGTTCAAAGGAACTGGAGGTATGTGCACCTTATCAGCATAGACTTGGCACTTGTGACATGTTCGAGAATGATGATAACAGTCGGCTTCCATTGTGGACCAATAATATCCTGCCCGTAGGATCTTCTTTGACATGGTATGTCCACTGGAATGAGTTCCGAAAGTACCTTCATGTAACCCCGCCATGATCCTTTCTGCTTCATTCTTATCCACATAACGCAGTAATGTTGAATCATGGTTATGCTTGTAAAGAATGCCATTGCTGATGAAGAATTTCGCTGTGAACCTCCTCAGAAACTTCTTGTCATTAACAGATGCATCCTCGGGGTATTCCTGAGCTTCAAGATACCTCTTCACCTCATGAAACCAGGGTTTATCTGCTACCTCTTCAGTCTCAATATCACAGCAATGTGTAGGTTCGTCCAATCTTTCAATGATAATCCGGGGAGCTTCGTTGTCCCAATTGACTTTGAACATAGAAGACATCGTAGCTAACGCGTCCGCCAACTGATTCTCCTCCCTAGGGAAGTGTTCAAAGGTTATCTCCTCAAAGTGGGGAAGCAACGTCAATACATACTCCTTGTAAGGAATAAGGTTCGAGTGTTTCGTATCCCACTCGCCTTTGATCTGACTGATCACGAGAGCAGAATCTCCGAAGACACTTAGAAACTTAATCCTTAGGTTAATTGCTGCTCGAAGACCCATGATGCACGCTTCATACTCCGCCATATTGTTGGTGCAGTTGAAACATAGTCGGGCGGTAAACGGAGTATAAGAGCCCTTAGGAGATATGATCACAGCGCCAATGCCATTACCCAGAGCGTTTGAAGCTCCATCAAAGTACATAGACCATCGGGATCCTTCCTCAGGTCCTTCATCCGGTCCAGGTGTCTCACAATTAGTTACCAACATGATATTCTCGTACGGGAATTCGAAGTTCATAGACTGGTAATCATCCACTGCCTGATGTGCCAAGTAGTCTGCCAACACACTTCCCTTGATTTCCTTTTGGGTCGTATATTGGATGTCATACTCAATCAAGATCATTTGCCACCTCGTTATTCTTCCGGACAATGCAGGCTTTTCGAAGATATACTTGATTGGATCCATCTTTGATATCAACAGAGTAGTGTGAGTCAACATATACTGTCTCAGCCGGCGAGCAGCCCATGCCAAAGCGCAGCAAGTTTTCTCGAGCAGTGAGTATCGGGTCTCACAGTCGGTAAACTTTTTGCTAAGGTAGTAAATTGCATGCTCTTTTCGGCCAGACTCGTCATGCTGACCCAACACACACCCCATTGAGTTGTCGTGCACTGTCAAGTATAAGATCAAATGTCTCCCTTCAACTGGAGGCATCAGAATAGGTGGCTCTTGGAGATACTCTTTGATTCTTTTGAAAGTGGCATGACATTCATCATTCCATCGTACCACTTGATCTTTCTTCAGTAACTTGAAGATTGGTTCACAAGTAGCGGTCATGTGTGAGATGAATCGGGCAATATAGTTCAGACGTCCCAGAAATCCTCTGACTTCTTTATCTGTTCTGGGAGCCGGCATCTCCTGTATAGCCTTCACCTTTGCAGGATCCACTTGAATACCTTTGTCGCTCACGATGAAACCCAGCAGCTTACCAGACCTCACCCCGAAGGTGCACTTGTTCGGGTTTAACCTCAGCTTGTACAACTTCAACCTGTCAAACAACTTCTGGAGATGGTCAAGGTGTTCTTCCTCAGTCTGGGACCTTGCAATCATATCGTTGACGTATACTTCAATCTCATGATGGATCATGTCATGAAACAAAGCAACCATGGCACACTGATACGTTGCCCCAGCGTTCTTCAGTCCAAAGGCATGACCTTGTAGAAAAAGGTACCCCACTGAGTAACAAAAGTTGTCTTTTCCATGTCTTAGGGAGCCATCTTGATCTGATTATAACCGGAGAAACCATCCATAAAGGATAAAACCTTGTGCTAAGCAGTGTTGTCAACCAGAACGTCAATATGAGGTAGAGGGAAGTCATCCTTGGGGCTCGCCCTCTTCAGATCCCTATAGTCTACACACATTCGAACCTTACCATCCTTCTTCGGCACAGGAACCACATTGGCAACCCACTGAGGGTAAGAAGTCACTGCTAGAAAACCGGCATCAAACTGTTTCATAACTTCAACCTTGACTTTCTCAGACATTTCTGGGCGCATTCGGCGGACCTTCTGTTTCACTGGAAGACAGTCTTCCTTAGTAGGCAGTCAATGAACCACAATATCAGTATCCAAACTAGGCATATCTTCGTAAGACCGGGCAAAGATCTCAACATAGTCATGTAGCATCTGAATCAACCGTTGTTTCACACTAGCTTCCAGATTTGCACCGATCCTGACCTCTTTCTTGTCTGTCTCGGTACCCAGATTCACTGATTCCACCGGCTCTTCGTGTGGCTGTATAGCCCTCTCTACCTGAAGTAACAGTCTTGCAAGTTCACCAGGCACTTCGCAATCATCTTCACCTTCATCTTCGACTAAGTTGATCGGATTTTCGAAGTCATAACTGGCAGTAGCAGAGTCGTTACCAGTGAGATCCAGAGTGGATGTTGACCTGTGTATGTGAGTGTGTGTAAAATAGTTGTTTTGCAATATATAATAAAGAAAAACAAGGAGCGCAAAATTTGAAATGCAAGAACGTCCAATGCTTTTATTAATGATATATGAAAATGACACACATAAAGCCCTCACAAATGAAGCCACGGTGCCTCGGGTAAGACACCGGGCCGTAAAGTTTAAAACATTGTCTGTTACATATTCAAAACAAAAGTTTCATTAATGGGTAACAAAAGTAATAGGGATGAAGTCCTTTGTTTTCCAGTTGCATTGTCCACCGTCGGTCATAGGATAGATCCAGCTGTCGAATTCAGACTCTTCTACATCGTCTTCAATGGCGTTCACTCCCGAGTTGCTGATGAAAACGGGAGGTCTTTCGATTCGTGCATTCCGAACAGCCCTTTGAGCTTCTACAATGAAACCCAAACCAAACTTGTTAGTCTTCTGTGTAAAATCAGGGAGTTGACCCCAATTTGTACACCCACCTTTCTCAACAACAGCCCGGGCATCCTTAAAGGAAGCCATCTTCATATAAGAATCTTCAACAACAGTCTCAGCTGACGCAAGTGTCTGGGGAACCTCTTCAAAATGCTGAAATGGGGTCTCAATGAAGTCGTCATCCATCTCTACGTATCAGAAAGAGTTGAGGTGTCTAACCATGTACTCTTCCTCTCCTTGCACTGTCACAGTCTTCCCTTTGACCGGGTACTTCAGCTTCTGGTGGAGCGTTGAGGTTATGGCCCCAGCTTTGTGGATCCATGGACGACCCAACAAACAAGAATAAGATGGCCGAATGTCCATCACATAGAATGTAGAATTGAAAACCTGAGAACCAACCTTGATCGGGATATCAACCTCTCCATGTACCATTCTTTTAGACCCATCAAAGGCCCTGACGACAATGTTGCTTGGTTTCAGCTCCAACCCTTCACAATCCAACCGGTCTAGAGCCTTCTTAGGAAAGACGTTCAACGAGGAACCAGTATCCACCAATACATGTACAAGAGTAGTGCCCCTGCATTCAATGGGGACATGCAAGGCATCATTGTGACTCTTCCCCTTAGCAGTCAAGTCGGCGTCCGAGAAACCCAACCCATTATCAGCAGTCAAATTGGCCATGCAATCTGTAAACTAATCAGCTGATGTCTCTTGTGGTACGTGGGAAGTCTTCAAAAAGGTAATCAGAGCCTTGGCATGGGCCTCTGAGCACAGCAACAGTGACAACATAGAAATCTTGGACGGGGTTTGCCCCAGCTGTTCAACTACATTGTAGTCACTCTTTTTGATAATTTTTAGAATCTCTTCCATCTCTTGTTTAGAAGCTTCAACAGTAATCGTCTTCGGCGCCTCCGTCTGGGCAGGCACATCAGTGGTGATCCCTTTGCCCCGAGTGTCAGATGACTCGGTGACAGGGGCAAGAATAGGAACTTGAACAGGAACGGTAGAAGGTACACTGGTGGGTGTAATAACAACGGGTTTTCTGACAGTTGGTGGAGAGATATCAGGTGAGAAAAGTCTTTCGCTTCGGGTGACTTTAGCAGGTCCAACAATATTGCTGACATCAGTATCAGCATCCAACTCTTGCTTAACTCTATGAAAATAAACATCAGCCCCATAGTGCCAAGGGACAGCTTTATCAGAGATATAAGGGATGGGCCTCGGAACAATGATGATTACAGGTGCGATTCTTGGAACAAATGTAATTTTAACAGGCTTCCTCGAGGGAGCCTTGGAAGAATTGTCGAAAATGGTAATGATGGCAACTTCTTCAGTATGAACTAGAGGAACAACAGTCTTCTCAAACAGAATCTCTTTACTATCCATCAGGCGTTGGACACCTGATTTCAGAAGTGGGCAACCAGTTGGTAGAACAGAACACATACGGCAACCTTCGCCACAGCCTGGAAATAAACCGGCTAGCAACAGGTTCTTCTTCACAGTAATTAAAGGGGTAGCAATATCATTTATAGAAACCACAAACGATTATTCATTTATAGCATTTACTCCATGCTTGGGCATAGGAGCAGTCACAACATTAGGCCTCTCGGGCGCCTCAAACTCAATCTCCTTCGCATCAATTAAGTCCTGTATCTTATTCTTCAAAGTCCAACAATCATTTGTATTATGCCCCGGGCTATCGGAGTGATAAGCACAGCGGACATTAGGGTTATACTTCGGTGACGTTGTATTTGGATTCTTTGGGGCTTCTTTTGGAATCACAAGATTGGTCTTCAGCAACTGTGGCAGGATTTGAGACAAAGTCATGTTGTACTGAGGAGCACCAGCAGGTTTTGAAATAACAACCGCATTAACAGCTTGGCGGTGTTCAGATCTATTCTGTCTTTTTGAACTGTAGACAGCACTGAACTCTTTCTTAAAGGGCTTCTTCTTGGTGCTTGACGAGGCACCCTTCTGTATATTACAAGCCTTAATACCAGCCTCAATCCTTTCACCGGTCAAAATTAGCTCTGTAAACCCAGACGAAGAGCTCCCAATCAGGTGGTTGAAAAATGGACCAGACAGGGTCCCCAGAAACATGTCCACAAGCTCCCGATCAGCCAAGGGTGGTTGTACTCTTCCGGCAAGGTCCCTCCACTTCTGAGCATAATCTTTGAATCCTTCACATGTTCCTATTGACATACCCTGGAGTTGGGTACGCGTGGAAGCGAGGTCGGAGTTGTACTGGTACTGCCTGTAGAAAGCAGTAGCCAAATCTTCCCAACTACGAATATTGGCTCCATCCAACTGGTAGAACCACTCAAGCTGAGTCTCTGAGAGACTGTCTTGAAAGAAATGGATCCATAGGTTTTTATCAGTGGTGTACGGCTGAATCTTCCTCACATATGACCGGAGGTGCAGCTTCGGACAAGAAACTCTGTCATACTTAGCAAAGGATGGTGCCTTGAATTTGTGGGGAATTACCACCCCAGATGATAGACCTAGATCACCAAAGTCCAAACCGGGCACCTTTTGAACCTCCATATCACTCAACCGGTCTTCCAGTTGTTTGTATCTATCCTCGGCCAGAGGATACTGTTCTTCATCGAAGTCCGTCTCGTTGTCGGAGACCACAGGGCTAGGAGCCCTCCTTTCCTCTTGACTATCTTTCCCTCCAGATGAGGTAGTCAAATCAACTTCATTCTGTAGCCTGTTTCCAAACCTAGGACCAGTGTTAAACAGGATTGTTCTCTTCTTCTTCTTCTTCTTCTCTTTCAGAATCAGGGTCTTCAGATCTTGCTGACCCTTGGCTAGATTCATGAACAACTCTTGGAATTGGGCATTCTGGGCCTGGAGGGCCTTGATGGCTTGCTCAGTTGAAGGTTCAGCAGACATGATGAGTGCTGAAATAAACAGCGAAGAAGATAAGAGCCCTGTAATGGGTACCTGTTTATGAAGTGCATGGGATGAAATGCGCATGATTATGATTTCAAAGATAATCGGGAGATTCAAATTTGTAAACCAAAAAGGAAACACACTTTATTAGATAAACTTCAAAATTTCAATTGTTCAACTGATGCCATTAAGGGGTTTACAAGAATGGAAATACTGAAAAGGAAATAAAAACTGGAAACGAAATAATCAAAGGACGATTAGTGCTCCCATGGTCTCTTCTTGTCGGTGCGAACATAGTCATTGAGAATCCGCTCGTTCTCCAACTGCCTAGTCAACCTCTGGATCTTCTGCTCTTGCTCATTGAGCTTTCCTCGATAAGCATCCCGTTCCTCTCTCAGCTGCATCCAAGATCTCTTAAGTGCCCCAATGTCAGTGGGCATGTAAGGATGGAGGATGGTAGGAAGAACCCCCTTTTCATTAGCAACTTCAACAGTGACAGGCCGAACGGCTTCATATGGCATACCCAGCTTCTGGGCACCGATACGGACCCATCTGAGATATGGCTCCATTGGAAGAGAAGTCTTTGGGCCCAGCTCATGTGGATCAGATCTGTGAACTCTATCCCAGGCCTTTATGAATTTGCGACGTTGCTCGTCGCTGTCCCCTTGAAAATCAAAGATGATACTAGGCATTAGCAGCTCATGAGGTCCTTCTCTTTTGGCTCACCCAAACTGACGTAAGGCTAAGCACGGGTTGTAAGAAACTCCTCCATGGGTTCCTAACAGTGGAACATTAGGATACTCCCCACAACGATCAATGATAGCCTCCTCATCCATACCCTTGAGAGTCCAGATAATGTCATTATGAGAAAGAGACATAACCCTATAAGCCCAGCCCATGCCTTCTTTGTTCTTCAGCACTGACTTGGGAAGGTGCGAAATAAACAACCTCGCCAATAACGGAGCACAACACATCAAGGTTCCCCGCTTTCGGGCAGTACGAGCATAAATCTGATGAAGGATATCACCCAAGAGAGTGGGTACAGGATTACGAGAGATAAAGATTTTCACCGCATTTACATCAACGAAGGAGTCAGAGTTTGGAAACAATACCAAGCCATATATCAGAAGAGCCAGCATATCCTCGAATGCCTTGAAGTCTAGACTATCCCAGAAGTAATTAGCTTTACCAACCAAAAACTTAGTCAGAAAGCCCTTTGCTCCACTTCTAGTCTCCCAATTAGCCATTACCTCCTCGTTAGTCAAATGAAGGGCTGAAGCAATCTCTTTGGGCCTAAGAATCTTTTCCCAACCGGTAAACGGGGTCTGCTCCAGAATGGAGATACCGAGAATATCAGAGAACTCTTCTAAGGTGGGAACCAGTTGATAGTCCTGGAAAGTAAAGCAATGGTACAACGGATCATAGAATTGAACCAGGACACTCATCATCTGCTCGTCCAATTTAGAGGTGACCAAACTAAGAAGATAACCATGTCTTCTGAGGAAGGAAGTAGTATCAGGCATCTTTGCAATCAACACTTTAAGCACAGTGGGAACCTGGACAAAGTTGATCCGGATGGTATTCCTACGCATGGGCATCATGATGACCTACAAAACAGCACAAAGATGAACCCCTCCTGTCTTTGAAATAGGTTAGTCCAATGCAAGATGTATGCAATGTTATGATGTCATGATGTCATGATAGAAAGCACACCACAAGTATCCACAAACAGCAAACATGGTAAAGGCACACAAGTCACACAGAGAGCCCTTAGATTTCAGGCTGGCAAGGAGCTTAGGTACTACCCTCTTTCAGTTCAGTTGGTTTAAACCTGTCCTAAAAATAGTAACCGGGTTCTAGAGGATCTCAATATCACTGACTACCCTCAATCGGTCATAATTCCAGTTTAGCAACCTTTTCTTGCGGCCGAAATCATCGCGAGAGTTTAGTCTCAATGAGTGTAACATACTGCTACTGTTCTATGGCCAAGTTGGTCAATTTAAAGGTTCTAAGGTCAGTTGGTGCTTAATGACCCCTTAGATGACCCATATTCTCCTCGTTCCAACACAAGGGATATCGGTACAATCTAAAGTGCCACACCAATGTAGCTACTGCTTCAACCGTATCGGTTTACGCCGTACAGTTCCCTCACAGTTTATTGCTACTTACCTAAAGGGTATCCCCAGATCGGGGTTAGGATCTATAGTAACTCCGATTCAAACCCACAAATATAAAGCATACAAGGCAAACAATTGAAAACACAATGATTTAATCCTAAGGTACACCCCACTTATAGATATCCCCAGCAGAGTCGCCAGTTATGTGATACGGTGGGAGAGAACTGACTGTTTTGGAATGTTGATTCGTGTTTTGCGTTTGTTTTCGCAAAATCTCGCGGTAAGCAAGAGTCGCCACCGACTTTTATTTTATCCAACAAGGAAAGGAAAAAAAAGCACAGAAAAATTCCTTTTTCGAGATGTTTCTCGGGTCCGGGGGTAGATTATAGAAAGGGAAGGTGTTAGCACCCTTTCTATCCGTAGTTATCCACGGGCTCTTAGGTACTTGCTCATAGTGTTTTCAAAAATTTCTTTTCTTTGTGTTTGTGGGTTTGAAAGAAGTTTTTGTTTGAAAGGTGTAAGTGCGAAAAGTTTTATTTTTTGTTTTGAAAAGGAGCAAGTATTTAAGAACCATCTACCTACTCGAAAAAGGAATCAATCTGTGCTAATGTCCTTTAGACAATTCTATCCCATTATTGATGAGTAGGTAGCATCGTCGTTGGAGTTTTAAGGGTCAATTCGATTAAGGGACAGGTGGTCACTAAAGCAATGTTAGGATGCCTTAGCGGTAACCCTAATGTCTTAGATCATTTTTCCGAGGCAACCGTTTCGAGGCAACTATGATCTTTGGACAAGAGGGCGACCTCTAAAACTTCCTATACTCAATGACCACGTTCGAAGGCAACCAAGTGAGGTGTATCCTAAGAGTGCGCATGTGCGAGTGTGTTATTTCGGTTAATTTTATCTTTGTACATGTCATGGGTGAGCTATGTTGATTTTAAGTTCATACATTCGATCTTGTCATGCATTCCCTATTATCAAACATCTAACAGTTTATAAGTTGCGGAAATTAAATTTGCGGAAATTAAATCTAAACTATTACAAGGCGTCGGGTATTTACATCGCCAAAGACAACCCTTGAAATTAAAATGCGTAAAATAAAATAAAGCGATAAAATAAAGTCCTAATTAAAAGCTATTATATTCCGGGAAATAATTACATCAATATCATAAGTGGATCGCCTGCGAAAAATTAAATCGAATGCATTTTTTAGGGTTTTGACCCTTTTGAAATAAAATGATTTTTTTGTTATTTTTTGAATAAAAGGAATTAGATCTAAGTTAATTAAATAAATTAATTAATTAATTAATAAAAGTGATATTTTTTGGATTTTTGGATATTTAAAGAAATAAAATAAATTTGGTCAAAGTTAATAAAACCTAATATTCTATATTAATTTTAATTATTGCAAAAATATTAAAAGTTATACCTAATTAAAACTAAATTAATTGAATTAATTTATTTACAAAAAAAAATACTGAAATTAATTTTAATAAATAAAATATATTTTGGTTTTTGATTTTTTATGAGAAAAAGATTTTAATTGGTTAGTTTAAATAATAAAAATAATTAATCAAACAATTTAATAAAATAAATAAAAGAAATAGAAAGAAAAAAGAAATAACCCAGGGGGGTTCAGGCCCAAGTTGGAGGTGAGAATTGCAATTCTTTGGCCCAACAGGCGCAGGCCTGTATTGACTTTCCATGATTCCACATGCATTGGTTGACTAGGGCGTATGATGGACTTTCACTCTGAGCCACCAGATCTGGCCTGGGGCCATCTGGCAGATGATTAGGTGAGGCTGCATGATGAACCACAACTCCTGGAACGCGTTAGATTTCCTGAAGAAAAAGAATAATATGCAATATGGTGGACCTGGGATTCGAACCCATGTCCTGCAAGCCTTTGAACAACACGTCTACCATTGCGCCACTGCTTTCCATTCGTTATTATAATAGGTAGCAATTAATATAATGCAAAAACAAATCAAAGGGTCAGACAAAAAAAATAAAAAGCGCGCTGGATTTGAATCAACCAACGGGAGGGGGACGCGTCATCGTCTTCCTCGTTGGACCTAGTTTTTTTACCTGCGGATTTGCTTCCGCAGCTAAATCCGTAGGCGTCTCCTAAAATCAATTTCAGACCATGGAAATTAGTTCCAAGACCATGGTTCGATTCGTCTATGCATTCTGATTTCATCCATGTCCATTGTTTGCCCTGATTTTACCTGTAGAGAAAACGCCCAAAAAACAATCCAAGAACCCTAGATTCGGCTAGGGGGCTACAGGCCATGAAAATGCAATTCAATAATGCAAAAAGCTTCTAAATGGAACGACAAGCATGATTGTGTAAAGATTTTGCAAAAAAACGCATGAATATGAGAATACGATTTCAAGCGCATAATGATTTTCAGAGGGACTTACAGTGCGATTGAGGAGAGGAGAGAGCTTGATATTGATTGCCTTTCACTCAGTGGACATCCAGCAAGGGATCTACGTTGAGTTTTTGCTTTGAATCGGCATCTAAAACAGATTTCAGTTTCAAGCTTTTCAAGTTTTTTTCAAGTTTTGGTTTTGGTGATTATGAAACCTCTAGCTTCTGAAACTCGTGCCTCTCACTTGTATATCCATCAAGCAATGCATTAGGTCAAGTTTTGGGCTTTGAATCTTTGTGCATTGATGCTTGAAGATGTGATTTGATTCACCATTAAAAAGCTTCCAAATTTGTCCAAAAACCAATATTTTGTGCATGATATGGCTTGATACGAGTTTGACTATGTCCATAATGATAATTAAGACTTGTATCAATCAAAAAGATACCAAGTTATCAATATTTAGACTTTATTTGGATTTAAATTGATTTAAAATGAATTAATTAAATAAAAATCAAATAAAATAGAAAAATTAATAAATGGACACAATACTGAAGATAGGACACGTGTGTAGTGTGACAAGATCAAATCAAGTGGAAAAAAGTGGGCCCATTTGACAAAATTTGAAGTTTTGGGGATAGTTGACTTTTGGCAATTTTAGAAAAATGCCCAACTTCAACAATGCATAACTTCTTCAATTTTGAACTTTTGGAAGTGTTCTTGGACTTTTTAGAAACCTTGATATGTCCTCTAACCAACACTTTTGGTCTCATATCATTTTGATATTCCATGCTCAAGTTATAAGCTTTGGCTAAAAAGGTGTTTTTTGTTGACTTTCAAAAATGACCTATAATATCCAAATTTGTAACTTTTTGTGAGTTCATTTCTTGATCTTGGGGTGTGAAGATGGATTGTAGGAAATTGCATCCTCTTCAAAATGAGCTTTGGATGTGTCATTTCTAATAAAGTATGAGAAAGTTATGCTTGGTTAAAGTTGAGTTGACTTTTCCTACAAAACCCTAATTTAGCAACTTTTGAATCTTGATGAATTTTGAGCAATCCTTGATGAATCATGATCAACCCTTGATCAAATGATGAAATATCCTTCAAAATGAGAATGTTAACAAAAAATCTTGAGGTTTGACTGTTTATAGGTCACAGTTGACTTTTGCCCTAGCACAGTCGATTTTTGGACCTCTTGAGCAATTGACTGACCAAACTTCCTCTGCAAGGCTTGAAATTTGACATGGATGAACTTGAGACCATATTAGGACATTGGTAATCACTTGAGATCATTTGGATGTAAGGACCTTGATGCAACACAAAACCCTAATTTAAGGTTGACTGCCTTAGGAGATGACTTGACTGTCCAACTCTTGAGTAATCTTGAGCCATTTGGAGATTATTCTTGCAATGTATTGAGAAATATGGGAGGGAAAATTTTGGGGTACAACAAGATCCCTATAGTCAACACACATTCGAACCTTACCATCCTTCTTCGGCACAGGAACCACATTGGCCACCCACTGTGGGTAAGAAGTAACGGCTAGAAAACCGGCGTCAAACTGTTTCATCACTTCAACCTTGATATTCTCATACATCTCTGGGCGCATTCGGCAGACCTTCTGTTTCACTGGAGGACATTCTTCCTTGGTAGGTAGGCTATGAACCACAATATTAGTATCCAACCCAGGCATGTCTTCATAAGACCAGTCAAAGATCTCAACGTAGTCACGCAGCATCTGAATCAACCGTTGTTTCACACTAAGCTCCAGGTTTGCACCGATCTTGACCTCTTTCTTGTCTATATATGTACCCAGATTTACTGATTCCACTGGCTCTTCATGTGGCTGTATAACCCTCTCTTCTTGAAGTAACAGTCTTGCAAGTTCACTAGGCACTTCGCAATCATCTTCACCTTCGTCTTCGGCTAAGTTGATCGGATTTTCGAAGTCATAACTGGCAGTAGCAGAGTCGTTACCAGTGAGATCCAGAGTGGATGTAGACCTGTATATGTGAGTGTGTGTAAAATAACTATTTTTGCAATATAATAAAAAAAACAAGGAGCGCAAAATTTGAAATGCAAGAAACGTCCAATGCTTTTATTAATGATATATGAAAATGACACACATAAAGCCCTCACAAATGAAGTCACGGTGCCCCGTGTAAGACACCGGGCCGTAGAGTTTAAAACATTGTCTGTTACAAATTCAAAAAAAAAGTTTCATTACTGGGTAACAAAAGAAATAGGGGTGAAGTCCTTTGCTGTCCAGTTGCTTGGTCCATCATCGGTCGTAGGATAGATCCAATTGTCAAACTCAGACTCTTCAACGTCGTCTTCAATGGCATTTACTCCTGAATTGCTGATGAACAGGGGAGGTCTTCCGATCCGTGCATTTCGAACAGCCTTTTGAGCCTCTACAGTGAAACCCAAACCAAATTTGTTAGTCTTCTGTGCAAAATCAGGGAGTTGGCCCCGATTTGCACACCCACCTTTCTCGATAACAGCCCGGGCATCCTTAAAGGAAGCCATCTTCATAGGAGAATATTCAACAACAGTCTCAGTTGATGCCAGTGTCTGTGGAACCTCTTCAAAATGTTGAAATGGGGTTTCAATGAACTCCCCATCCATCTCTACATATCGGAAAGAGTTGAGGTGGCTCACCATGTACTCTTCCTCTCCTTATACTATCATAATCTTCCCTTTTACTGGGTACTTCAGCTTCTGGTGGAGCGTTGAGGTTACGGCCCCAGCTTTATGGATCCATGGGCGACCTAGCAAACAAGAATAAGATGGCCGAATGTCCATCACATAGAATGTAGAGTTGAAAACCTGAGAACCAACCTTAATCAGAATATCCACTTCTCCATGTACCATTCTTTTAGACCCATCAAAGGCCCTGACGAGAATGTTGCTTGGTTTCAACTCCAATCCTTTACTGTCCAACCGGACTAGAGCTTTCTTAGGCAAAACGTTCAATGAGGAACCAATATCCACTAATATATGAGCAAGAGTAGTGCCCCTACATTCAATGGAGACATGCAGGGCATCGTTGTGATTCTTCCCTTTAGCAGTCAAGTCGGTGTCAGAGAAACCCAAACCATTATCAGCAGTCAGACTAGCCACGCAATCTTTAAACTGATCAGCCGATGTCTCTTGCGGTACATGTGCAGTCTTCAGGAATGCAATCAGAGCCTTGGCATGGGCCTCTGAGCATAGCAACAGTGACAACATAGAGATTTTGGACGGGGTTTGCCCCAGCTGTTCAACTAAATTGTAGTCACTCTTTTTGATGATCTTTAAAATCTCTTCCATCTCTTGTCTAGAAGCTTCAATAGTAATTGTCTTTGGTGCCTCCGTCTGGGCAGGCTCACTGGTGGTCCCCTTGCCCCGAGTGTCAGATGACTCGGCGACAGGGGTAAGAATAGGAACTTGAACAGGAATAGTAGCAGGTACACTGGCAGGTGTAATAACAACAGGTTTTCGAGCAGTTGGTGGAGAGATATCATGGGAGAAAAGTCTTCCGCTACGGGTGACTTTAGCAGGTCCAACAATATTGATGATGTCAGTATCAGCATCTAACTCTTGTTTAACTCCATGAAAATAAACATCGGCCCCGTAATGCCAAGGTACATATTTATCAGAGGTGTAGGGGATAGGCCCAGGAACAATGATGATCAATGGTGCGATTCTTGGAACAGATGTAATTCTAACAGGCTTTCTCGAGGAAGCCTTGGAAGAATTATCGAGAATGGTGATAATAGCAACTTCTTCAGTATGAACTAAGGGAACAACAGTCTTCTCAAACAGAATTTCTTTACTATCCATCAGGCGTTGGACACTTGATTTCAAAAGTGGGCAACCGGTTGGTAGGGCAGAACACATACGGCAACCTTCGTCACAGCCCGGAAATAAACCGGCTAGCAAAAGGTTCTTCTTCACAGTCATCAAAGGGGTAACAATGTCGTTCACAGAAACCACAAATGAGTCTTCATGTATAGCATTCACCCCATGCTTGGGCATAGGAGCAGTCACAACGTTAGGTCTTTCGGGCGCCTCGAACTCAATTTCCTTAGCATCAATTAAGTCCTGTATTTTGTTCTTCAAAGCCCAACAATCATCTGTATTATGTCCCAGGCTATCAGAGTGAAAAGCACAGCGGGAATTAGGGTTGTACTTAGGTGATGCAATGTTGGGATTCTGCGGAGCCTCCCTTGGAGTTACTAGATTGGTCTTTAATAACTGCGGCAGAATCTGAGACAAAGTCATGTTGATATGGGTGAATTGCCTTCGAGGTCTCTCGGCCTTTTGTTGATTGTTGCGCTGAGGAGCACCAGCAGGTCTTGAAATGACAATCGCATTAACAACTTGGAGGTGTTCAGGTCTATTCTGGCTTTTCGAACTGTAAACATCACTGGATCTTTCTTAAAAGGCCTTTTCTCGGTGCCTGATGAAGCACCCTTCTGTATTTTACCAGACTTAATACCAGCCTCAATCCTTTCACCGGTCATAATTAGCTCTGTAAACCCAGACGAAGAGCTTCCAATCAGATGGTTGAAAAATGGACCAGACAAGGTCCCCAGAAACATATCCACAAGCTCCCGATCAGCCAAGGGTGGTTGCACTCTTCCAGCAAGGTCCCTCCACTTCTGAGCATAATCTTTGAAACCTTCGCCCGCACCCATTGACATACCTAGAGTTGGGTACGCGTAGGAGCGAGGTCGGCATTGTATTGGTACTGCTTGTAGAAAGCAGCAGCCAAGTCTTCCCAACTGCAGATACTGGCTCCTTCTAATTGGTAAAACCATTCAAGTTGAGTCCCTGAGAGACTGTCTTGAAAGAAGTGATCCATAGGTTCTTATCAGCGGTGTACGGCTGAATCTTCCTTACATATGACCGGAGGTGCAGCTTCGGACAAGAAACTCCGTCGTACTTAGCAAAAGCTGGTGCTTTGAACTTGTGGGGAATCACCACCCCAGATGACAGACCCAAATCACCAAAGTCCATACCAGGCACTTTCTGAACTTCCATCGCACTCAAACGGTCTTCCAATTGCTTGTATCTATCCTCAGCCAGAGGATACTGGTCTTCGTCGAAGTCCGTCTCATTGTCTAAAACCATGGGGCTAGGAGCCCTCCTTTCTTCTTGACTATTTTTCCCTCTAGATGAGGTGGTCAAATCAACTTCATCCCGTAGCCTGTTTCCAAACCTGTGACCTGTGTTAAACAGGATTGTCCTCTTCTTCTTCTTCTTCTCTTTCAGAATCAGGGTCTTCAGATTTTGCTGACCCTTAGCTAGATTCATGAACAACTCTTGGAATTGGGCATTTTGAGCCTGTAGGGCCTTGATTGCTTGCTCAGTTGATGGTTCAGCAGACATAATGAGTGCTGAAATAAACAGCGAGGAAGATAAGAGACCTGTAATGGGTACCTGTTATGAAGTGTATGGAATGAAATGCGTATGCTATGATTTCAAAGACATCGAGAGATTCAAATTTATAAACCAAAAAGGGAACACACTTTTATTAGGTAAACTTGAAATTCAAATTGTTCAACAAATTGCCCTTAAGGCGTTACAAGAAAGGAAATACTGAAAAGTAAATAAAAACTGGAAAGGAAATAATCAAAGGACAATCAGTGCTCCCATGGTCGCTTCTTGTCGGTGCGGACATAGTCATTGAGAATCCGCTAGTTCTCCAGCTGCCTAGTCAACTTTTGGATCTTCTGCTCTTGCTCGTTAAACTTTTCTCAGTAAGCATCCCGCTCTTCTCTCAGCTGCATCCAAGACCTTTTCAGTTCCCTAATGTCAGTGGGCATGTATGGATGGAGGATGGTAGGAAGAACCCCCTCTTCATTAGCAACTTCAACAATGATAGGCAGGACGACTTCATACGGCATGCCCAGCTTTTGGGCACGGATACGAACCCATATGAGATATGGCTCCATTGGAAGAGAAGTCTTTGGACCCAACTCATGTGGATCAGATCTGTGAACTCTATCCCAAGCCCTTATGAATCTGCAGCGTTGCTCGTCACTATCCCCTTGAAAATCAAAGATGATACTAGGCATTAGCAATTCATGAGGTCCTTCTCTTCTGGCTCGCCCAAACTGACGTAAGGCCAAGCATGGATTGTAGGTAATCCCTCCACTGGTTCCTATCAGTGGAACATTGGGGTATTCCCACAAAAATCAATAATGGCCACCTCGTCCATACCCTTGATAGTCCAGATGATGTCATTATGAGAGAGAGACATAACCCTATAAGCCCAGCCCATGCCTTCTTTGTTCTTCAACACTGATTTGGGGAGGTGCAAAATAAACCACCTCGCCAATAATGGAGCACAACACATCAAGGTTCCCCGCTTCCGAGCAGTACGGGCATAAAGTTGAGGAAGAATGTCACCCAAGAGAGTGGGTACAGGATTATGAGAGATGAAGATTTTCACCGCATTCACATCAACAAAGGAGTCAGGATTCGGAAACAATACCAAGCCATATATTAGAAGAGCCAGAATATCTTCGAATGCCTTAAAGTCTAGACTATCCCAGAAATAATTATCCTTACCAAACAAGAACTTAGTCAGAAAGCCCTTTGCTCCACTTCTAGTCTCCCAATTAGCCATTACCTCATCCTTTGTCATGTGAAGGGCTGAAGCAATCTCTTCTGGCCTAAGTATCTTCTCCCAACCAGTAAACGGGGTCTGCTCCAGAATAGAGATACCGAGCAGATCAGAGAACTCTTCTAAGGTGGGAACCAACTGGTAGTCCTAAAAAGTAAAGCAATGGTACAGCGGATCATAGAACTGGACCAGGACACTCATCATCTGCTCGTCCAATTTGGAGGTAACCAAACTGAGAAGATACCCATGTCTTCTGATGAAGGAGGTAGTATCAGGCATCTTTACAATCAATTCTTTAAGCATGGTGGGAACCTGGACAAAGTTGATCCGGATGGTATTCCTACGCATAGGCATCATAACCTACAAAACAGAACAAAGATGAATCCCTCCTGTCTTTGAAATAGGTTAGTCCAATGCAAGATGTATGCAATGTTATGATGTCATGATGTCATGATAGAAAGCACATCACAAGTATCCACAAATAGAAAACATGGTAAAGGCACACAAGTCACACAGAGAACCCTTAGATTTCAGGATGGCAAGGAGCTTAGGTACTACCCTCTTTCAGCTCAGTTGGTTTAAACCTGTCCTAAAAATAGTAACCGGGTTCTAGAGGATCTCGATATCACTGACTACCCTCGATCGGTCATAATTCCAATTTAGCAACCTTTTCTTGCGGCCGGAATCATCGCGAGAGTTTAGTCTCAATGAGTGTAGCATACTGCTACCGTTCTATGGCCAAGTTGGTCAATTTAAAGGTTCTAAGGTCAGTTGGTACTTAATGACCCCTTAGAAGACCCATATTCTCCTCATTCCAACACAAGGCATATCGGTACAGACTAAAGTGCCACACCAATGTAGCTACTACTTCAACCGTATCGGTCTACGCTGTACAGTTCCCTCACAGTTTATTGCTACTTACCTAAAGGGTGTCCCCCAGATCCGGGTTAGGATCTATAGTAACTCTGATACAAGCCCACAAATATAAAGCATACAAAGCAAACAATTGAAAACGCAATGATCTAATACTAAGGTACACCCCACTTATTAAGCGTCCATAGCAGAGTCGCCAGTTTTGTGATACGGTGGGAGAGAACTGACTGTTTTTTGGAATGATGGTTTGCGTTTTGCGTTTGTTTTCGCAAAATGTTGCGGTAAGCAAGAGTCGCCACCGACTTTTATTTTATCCAACAAGGAAAGGAAAAAAGCACAGAAAAATTCCTTTTTGAGATATTTCTCGGGTTCGGGGGGTAGATTATAGAAAGGGAAGGTGTTAGCACCCTTTCTATCCGTGGTTATCCACGGGCTCTTAGGTACTTGCTCATTTATTTTCAAAATTGCTTTTCTTTGTGTTTGTGGGTTTGAAAAAAATCTTTATTTGAAAAGGAGTGTAAGTGTGAAAATTTTGTTTTGTTTTGAAAGAGCAAGTATCTAAGAACCATCTACCTACTCAAAAAAGGAATTGTTCTATGCTATCTTCCTTTAGACAATGCTATCCCACTATGAATGAGTAGGTAGCATCGTCGTTGGAGTTTAAGGGTCAATTCGAATTGAGGGACATACGGTCACTAAAGCAATGTTAGGACGCCTTAGCGGTAACCTTAATGTCTTAGATCATTTTTTTTGAGGCAGCCGTTTCGAGGCAACTTATGATCTTTGGACAAGAGGGCGACCTCTAAAACTTCCTATACTCAATGACCGCGTACGAAGGCAACCAAGTGAGGTGTACCCTAAGAGTGCACATGTGCGAGTGTGTTATTTTTCAGTTATTTTATCTTTGTACATGTTATGGGTGATCTATGTTGATTTTAGGTTTAAACGTTCAATCTTGTCATGCATCCCCTATTATCAAACATCTAACAGTTTATAAGTTGTGGAAATTAAATTGCGAAAATTTAACTAACTATTACAAGGCGTCGGGTAATTACATCGCCAAAAGCAACCCTTGAAATTAAAATGCGGAAAATAAATAAAGCGATAAAGATAGTCCTAATTATCTATTACATTCTGGAAACAAATACAATATTGAAATAAAATGGATCGCGTGCGGGAAATTAAATCGGGCGCAAGTTTTTAGGGTTTTGACCCTTTAATTAAAGAAAAGATTTTTTGGTTATTTTTTTAATTAAGAAAGAAATTAATCTAGGTTAATTATTAAATTAATAAATAAATTAATCAATAAAAATATTTTTGGGTTTTTGGTATTTAAAGAAATAAAAATAAATTTGATCAATGTTAATAAAACCTAATTGTCTAAGTTAATTTTAATTATTGCAAAATATATTAAAAGTTATTCCTAATTAAAACTAAATTAATTAAATTAATATTGTTAACAAAAATAAAATACTAGAATTTAAATTAAGTAAAAAAAAATTGGTTTTTAATTTTATGAAGAAAAAAAAAGATTTGATTGGTTGGTTAATAATTAAAAATAATAACAATAAATAATTAAGCAAAATAAAAAGAAAATAGAAAGAGTTAGGGTTTGAGCCTGTTTAGGGAGTCTGAATAGCAAATTCCATGGCCCAAATGTGCAGGCCTAGCTGACTTTTTGGAATCCAGCGTGTGCATTTGACTAGGGAGTATGGTGGACGTTTCATCTGGGCCATCAGATTTGGCCTGGGCCCATTTGTCCATTGGTTGAATGAGGGAGTATGATGCATCACGCGCTTGGACATGCATTGGATCACCTGAATGAAAAACATAACAAATAACATGGGGACCTGGGATTCGAACCCAGGTCCTATTGGTCACTGAACACACGCCACTACCACTCAGCCATCACGCTTCATCTGTTAATATATTAGTCAATAATAATAATATGGGTAAAACACGTTCATATGCCAGAATTTAAAAAAGAAAGCGCGAATATTTAAATTGGCCACAGGGGGACTGACGCGTCATCGTCTTCTTCCTCCAACCCTGTAATTTTTCCTGCGGATTCATATCCGCAGTTTAATTCGTAGGTCAACCCTAAAATTGATTCCAGGCCATGAAAATTAAATCCAAGCGCATGGTTGAGTTCGTCTAGAAATCCTGAGTAAACCTATACCCTTCTTGAATCTTGATTTCCCCTGGAAAAGAAAACCCTAAAATCTAATACAAAACCCTAGCCATACGGTTATGGGGTTACAGTTCATATAAATGCAATCAAATAATGCCAAAAGTTCAGAAATTTCATAAGAATCACAAATATGTCAAAGATTAGCCAGAAAGATGCAAAAATATGGAGTTACGATTTTGAATACAGGGCCATGAAACGTGATGCTTACAACGCGTTTTGATGGCTATGAGAGCTTGCTTTCGATTGATTCTGACTCAGTGATTGTCCAGCAAGCGATTGGTGTTGAGTTTTGCTTCTGAAAATGCCTCTAAGTGTGATTTTGGTTTCACACTTTTTCCACCTTTTTTCAAGTTTTGTTTTCAATGTTCTTACAGCCTCTAGGTCTCAAATTCGTGTGCTTTGGCTTGTATATGTAATATGCAATGTATTAGGTCAACATTTGTGGATTGAATCTTTGCACATCATGGCTATGGGATTTGATTTGATCCACCATTGAAAGCTTGCCTATTTTGTCAAAAATCCAATCTTTTTGCTCATGGAATGCTTGATACGAATTTGATACACTTGATGATGATGATTCAATCCTGAAATAGCCAAAAAGAGATCAAATAATCAATGTTTGGATTTTATTGGATTTAATTTGATTAAAAATGAAATAATTCATTAAAAAAATCAAATAAAATAATAAAATTGTTAAATGGACACAAGGCTGAAGCTAGGACACGTGTGCAATGTGGAAAGTCCAAATCAAGTGGAAAAGAATGGGCCCATTTGAAAAAATTTGATGTTTTGGGGATAGTTGACTTTTGGCAATTTTGCAAAAATGCCCAACTTCAACAATGCATAACTTCTTCAATTTTGAACTTTTGGAAGTGTTCTTAGACTTTTTTAGAAATATTGAGATGTCCTCTAACCAACCCTTTTGGTCTCATCTCATTTTGATATTCCATGCTCAAGTTATAAGCTTTGGCAAAAAAGGTGTTTTTGTTGACTTTCAAAAATGACCTATAATGTTCAAATTTGTAACTTTTTGTGAGTGCATTTTCTGATCTTGGGGTATGAAGATGGTTTATAGGATATTGCATCCTCTTCAAAATGAGCTTTGGATGGGTCATTTCTCATAAAGTATGAGAAAGTTATGCTTGGTTAAATGTGAGTTTACTTTTCCTACAAAACCCTAATTTAGCAACTTTTGAGTCTTGATGAATTTTGAGCAATCCTTGATGAATCATGATCAACCCTTGATAAAATGATTAAATGTAATTCAAAATGATAATGTTGACAAAAAATCTTGAAGTTTGACTGTATTTGGGTCACAGTTGACTTTTGCCCTAACAAAGTCGATTTTTGGACCCCTTGAGCAATTGACTGAGCAAACTTCCTCTGCAAGGCTTGAAATTTGGCATGTATGATCTTGAGAGCATATTAGGACATTTTGAAGCACTTGAGGTCATTTGGATTCAAGGATCTTGATGCAACACAAAACCCTAATTTGGGATTGACTGCCTTAGGAGATAGCTTGACTGTCCAACTCTTGAGCAATCGTGAACCACTTGGAGATTTTTCTTGAAATGTTTTAAGAGATATGAGAGGGAAAATTTTGTGGTGCAACAATATGCAATGTTTTTATGAAGTTCTCTAGCTGGGGAAAATAAATCTCGGATTGCTGTTGGAGAAAAAGAGTTTTGCTCGTTGGGGATAACGACCGAAGATGATTGTGAGAATAATCCTGCTGGAGAATAAACTGACGAGAAAATGACACTGTGGGGAAGAGATACTCTATCTGAAGATCCGCTGATTTGGAGGAACAACCTCGGAGGGGGATGAATTACCGTTGCTGGCGATGATGAACCCTGTTGGGGATTGAGTTTCTGCTTGTGGATGAAATAAACTCCAATGGGGATAATCTTCTAGTGCTGGTGATAGATAAACTCTGCTTGGGGAGAATCACTGTTTTTAGATACCTTTTGCTCTGCAGGGAGTGAATGTACCTTTAGTCGTATTCTCCAGCTAGGTCTATCCCTATACCTGGTTGACAGAGCAATTGTAAAACTTGGACATTTCTTGTTTGCCCCTGTTCCTGATATTACGATTAATTGTCTTTTGTTTCGCATGTAAATATTTATGAGCAGCAATTATTGTCAAATGCATATATCAAAAATGAACATTGGACGTTCTTGCAAAACAAAACAGAAAAAGGAAAACAAATTGAAATTTCTTTGTGAAAATGAATAGTATTGATTTTGAAGTTGGCCTGTAAATAGGCATTTTTGTACAAGAGGCTGACGTCCTAGTAAGAGAACGCCGCCAAAAGATAGCAATTATACAATTTGTGAAAAACACAGAAAAACAGCTATGTGAATAATCCCACTGAGTTCCAACTCTGCTATTGCCTTTATATCCTCGAGTGTCTCATCACTTTGCTACTTGGTTGAAGGTAGATCAGATTGATTAGTGTCGTCCGAGCTTGATAGTCGATACCGAAGTCTGGTTGCAAGATGATCCAATGAAACATAGTGTTACGCTTTGATCCCTAATTTTTGTCTGGACCTCCCTTTCGGGTTTTCAGTCCACCGGGATACCCTTTTTTGCCCAAGCCGCCTTTTCAGGTTTTCGACTTGCCGGGTGTACAGTTTTTTTATTTTCATCCCTTATTTTTGCCTAGGCCAGTCAACCTAGCGGGTCTTTGATTAGGTGTAGTATTTTTTCACTATGTCTGCATTGACGGGGTGAGGAAGGTCGTCACCATCCATGGTGGTTAGTATCATAGTTCCTCCCGAGAAAATATTCTTAACCACAAATGGCCCTTCATAAGTAGGGGTCCATTTGCCCATGGGATCACCTTGTAGTAGTATGATGCGTTTGATCACCAGATCCCCAACTTGATACTCGTGTCGTCTGATTTTCTTGTTAAATGCTTGATCATTCGTTTTTGATACGTTTGACCATGACAAATAATAGTAAGTCTCTTTTCGTCGATTAAGTTCAGTTGATCAAGTCGGGTCTGGATCCAATCGTCCTCGCTCAAACCTGCATCCTTCATAATCCGAAGAGAGGGTATCTGGACTTCAATGGGTAAGACAACCTCCATGCCATACACCAAAGAGTAGGGCGTTGCCCCTATTGACGTCCGCGCTGAGGTGCAGTACCCATGAAGAGCGAATGGTAACATTCGTGCCAGTCTTTGTATGTCACTGTCATCTTCTGCACAATATTCTTGATATTCTTATTAGTTGCTTCAACAGCCCCATTCATCTTCGGCCGATAAGGAGAAGAGTTATGATGATGTATCTTAAACTGTTTACAGAGCTCGGTGATCATCGTATTGTTGAGATTTGTACCATTGTCCGTAATGATCCTCTCTGGTACACCATATCGATAGATCAGATTGTGCTGAATAAACCGTGCCATGACATTCTTGGTTATTGTAGCAAAGGAAGCTTCTTCAACCCACTTTGTAATGTAATCAATAGCCATTAGAATGAAACGATGCCCGTTGGATGCAATAGGTCTGATCTCACCAATCATATCGATGCCCCACATTGCAAAAGGCCAAGGAGCTGTCAAGACATTCATAGGAACTGGAGGTATATGCACCTTATCAGCATAGACTTGGCACTTATGACAGGTCCTAGAATGCTGATAACAGTCGGCTTCCATAGTAGACCAATAATATCCTGCCCGTAGGATTTTCTTTGCCATAGTATGTCCACTGGAATGAGTTTCGAAGGTACCTTCATGTAATTCTGCCATGATCCGTTCTGCCTCGCTTTTGTCCACACGTCGTAGCAAGGTTGAATCATGGTTACACTTGTAAAGGATACCATTACTGATGAAGAACTTTGCCGCGAACCTCCTCAGAAACTTCTTATCATTTACAGATGCATCCTCGGGGTACTTCTGGGCCTCAAGATACCTTTTTACCTCGTGAAACCAGGGTTTATCTACTACCTCTTCAGTCTCGATGTCACAACAATGTACGGGTTCGTCCAACCTTTCAATAGTGATCCGGGGAGCTTCATTGTCCCACCTGACCTTGAACATAGAAGACATGGTAGCTAGCGTGTCCGCTAACGGATTCTCCTCTCTAGGGAAATGTTCGAAGGTTATCTCCTCGAAGTGTGGGAGCAACGTCAATACATACTCCTTGTAAGGAATAAGATTTGGGTGTTTCGTATCCCACTCGCCTTTGATCTGACTGATCACTAGAGCGGAATCTCCGAATACACTCAAGAACTTAATCCTTAGGTCAATAGCTGCACGCAAGCCCATGATGCACGCTTCATACTCCGCCATGTTGTTGGTACAGTTGAAACATAGTCGGGCGGTGAACGGAGTATGACAGCCTTCGGGAGATATGATCATGGCGCCAATGCCATTACCCAACGCGTTTGAAGCTCCATAAAAGTACATAGACCATCGGGATCCCTCCTCAGGTCCTTCATCCGGTCCAGGTGTTTCATAGTCGGTCACCAACATGATGTTCTCATCCGGAAACTCGAAATTCATAGACTGGTAATCATCCATGGCCTAATGTGCCAAATGATCCGCCAACACACTCCCCTTGATTGCTTTTTGGGTTGTGTATTGAATGTCATACTCAGTCAAGATCATCTGTCGTCTTGCTATTCTTCCGGACAAGGCAGGCTTTTCGAAGATATACTTGATTGGGTCCATCTTTGATATCAGTAGGGTAGTGTGAGTCATCATATACTGTCTCAGCCGGCGAGCAGCCCATGTCAAAACGCAGCCCAGGCCCCAAAGGCTTTTCCACCTGCATCCACACCAACTGAGCTACATGCGCGTGTTGTATATGAAATAATAACAACCAATAATATGTGATAAAGGGAGTTAGTGGATAAAAATAAAAAAACGCGCCAGAATTCAAAAGGACGAATGAGACGGAGCCACGCATGTCGTCCCTGTCCTCTCTCCGTTGGTAAAAGTCATAGACTTTTACCTACAGACATATGTCCGTAGCTACAACCCTGACTTGTTTCAAAATCTCCCATGGGAACGATAAATGGAGTCTAAGGCCATGAATCAAACCTTCTTGTCCAGCTGAGCATTATGATGCCCTTCTTGTGGGCTAATTTCACCTGTACACAAAGATCCTAAAACGAGACCAGAAACCCTAATAATGGCAAATCCTGATATAGTCCACAAAAACGCAATTGAATGTTATAGATATCTTGCAAATGTTTCAAGGAGCAAGAATATATAAGTATTTCATGCTATAGATGCCAAAATCATGCAATTCAATTTCAAGAACAAGCCAAAGTCGTGAACCACTTACATTGGGTTTTAGCGCAGGAAAATCCTTGTTCTTGATTGGTATAGCTTGCTTGTGATCCCATGAAGCGAATGAGATGGGTAGAGGGTCTTGAAAATGCATGGAAGTAGCAAAACGGATTACCACTTTTCTTTGAATTTTTCAAGTTTGGTTCTGCCTTTGTGCGCCTCCAAAACGTTTGTTTTAGGTCTGCAAATGTAAACTATATACCAAGGATTGGATTAGGGTTGAAATTATGCTCTCAATCTTTATCCATTATAGATTTTGATTTTGATTTTATTCCCTTGAAAATCTTTCCAAAATAGGCCAAACTCAATCTTTTTGTGCCCATCTATGCCTTGCACGAATTGGTTCACTTGCTAGCTGGATATAGGACCTGAAATATGCACAATATCTTGAGGTTTCAATGATTTGGATTTTTTCATGATTTGTTTTGATTTAAATTGATTTAATTGAAATCAAAATCAAAATAAATAATAAAAATAAGATAAAGACAAGTGGAAATAGCTAGGGCTTGTGGACCATGCTACCAACTCAAAACAAGTGCAAAAAGTTAGCCCATTTAGCAAAAATTGCAATTTGAGGCATAGTTGACTTTTGACAATTTTGCAAAAAAGGTCAACTTCACCAATACATAACTTCCTCAATTTTGGCTCTTTGAAGGTGTTCTTAGACTTTTTAGAAAGCTTGAGATGTCCTCTAAGCAACATTTTTGGTATCATCTCAATTTGGTATTCCATGTTCATGTATGAGGCTTTGACAAAAAAAGTGTTTTTGTTGACTTTTCAAAATAACCTATAATGTCCAAATTCATAACTTCTTGTGAGTGAATATTTTGAACTTTGGGGATGAATATGAATTATAGGGAATTGAATCCTCTTCAAAATGAGCTTTGGATGGGTCATTTCTCATAAAGTATGAGAAATTTATGCTTGTTCAAAGTTGAGTTGACTTTTCCTGCAAAACCCTAATTTAGCAACTTTTGGTTCTTGATGAATTGTGAGCAATCCTTGATGAATCATGATCAACCCTTGATCAAATGATGAATGATACTTCAAAATGAGTATTTTGACAAAAAATCTTGAAGTTTGACTGTATGTGGGCCACAATTGACTTTTGCCCTAGCACAATCGATTTTCAGGCCTTTGAGCAATTGACTGAGCAAAATTTCTCTGTAGGGCTTGAAAATTGACATGGATGATCTTGAGAACATATTAGGACAATGGTGAGAATTTGGGATCCCTTGGACTCAAGTATCTTGATGCAATATGAAACCCTAATTTGAGGTAGACTGCCTTATGAGAGAGCTTGTCTGGTCAACCCTTGGACTTCCTTGAGCAATTTGCAGATCTTTCTTGAAATGTTTTGAGGAATATGGGAGGGCAAGTTTTGGGGTAAAACAGCTGCGAATCCAATGGAGGTATTTTCATGGGCTAAAATTCAAGAGATTGAGAGCTATAAGGAAAACGCGTGATGTAACGCCCATAATTAATTAATTATTTATTTAATTAATTATTTTTTGGATTATTTGTGAAGTTGCGAGATGTTAAGATTTATTGGAATGAGTTATTGTATTATTATTAATTAATCAATTAGTTGATTAATAATGATTATATTATTTGGAATTAAGGGAATATATGACATAATGTTGGACTTATGCTATTGGTTAGAAGTAGTAAAGTGGGGGTGTAGGTTAGGCCCAAGAGGATTGTTATATAAGGAGAAGCTAACACAAGGGTTTGTTTTAGTTGGAGAATAAGGATTATGTACGCCGACCGATAGACCTGCGCGGACGAGGAGCAAGCTGCCCGGTGTCGAGCGAAACGAAGCAAAGTCGTCAACTATAGTTTTTGGTTGAGCGACCTTTAATCCAGGTAAGGGTGAGGTTCTGACCTTATAATGGGATTTATGATGTTTGTTATGGAGAAATGGTCGCTTGTAGGCATGTTGTGCATTGATGTCTCTAAATTGCTATCGAAGTTGCCCATTTTATTCATGTTGTGGTCGTTGGGAAGAAATGTATGACCGTTTAATGAACATGTATTAGGGATTTGCCCGGTTATGTTATGGACATTTTGTGTATCTATGTAACTTCCCAGTTTAATCGATGAGTAGGTTAGTGTAGATTGTTGCCTATTGTTGTAGTCGGTAGGTTGTTGTGGTTGGTATGATGGTATCGTTGTTGCGATGTTGTAGTGGTTCGAGTAGTTTGTAGGAAGTTAGGAACTATTGTTGTAGTCTATCTAGTATGTTGATGAATATGTCGATAGGAGTATAGTTGCCCGTTACTGTGTTACTCTGAGCGGTTGGACGGAAGTATGAATTATAGTGGTGTGGCCGTTAAGACATTGACTCGTGCCTGCATTGTTGGCCGAATTAGTGGTCGGGGAATACTGAAGTAGTAGGTATCGAGCGGTGTTTTAGGCTACGAGGCATATTGGAGAATGATGCATTGGATTTTTCGAGCAGAATTAGGTTGCGGGACGTGTCGAGGAGGATGGTTCGGTCGTCGCCCTATTTTCTCAGTGTGTGTCGAGGAGTATATATATATATATATATATATATATATATATATATATATATATATATATATATATATATATATATATATATATATATATATATATATATATATATATATATATATATATATATATATATATATATATATATATTAGTTGTTATGCGGTCCTAGTTGTTGTGCATGTCGAGGGGCACGTAGTTCCCTATCCCTTTTGCCCGTACATGTTGTGTTTTGGTAGTTAATCGTGCCGTGTGAAATAATTGTTAAGTTGTTGTTTGATTATGTTTTTGAATCGTTGATTGATGTGATAGGCTTATGGCCAATTTCGATTTATATTGAGTTGTTGTGTCGTTGTGATTGCTGTTGTGAATTCTTGTTGATAATGCGAAGTTGCAGGGAATTTTAGATGATGATGAATTACCTTTATTTATTGGTAATAATGGTGATGTGGGCTTATGCCTTGTGATGGATGATGATCATTGTGAGTATGCGATAGTGCATTCATTGAGTCACATACATTTGCATACTCTGATGGCCTGGATTGGCAAACTGCGAAGAAGGCTTATGCCTTGTGGATGCCTCTATTAATTGGAAATTATTAAGATGGGAGTTCTACTCCGTTTTTAAGACGGGAGTTCTGCTCCAATGGTACCACATGCATTCACATAGTATTGATTCTCATTCCAAGTAGTATGATTAAGTTGTTGTGTTGATGAATTAATTGTTGTATTTTGTTGATAGCCTGTTGTGATTGTTGTGGTTATAAGTAGTGATTTTGCATGAACTGATTCTAATATAATATCTATCATACGTTCTACTATAGCGTTTGATATCTCACCCCTTCTATTTGAATGTTACCCTGATATTGGTAATGTGTAGGTAATCCAGAGTGAAGGTGGATTACCTTCAGTAGTTCGAGTCGGTGTCATTGCTCTGATATATAACACTCGGGGGGATGAACGCTTGTTGCTTTTAGTTGATTTTATTTAAGTTTTTTAACTTTAAGTTAATTGTTGTTAAGTACTTGTTATTTAGAAGTTGCTTTCATGTTGGATAAAAATGTTATTATGATTCCGCTGCGTAGTTGTTCAAGTTGTTGATTTAAAAGATTAATTTATTTTGATGTTGGTTCATCCGAAGTTTTAAAGTGTTATGTATCCATGTTGAATGCAATGAATTTTAAGTTGAATTTATGGCATCATGATTTAGTTGCATATGTTTTATAACTCTGATTTACATTTATAATTGTCGGGTATAATTGGGGTGTTACAAAGTTGGTATCAGAGCAAAGTTGGTCCGTCCGACCAAGTTGTCGAGTCATAGGTTATTTAACAATCGAGTATTGTTAATTTGAGTTCTAACCGTTGTTTATGTTGTAGTGATAAGTTAAGATGGCCTAAAGGAATGATGCTGCACTTTCTGCTACTTTAGAAGCAATGGTGCATGCTATAGATAATCAGCCAAATGTTGATGGGAATGCTGGATCTCGTAGTTTGGTGACTTTCCAGAGGGAGAATCCGCCTATGTTCAAGGGAAAGTATGATCCTGATTGAGCGTTGGAATGGTTGAAAGAGATTGAGAGAATATTCCGTGTGATGGACTGCACTCCAGCGCAGAAGGTTCGGTATGGTACTCATATGTTAGCAGTCGAGGCTGATGACTGGTGGCTAGAGACGTGTCATAGGTTGGATGCTGCAGGTGAAAATGTCACTTGGGCTGTGTTCCGTAGGGAATTTCCGAGGAAGTATTTCCTTGAAACATTCGTGGTAAGAAGGAAATTGAGTTTCTTGAGTTGAAGCAAGGGGATATGTCAGTTGTAGAGTATGCTGCAAAGTTTATTGAATTGGCTAAGTTTTATCCGCACTATAGTAAGGGAAATGCTGAGTTTTCGAAGTGCATCAAGTTTGAGAACGGGTTGCACCTAGAGATCAAGAAGGAAGTTGGATACCAGAAGATCCGTGTATTTGCTTATTTGATTGGTAGTTGTAGGATTTATGAAGAGGATGGTAATGCTCATTACAAAATTATCAGTGAGAAGAGATGTAAGCACCAACAGAATCGTGGTAAGCCTTATGATGCCCTAACTGGTAAGGGTAAACAGAAGGTTGGTCAGGGTCAGAGGACTAGTGGGGGAGATGCTCCTGCTGGTGTGGTTTGTTTCAAATATGGAAAACCTGGGCATAAGAGTAATGTGTATGCTGTTGAGGTGAAGAGATGTTTCCGTTGTGGTAATACTAAACATGTTATGTTTGAGTGAAAGCATAAGGAAGTGATTTGTTTCAATTGTGGTGCAGAAGGACACATTGGTAGCCAATGTCAGAAACTAAAGAAGGCATAAACAAGTGGTAAAGTGTTCGCTTTGGTTGAGGAACATGCAACTACTGAGGACAGACTCATCAGAGGTACATGTTTCATTAATAGTACTCCTTTAATTACTATTGTTGACACCAATGCTACTCATTGTTTTATTGCTGCTAATTATGTTGAAATATTGGGTCTTATGTTGTCTTCTTTGAATGGAGAGATGGTCGTCGACACTCCAGCCAAGGGGTCGATGACTACTTCTTTTGTATGTTTAAAGTGTTCTTTGTCGATCTTTGACAGAGACTTTGTTATTGATTTGGTTTGTTTGTCTTTGAGAGGGTTGGATGTGATTATGGGTATGAACTGGTTAAAGAATAACTATGTTCATATTAACTGCTATAACAAGACGGTGAGGTTTTCTACTCCTGAAGAAGAGGATGATAGTTTGTTGTCTGCTAGGCAGTTATGACAGTTGATGCAAGAAGAAGCACAAATGTCCTCATTGATGGCATCACTATCTGTCGAGAATCAAGCTGTAATTGAGGAATTGCATGTGGTACGTGAATTTCCTGAAGTTTTCCCTGAGGAAATTCCTGATGTACCGCCAGAGAGAGAAATTGAATTTTCTATTGATCTTGTACCTGGTACCAAACCTCTGTCTATGGCACCATACAGGATGCCTGCATCTGAATTATCAGAATTAAAGCAATTGGAAGAGTTACATGAAAAGAAGTTTGTGAGACTAAGTGTATCATCGTGGGGAGCTCCAGTGTTGCTAATAAAGAAGAAAGATGGAAGTATGAGACTTTGTGTTGATTATAGACAGTTGAATAAAGTGACGATTAAGAACAAGTATCCGCTTCCAAGAATAGATGGCTTGATGGATCAATTTGTGGATGCTCGTGTGTTTAGTAAGATTGATTTGAGGTCGGGATATCATCAGATTAAAGTGAAGGATGAAGATATCCAGAAGACGGCTTTTAGAATACGTTATGGACATTATGAGTATTCGGTGATGCCTTTCAGTGTTACCAATGCGCCAGGAGTATTCATGGAGTATATGAATCGTATCTTTCATACTTATTTGGATCGGTTTGTGGTGGTGTTCATTTATGATATTTTGATTTACTCTAAGTCAGAAGAAGAGCATGCAGAACACTTAAGAATATTATTGCAAGTATTGAAAGAGAATAAGTTGTATGCAAAGTTGTCTAAGTGTGAATTTTGGTTAAGGGAGGTTAGTTTTCTTGGTTATGTGATCTCAGGTAGTGGCATTGCTGTAGATCCATCTAAAGTAGATGTTGTGTTGCAATGGGAAACTCCGAAGTCGGCTACCGAGATTAGAAGCTTTTTGGGATTAGCTGGCTATTATAGAAGGTTTATCGAAGGTTTCTCTAAGTTGTCACTTTCGTTGACTAAGTTGACTTGTAAAGGTAGAGCTTTTGTGTGGGATGTTCAGTGTGAAGAGAGTTTTATAAAGTTAAAGAAGAGATTAACGTCGGCTCCTATTTTGACATTACCAAATCCAAGAGAAACTTTTGTGGTATATTGTGATGCTTATAGGATGGGTTTAGGAGGTGTGTGTTGTACCCCAAAATTTGCCCTCCCATATTCTTTAAGATTTGCCAAGATCAAGGTTCAAAATCTCCCAAGGGTTGCTCAGTCCAATTGCCTCCTAACAGTCAAAAATTAGGGTTTTGGTTCTAACAAAGAAATTGAAGTTTCCAAGGGTCCAAACAAGTCCCACATGCCTATATGCATTGTCAAGCATTCATATGCCAAGTTTCAAGACTCACAGCATCAAATTGCACAGTCAAAAACCCTAAATGCTTCACAGTCAACTGCAGGGGCAAAATGGTCATTTGACAGTCAAAAGTCAAAAAATTTGGTCAACATCTTATTTTGAAGCAACAAACATCATTTGATCAATTCTTGATCATGATTCTCAAGGCATGGCTCAAAAAGTCTCAAGATGCAAAAGTTTCTATTTTTGGACAGTTGGAAAAGTCAACTGCAAATTGACCAAGGCATAACTTCCACATGGTTCATCAGAAAAAACCCATCCAATGCTCATTTCGAAGGGGATGACATTTCCTATAACTCATCTTCACACTTCAAGTCCAAGAAATGCTCTCACAAAAAGTTATCAATTTCAACATTATAGGTCATTTTCAAAAGTCAACAAAAAGGCACTTTAAGTCAAAGACCATAGCTTGAGATTGCTAAATCAAAATGACATGGGACCAAATACATTGGTTAAAGGACTTCAAGACCTTTCCAGAATGTCCAAGAACATGATCAAAGCTTAAAAATTGAGCAAGATATGCCTTGTGGAAGTTGGGAAATTTTTGGGAATTTTGAAAAGTCAACTTTGCTTCAAATGCCTCAAAATTGCTAATGGGCCTCAATTTCTTCCATGAATCATTACCCAAAGGCTATGCACGACCCATTGACATCCAAGGGATTTATTTTCTCATTTTTGATTAATTATTTGGATTTTTATTATTATTAATTCACTTAATTAAAATTAAATATAAAAAATATCAAATGACACCTTTCAAATCTTTTTATGCAGCATATTCACTCTTTATGTACTCAATATTTCGTGCATTATCCAAAAAGGAAAGAATCTCCCATGATTGGCAATGATTGGTATGGAAAAGTTTGGAAAAGATCTACAAAATCAAATATTCAAAAGCATTGAAACAATGGATCATGGGCTTGTTTTTCTAACCTAATTCATTCACACATATATGCACAATCAAAACCTAATGCTAAGAACACAGAAGCTGCGCTGAGAACAAAGAACAAACTTGCACATTTTCATAAAAAAATGAAAACTGTTTTCATACATAGAGGTTGTTTCAAGGCTTGAAAAGGGTTCCAATACATTGTTGGGCGAGCTAGGAAGCGTTTTCAATCAAAGCCAAGTTTCCATACTCAAGAAATTGGTAGAATGACATCACCCTGTTCATAAACTTTCTCATATTCGTGTTTGCATTTTCATACGTTATTCATGACTTTTAATGTTTGATTTACACTAACATGAACTCTCTGAAGCCATTGGTGTCCTTTAATTGGATTAATATTGCTCGTGTCAAAAGTTGCCATGAACAGATATTAGGGTTTCTGAAGCTTTGATTTGGGGTTTCACACATCTGGAAAAATTGGCCAACCAAAATAGTACCATTGGAATCAGGACCTTCTGACGAGTTGAACTCACACCTCGCGCCCTTTTTCTTTTTAACCATACTCTAATCGCTATTATTGCAGGTTTGACTTAGTGGGGGTTTAAAACCCCCGCTATCTAGTTGATATTTTCAGGAAAACGAAGAAGAAGGTGGACGTGTCTCAGCATGACTGGACAATTTGAATTTAGCGTGTTTTTGTTTTGCTTCAGGCCACTAGCGCGTTTTCACATATGTTAATCACGTTCCATAAAAATATCAGAAGCGCGCGTTGGCTCAGCTGGTTGGTGTGTTGTCCCTCAGGTATTGGGACCTGGGTTCGATTCCCAGGTCCCCCACTTCTTCTATAATTTTTTCTTTAACATGCTTCTGTGCAGTATGCCATCCAAGGACCATCATGCGTCCTCACCATCTAGTCTGCCACGCGCCCAGAAGCCTCAATCTGATGGCCATCACAAGCAGTCTACCATGTACGCTGGTCAAACATCCCACACACAAGCGCCAGAAAGTCAAAAAGGCCTGGTTCAATGGGCCAAATTACTCCAATAAGACCTCCAAATTGGGTCTGAATACCCCCCTTGTTTGTATTTTCTTTCTCTCTTTTTTTTTCTCTTTTATTTATTTTAATTATTAATTGCTTTTATTTAATTCACAAAATAATTTTTATAACACAAAAAAATCAGAAATCAAGAAGATAAAAATGTCTATTTAATATTTAATTAATTAATATTTTTGTAAATAAACCTTTAAACCATTAATTTAGTAAAGTTAGATTTTTAATTTTAATGTTTTTCTTAAATAATTAAAAAATGTAGAAATTAGGTTTTTAGCATTTTTATTCTTTTTCTTAATAAAATAATTTCCTCTTATTATTATTATTACTAACTATTAATTATTTTGTAAATAAATATGTCATTAATTAATTAGGGTAAATTAGGTTAAAACTTAAACATTTTTTTCTTTAATAATTAAAAACAATTTAGAACTAGGGTTTTATTTAATTTCTAATTTTAATTAATTCTCTTTATTTCCATTAAATACAAAAAAAAACCTAAAAAATAATTTCTCTTCTTTATTTAATCATTAATTAATTTGTAATTTCAATTTAATTTCTTTAAAGGGTCCAACGCCCTCGCATATCCGATTCTAATTTCTTTTCGCGCGTTTGTCCTTATTTTTGTTTCAAATATTATGTAATTGTTCAAGGCCTTGTAATAGTAATTAGGAAATTTATTTACTTACTGCATTTTATTAAAAAACGGGTCTTTGTTAATTTGGCGATGGATAGACCCGCGCCTTGTAATAGCGTAGGACCTTTATTTTCCGCATTTTAATTTCCGCACCTTTAAACTGCTAATCACATGAAAGAATGAATGGCCCAAATAAAATCAAAGCGTAGCTCACCCAATGCATGATCAAGATAAAACATAACTGAAAATGACACGCAATTCACACACCACCCCTAGGGTACGCCTCATTGTTGCCTTGCCCCTCGAAAAGTGGTCGTCGAGTATAGGACGTTTTAGTAAGTCCTCATGTCCATGAACATGGCATGAGGGTAGCTTCTGAGGTGTCCTACTGTTGCTCTGGTGACCACACTGTCCCTAATCCTCGAATTGACCCGAACACCTCCAACGGTGGTGCTACCTACCTCTCAATGGTGGGATGGCACTACCTTAAGGACATTTACACAGCTTAATTCCTTAGGGTAGGTAGATGACTCGTAGATACTTGCTCTAATTCAAAACAAATCAAAAACTTCTTTTCACACCGACACTTTTCAAAAATCTTTCAAAACAACTTTTCAAACACTCTTGAGGACTGATACAAGAGTCGATCTGAAACTTTAAACGAAACTTTTTCAAAACCCACACGCACTTGAAAAGCAAACATTTTTTAAAATATAAGAGCAAGTACCTAAGAGCCCGTGGATAACCACGGATAGAAAGGGTGCTAACACCTTCCCTTTCTATAAATCTACCTCCTGAATCGAGAGACATCTCGAATAAGGAATTTTGTTGTGCTTTTGTCCTTTCCATGTTGGAGAACATAAAAGACGGTGGCAACTCTTGCTTACCGCGACATTTTGCGAAACCAGCTTAAAACAGTCAGTTCTATTTCCACCGATCACAGAACTGGCGACTCTGCTGGGGACTATCTTTTAAAGTGAGGTGTACCTTAGGACTAAGATCACTTGTGTTTTCAATTGTCTGAATTTTTTGCTTTAAATTATGGGCCTGTCTTGGGAGTTCTATAGATCCTAACCCAGATCTGGGGATACCTTCTTAGAAAGTAGCAACAAGGCTGTGAGGGAACTGTGCGGGGTATACCGACATGGTTGAAGCAGTCTGCTACGTTGATGTGGCACTTTGGTGTGTACCGGTAACCCTTGAGTTCAGTCAAGGAGAGTACGGGGCCTCCGCGTGGTGTCGTGAAGCATCAACTGACCTTAGGAACCTTAATTGAACCATCTTGGCCTCTTTAGGGTAGTGAGATAACTGACTTTGGTGCAGTCCGAGGTTGGTTGATACTCGATACTACACTCAATTGAGGGTTGTTTTCTTGGAATATTTCGGTCGCCAGTTCAGTGGCTAAATCGAAACAATGAACAATGAAAGCAATCCAGTGATATTGGGACCCTTAGAACCCGGTTACTTCCGATAGGACAGGTTGATCCCACCAACTACAAGAGGGTAATACCCAGACCCCATACTGGCCTAAACTCTAAGGACTCTCTGTGTGACTTGTGTGCCTTCATACTTGAACTACTTGCATACTTGTTATCTAACAACACGAGTTCCCTGCAGGTTTTGTTTACAGTCCTTAATTGGGACTCATTACAGGACCTACCTACATTACTCCATGCATAGCATAACATCATACCATTGCATGCATCCTGCATAAAGACTAACCCATTTCAAGGATCTTAAGGGCTTGTGATGCAGGTCACGATGAATCAACTGTCCAGCAAGGGGCAAAGGGGATTTATTTTCCTCTAGCCAAGGTTGATAACTTGAGTCAGGGGCTATGACCCACTGGATATGGTGAGCCTTTGACCCTTGAAGAAGGACTCTCGACAACATGAAGCTCCTTCAATCAAGCTACCGGATTCAAATTCTGACAATTTTTTCTTGTTTACCCCGCGAGATCCTTGAAAACATTGCATATATATACATACATATCATTGCATAACAGGTACCCTTTTGACAGGTCGCTTACCATCTCCGCTGTTTATTTCAGCAATGGCTTCCCAAAAAGATAACCAAGGTCTTCATGCTCAAGAGACTCAGTTCAGGGAGATCTTCCTAAGCCTATCCAAGGGGCAAGAAGAGTTAAGGACACTCCTCATGGGGAATCGGGCCGAGCAAAACCCCGAAGATGACGAGGATGAACGACTGAAACATCTACAAGCTGAGGTAGACACATTGAAAACCCAGATGCTGGGGCAAAGGGCTCTCATCCAAGGTTTAGCTCGGGAGCAAGAAGAGTTGAGGACCATGATCAGTCAACTCCATCAAGACAGATACAACATGAAACAACCAGTCCAAGTCATGGACCAAGTCGTTAATCATCCTCCCAGAAGTCAAAGGTTTGGTTTAATGAACGGGCCTTTCCAAGCTGCTACTACTTCACAGGTCCAACAACGACCTCGCCAAGAACAACGGGCTGATCAGAGCAAGCCATACAAGCCTAAAAGGCAGTTCACCAAGCTCAACGTGTCACCGTCTCAAGCTTTACAACAATTGTTGAGGTTGAATCTGGTGACGTTAAGGGACCCTTCTAAGAATCTCAACACAACCTCCCTAAAGTACAATCCTGAGGAAAGATGTGCATACCACTCTGACAGTCCAGGACATGACACCGACGACTGTTGGGCTCTGAAGAATAAGATCCAAGACCTGATTAATGAAAGAGCTGTGGATTTCACCCAGATGGGCCAGGCTGAATGCTCCTGCCATCCCTACAAGATGCACCAGTCGAAGTAACAAGCCCTGAGACTAGAAGACTTTTGTTCATTAGAATTTTTCAAGTTGTGATTTTCTTTTGATTATTCAAACATTTATTCATGTTAAACATTGTTATTTCATTAATGCACTACACATGTCTGTTTTGAAGTAATTATTCCGTATTCACTATTTAAAATTGCTTTCATTTTTTGTGATGTTCAATGCTCGATTAATAATTCTAAGCCTCTTGAGGGAGGATGACGAAAACGATACCGCAATCTACAGTATGCTTTTGAACAGACCCCGCTGATGAGGTACAGGCATTGTTTCAATTCCTAAACACTGGAGTTATAAGGAAGATAATCCCTCGTCAACCCCTCTGAGCCAAAGAAGTTGGAGTTTTTCTTTTCGAAAATTAAAACCCTTAATCATAACCTGGGGTAGGGTAGTTCTCTCAGTTGATCCAAGTGCATAACGAATGGCACCAAAGAGGTGCTCACAAAACAAAAGACAGTGATGGTTCAGAATAATCATAAAGACAGACAGTCATTATTCCTCGAAATAAACGCCCATTAAGTCAAAACCTATGAAGGAGACTTACAAAACTGGGGCATCCCGCTGACTGTAATTCCAAAAAGAAACAGTTCAGGCAAAAAGCAGGGATAATGAAAGAAAAAGAAAGAGGTCACACAAACCCTCAATAATGAAAAGGAATGACTGCCTATTCAAAATAAACTATCAACATCCGAACCATCACGGGAATATCAGGACAAAAACTCAAATAAGGTCTAACGCACGATCAGCTGAGTTTAGGATTGAAGAACATCACGAAGAGCGGGTGGGTACAAATAATTTGAGCCTTTATCCTTTGTTTCTTAAACTATGAACCAGGCCACGTTATAACCCTTAAAAGTCCTAGCTGAAGCATGGGTTAGTTCGAAAGCATACTGTTACGAAAGGTATCCTGGCTCCTTAAGGCTTGCGATAAAATAACGAGTTGACATCACAATTTACAAAAATTCATTTGTCTTTTACTAAGAAATGCATTTTTCAAAAACTTCAAGACAGACATAAGCTTTGCATTTTTAACATAACTTTGTTTGCATATGACTTTTTGTTTGAACAGCATAGAAATTCGCACGACGAATGCCTAATGAACAAAAGCACCTCCAATCAAGGGGCATGGCCTGATCATTGTCCATCATCTGGGGCAGTCCAGTCAAGATTCAAGGAATATCTCAAGATGCCAAACAGCCAGGGGCAAACCTTCGCCTGAGCCACTTGGGGCATTGGACATGAATTCCCAGCAACAAATCTTGCATGACCAAACATCTTCTGGTAGCGTGGCAACACAATAACAGGGGCACCTCCCTACATCTTGAGAGCATGGACATAGTCGGAAAAAAATACTACGCGTAATCAAAGACCCGCTAGGTTGACACACCTAGGCAAAAATAAGGGCTTCCCGGCGAACCAAAAGGGTTCAGGCAAAAATAAGGGATGAAATAGAAAAAAATCTGTACACCCGGCAAGCCGAAAACCTGAAAAGGCGGCTTGGGCAAAAAAGGGTATCCCGGTGGACTGAAAACCCGAAGGGGCGGTCCAGACAAAAGTTAGGGATCAAAAGCGTACGACTATGTTCCGGCATCTCGTCACTTGCCTATCAGAAGAAGGTTTGTCAAACGGCAGTTATCAAGACCCCACCAGTATCTTCTCCCACAGAAACAGGGGCAGTAATGAGTTGTCTAAGCGATCTAATTGTTCTGGCCACCAAGGTACCAAGGTAAGTTCAGCCGAAGAACATAACCAAGATCTCTTAACTCCCTAGAGAGTGAGCCAGCAAGTCAATACACTCTCCCCCAAGCAGAGTTAGCCTATTTAGTCAGCCTTAAGGAAGTTGGAGTATCCCCAGCAAATCTCAACATTCCTTAACGGAGTATACAAACATTCCTAACAAGCATCCCCGGCAGTCTTGATCTAAGATTGTTCCCCGGCGGTATACCAGACATTCAGCGGAGCCACTTCCCCAATATATCTCAAAGATTTCCCCAGGAGAGTCCAGTCTGAAGATTTCCCCAGGAAAGCTGAATCATCTTCCCAGCAGGAAGCTCATCCCTAGTAGATTCTGGAAGCTTCCCCCCTGCAGAGCACGAACGCGTCCCCCGGCTTTATTCAAAGGTTATTTCCCTACCAGGATATAACTGGGTTATCCTCAGCCAATAACCAGGGAAAGATTGTCCCCGACAAAGTCTTCCTATCCCCCAGCGGAGTTCATCATATTCTTCAACAAAACTCAACAATGGTATCCCCAATGGAGTTCTCATTCATCTCAGCGAAGCACCTCTCCTCCCACAGAGTATTGTTCCCCAGCAAGATCGCTAGAGTAGTTATTCCCCGCAGAGTAATCTCTTCATCAAGTTTATTACCCAACAGAGTCATCTTCTCCTACCGGTTCATTCTTGCAATCTTCATCCCCAGCAGAAACGAAGAGCTCTCTTCAACCATCAGCCCAGGATTTAACTCTCGGCATTCGTCCAGGATATATTTTCCTAGACGAAAATACCTTCAAAAACATCACATACATCATGATACATGCATAAACGCATCATATCTTACAATCTCATTTATGTTGATAACATCATTGCTTGATCCATGGCATGCATTACATACGACTGACTTTTACATTTCAGGAAAGATCCAGTTAAGTTCTCAGCTATTCCAATACCTTGCCTGGTTCAGTTAAATCGACTCCTAAAGATTTTTCTGATGTCGATCCAGTCAAAGGCCTTCTCTGGTCCAGTTAAATCGATTCCTAAAGATTTTCCTGATGAAGACCCAGTTGAAGATTCCAAGACCTTGCCTGGTTCAATTAAATCGACTCCTAAAGATTTTTCTGATGCCGATCCAGTCAAAGGCCTTCTCTGGTCCAGTTAAATCAATTCCTAAAGATTTTCCTGATGAAGACCCAGTTGAAGATTCCAAGACCTTGCCTGGTTCAGTTAAATCGACTCCTAAAGATTTTTCTGATGCCGATCCAGTCAAAGGCCTTCTCTGGTCCAGTTAAATCGATTCCTAAAGATTTTCCTGATGAAGACCCAGTTGAAGATTCCAAGACCTTGCCTGGTTCAGTTAAATCGACTCCTAAAGATTTTTCTGATGCCGATCCAGTCAAAGGCCTTCTCTGGTCCAGTTAAATCGATTCCTAAAGATTTTCCTGATGAAGACCCAGTTGAAGATTCCAAGACCTTGCCTGGTTCAGTTAAATCGACTCCTAAAGATTTTTCTGATGCCGATCCAGTCAAAGGCCTTCTCTGGTCCAGTTAAATCGATTCCTAAAGATTTTCCTGATGAAGACTCAGTTGAAGATTCCAAGACCTTGCCTGGTTCAGTTAAATCGACTCCTAAAGATTTTTCTGATGCCGATCCAGTCAAAGGCCTTCTCTGGTCCAGTTAAATCGATTCCTAAAGATTTTCCTGATGAAGACTCAGTTGAAGATTCCAAGACCTTGCCTGGTTCAGTTAAATCGACTCCTAAAGATTTTTCTGATGTCGATCCAGTCAAAGGCCTTCTCTGGTCCAGTTAAATCGACTCCTAAAGATTTTCCTGATGAAGACCCAGTTGAAGATTCCAAGACCTTGCCTGGTTCAGTTAAATCGACTCCTAAAGATTTTTCTGATGCCGATCCAGTCAAAGGCCTTCTCTGGTCCAGTTAAATCGACTCCTAAAGATTTTCCTGATGAAGACCCAGTTGAAGATTCCAAGACCTTGCCTGGTTCAGTTAAATCGACTCCTAAAGATTTTTCTGATGCCGATCCAGTCAAAGGCCTTCTCTGGTCCAATTAAATCGATTCCTAAAGATTTTCCTGATGAAGACTCAGTAGAAGACATCAAAGATTCCTTCATCGTTCTGTTGAGGTAGTAATCGCCCAAGGTTCTCTCATCGTTACTGTTGAGGTAGTAATCGCCCAAGGTTCTCTCATCGTTACTGTTGAGGTAGTAATCGCCCAAGGTTCTCTCATCGTTACTGTTGAGGTAGTAATCGCCCAAGGTTCTCTCATCGTTACTGTTGAGGTAGTAATCGCCCAAGGTTCTCTCATCGTTACTGTTGAGGTAGTAATCGACCAAGGTTCTCTCATCGTTACTGTTGAGGTAATAATCGCCCAAGGTTCTCTCATCGTTACTGTTGAGGTAGTAATCGACCAAGGTTCTCTCATCGTTACTGTTGAGGTAGTAATCGTCCAAGGTTCTCTCACCGTCCCGTTGAGGTAGTAATCGTCCCTGATCCATTCATCATCCTGCTGAGGTAGCAATCGTCTCAGATCCCTTCATCACATCATTACCAACAAAAAACCTTTTGAAGTTCCAGACTCGATTCCTGTATCCTGCCAGGGCACGTCTGAAGAGTTTGAAGATCCGATTCCTTTATCTAGCCAGGGAATATCTGTTGACGACTAATTCCAGAATCGATTCCTGTATCCTGCCAGGGCACGTCTGAAGAGTTTGAAGATCCGATTCCTGTATCTTGCCAGGGTGTATCTGTTGACGACTAATTCCAGACTCGATTCCTGTATCCTGCCAGGGCACGTCTGAAGAGTTTGAAGATCCGATTCATGTATCTTGCCAGGGTATATCTGTTGACGACTAATTCCAGACTCGATTCCTGTATCCTTCCAGGGCACGTCTGAAGAGTTTGAAGATCCGATTCTTGTATCTTGCCAGGGTGTATCTGTTGACGACTAACATTACCAGACTCGATTCCTGTATCTCGCCAGGGCACGTCTGAAGAGTTTAAAGATCCGATTCCTGTATCCAGCTAGGACGCATCTACACAAAGAGTTTGAAGACCAGCTCCTGTAACATGCCAGGTAATCATTTTCTTTCTCAGGTACGCAAGTTCTCGCTAAGGAAACTCTTACGCGATCGACATCTAGATGGCATCTGTAAGCCCATCCACCTATCCATCACCTCTCAATATGGCATCTATAAACCCATCATCCTATCTATCAATCTCCAAATGGCATCTGTAAGCCCATTCCCACCATCACACTGCTGACATGTGAGCGCAAATTTCTGGGCACTCTAGTGTTCAATCATCTTCCACCTTCGGATTACGAAAGGCACGTCAGCCAATCTACATCCTCAGGTCTAAGAAGATTGAACAGGGGCAACTGTTGTACCCCAAAATTTGCCCTCCCATATTCTTCAAGATTTGCCAAGATCAAGGTTCAAAATCTCCCAAGGGTTGCTCAGTCCAATTGCCTCCTAACAGTCAAAAATTAGGGTTTTGGTTCTGGCAAAGAAATTGAAGTTTCCAAGGGTCCAAACAAGTCCCACATGCCTATATGCATTGTCAAGCATTCATATGCCAAGTTTCAAGACTCACAGCATCAAATTGCACAGTCAAAAACCCTAAATGCTTCACAGTCAACTACAGGGGCAAAATGGTCATTTGACAGTCAAAAGTCAAAAAATTTGGTCAACATCTTATTTTGAAGCCACAAACATCATTTGATCAATTCTTGATCATGATTCTCAAGGCATGGCTCAAAAAGTCTCAAGATGCAAAAGTTTCTATTTTTGGACAGTTGGAAAAGTCAACTGCAAATTGACCAAGGCATAACTTCCACATGGTTCATCAGAAAAAACCCATCCAATGCTCATTTTGAAGGGGATGACATTTCCTATAACTCATCTTCACACTTCAAGTCCAAGAAATGCTCTCACAAAAAGTTATCAATTTCAACATTATAGGTCATTTTCAAAAGTCAACAAAAAGGCACTTTAAGTCAAAGACCATAGCTTGAGATTGCTAAATCAAAATGACATGGGACCAAATAAATTGGTTAAAGGACTTCAAGACCTTTCCAAAATGTCCAAGAACATGATCAAAGCTTAAAAATTGAGCAAGATATGCCTTGTGGAAGTTGGGAAATTTTTGGGAATTTTGAAAAGTCAACTTTGCTTCAAATGCCTCAAAATTGCTAATGGGCCTCAATTTCTTCCATGAATCATTACCCAAAGGCTATGCACGACCCATTGACATCCAAGGGATTTATTTTCTCATTTTTGATTAATTATTTGGATTTTTATTATTATTAATTCACTTAATTAAAATTAAATATAAAAAATATCAAATGACACCTTTCAAATCTTTTTATGCAGCATATTCACTCTTTATGTACTCAATATTTCGTGCATTATCCAAAAAGGAAAGAATCTCCCATGATTGGTAATGATTGGTATGGAAAAGTTTGGAAAAGATCTACAAAATCAAATATTCAAAAGCATTGAAACAATGGATCATGGGCTTGTTTTTCTAACCTAATTCATTCACACATATATGCACAATCAAAACCTAATGCTAAGAACACAGAAGCTGCACTGAGAACAAAGAACAAACTTGCACTTTTTCATAAAAAAAATGAAAACTGTTTTCATACATAGAGGTTGTTTCAAGGCTTGAAAAGGGTTCCAATACATTGCTGGGCGAGCTAGGAAGCGTTTTCAATCAAAGCCAAGTTTCCATACTCAAGAAATTGGTAGAATGACATCACCCTGTTCATAAACTTTCTCATATTCGTGTTTGCATTTTCATACGTTATTCATGACTTTTAATGTTTGATTTACACTAACATGAACTCTCTGAAGCCATTGGTGTCCTTTAATTGGATTAATATTGCTCGTGTCAAAAGTTGCCATGAACAGATATTAGGGTTTCTGAAGCTTTGATTTGGGGTTTCACACATCTGGAAAAATTGGCCAACCAAAATAGTACCATTGGAATCAGGACCTTCTGACGAGTTGAACTCACACCTCGCGCCCTTTTTCTTTTTAACCATACTCTAATCGCTATTATTGCAGGTTTGACTTAGTGGGGGTTTAAAACCCCCGCTATCTAGTTGATATTTTCAGGAAAACGAAGAAGAAGGTGGACGTGTCTCAGCATGACTGGACAATTTGAATTTAGCGTGTTTTTGTTTTGCTTCAGGCCACTAGCGCGTTTTCACATATGTTAATCACGTTCCATAAAAATATCAGAAGCGCGCGTTGGCTCAGCTGGTTGGTGTGTTGTCCCTCAGGTATTGGGACCTGGGTTCGATTCCCAGGTCCCCCACTTCTTCTATAATTTTTTCTTTAACATGCTTCTGTGCAGTATGCCATCCAAGGACCATCATGCGTCCTCACCATCTAGCCTGCCACGCGCCCAGAAGCCTCAATCTGATGGCCATCACAAGCAGTCTACCATGTACGCTGGTCAAACATCCCACACACAAGCGCCAGAAAGTCAAAAAGGCCTGGTTCAATGGGCCAAATTACTCCAATAAGACCTCAAAATTGGGTCTGAATACCCCCCTTGTTTGTATTTTCTTTCTCTCTTTTTTTTCTCTTTTATTTATTTTAATTATTAATTGCTTTTATTTAATTCACAAAATAATTTTTATAACACAAAAAAATCAGAAATCAAGAAGATAAAAATGTCTATTTAATATTTAATTAATTAATATTTTTGTAAATAAACCTTTAAACCATTAATTTAGTAAAGTTAGATTTTTAATTTTAATGTTTTTCTTAAATAATTAAAAAATGTAGAAATTAGGTTTTTAGCATTTTTATTCTTTTTCTTAATAAAATAATTTCCTCTTATTATTATTATTATTATTAACTATTAATTATTTTGTAAATAAATATGTCATTAATTAATTAGGGTAAATTAGGTTAAAACTTAAACATTTTTTTCTTTAATAATTAAAAACAATTTAGAACTAGGGTTTTATTTAATTTCTAATTTTAATTAATTCTCTTTATTTCCATTAAATACAAAAAAAAAACCTAAAAAACAATTTCTCTTCTTTATTTAATCATTAATTAATTTGTAATTTCAATTTAATTTCTTTAAAGGGTCCAACGCCCTCGCATATCCGATTCTAATTTCTTTTCGCGCGTTTGTCCTTATTTTTGTTTCAAATATTATGTAATTGTTCAAGGCCTTGTAATAGTAATTAGGAAATTTATTTACTTACTGCATTTTATTAAAAAACGGGTCTTTGTTAATTTGGCGATGGATAGACCCGCGCCTTGTAATAGCGTAGGACCTTTATTTTCCGCATTTTAATTTCCGCACCTTTAAACTGCTAATCACATGAAAGAATGAATGACCCAAATAAAATCAAAGCGTAGCTCACCCAATGCATGATCAAGATAAAACATAACTGAAAATGACACGCAATTCACACACCACCCCTAGGGTACGCCTCATTGTTGCCTTGCCCCTCGAAAAGTGGTCGTCGAGTATAGGACGTTTTAGTAAGTCCTCATGTCCATGAACATGGCATGAGGGTAGCTTCTGAGGTGTCCTACTGTTGCTCTGGTGACCACACTGTCCCTAATCCTCGAATTGACCCGAACACCTCCAACGGTGGTGCTACCTACCTCTCAATGGTGGGATGGCACTACCTTAAGGACATTTACACAGCTTAATTCCTTATGGTAGGTAGATGACTCGTAGATACTTGCTCTAATTCAAAACAAATCAAAAACTTCTTTTCACACCGACACTTTTCAAAAAGCTTTCAAAACAACTTTTCAAACACTCTTGAGGACTGATACAAGAGTCGATCTGAAACTTTAAACGAAACTTTTTCAAAACCCACACGCACTTGAAAAGCAAACATTTTTGAAAATATAAGAGCAAGTACCTAAGATCCCGTGGATAACCACGGATAGAAAGGGTGCTAACACCTTCCCTTTCTATAAATCTACCTCCTGAACCGAGAGACATCTCGAATAAGGAATTTTGTTGTGCTTTTGTCCTTTCCATGTTGGAGAACATAAAAGACGGTGGCAACTCTTGCTTACCGCGACATTTCGCGAAACCAGCTTAAAACAGTCAGTTCTATTTCCACCAATCACAGTGTGCTTATGCAGAATGAAAAGGTAGTTGCTTATGCATCAAGGCGGTTGATGACTCATGAGAAGAACTATCCTACGCACGATTTAGAGCTTGCTGCAGTTGTTTTTGTGTTGAAAATTTGGAGGCATTATCTTTATGATTCTAGATTTGAAGTGTTTAGTGACCACAAGAGCTTAAAGTATTTATTCAATCAGAAGGAGTTGAATATGAGGCAACTAAGGTGGTTGGAATTGTTAAAGGATTATGATTTCGGTTTGAATTATCATCCAAGAAAAGCGAATATGGTAGTTGATGCGTTAAGTCGAAAGACTTTACACATGTCAGAAATGATGGTTAAAGAGTTGGAATTGATTAAACAGTTCAGAGATATGAGCTTAGTTTGTGAGGTGACACCGCAGAGTGTTATATTGGGAATGTTGAAGATTAATAATGAATTTCTGGATAGTATCAGAGAAGCTCAGAAGTTAGATGTGAAACTGGTAGATTCGATGGTTGGGATTGATCATTCTGAGAATAATAATTTTAAGTTAGATGTGCAAGGTGTGTTGAGATTTCAGAATGGATTTGTATTCCTAATGATGCGAAGATGAAGAAAGTGATTCTGGAAGAGAGTCATAGAAGTAAGTTGAGTATTCATCCAGGAGCTACCAAGATGTATCAGGATTTGAAGAATTTGTTTTGGTGTCCTGGGATGAAGAATGATGTGGCTCGATTTGTGTATGTCTGTTTGACCTGTCAGAAGTCGAAAGTTGAACATCAGAAGCCTGCAGGGTTGATGCAACCGTTAGAAGTTCCAGAATGGAAATGGGATATCATTTCGATGGACTTTGTGACGGGGTTACCAAATACGTCAAGAGGACATGATTCAATTTGGGTGGTTGTTGATAGGCTTACAAAGTCGGCTTATTTTATTCCTATTAACATCAGTTTTCCAGTGTCGAAGATGGCAGAGATTTACACTAGTGTAATTGTGAAGCTGCATGGTGTTCCTTTATGCATTATGTCAGATAGAGATACGAGGTTTACTTTTGATTTTTGGAAGAGTTTTCAAGAGGCGTTGGGGTCTAATTTAAGGTTGAGTTCAGCGTATCATCCTCAGGCGGATGGTCAGGCAGAAAGGACTATTCAATCGTTGGAGGATTTGTTTAGAGCATGTGTTCTTGAGCAGGGAGGTTCGCGGGATACTTATCTTCCATTGATAGAATTCACTTATAATAATAGTTACCATTCTAGTATTGGGATGGCACCTTTTGAAGCGTTGTATGGTCGAAGATGTAGAACTCCTTTATGTTGGCATGAATCTGGAGAAAGTGTAGTACTCAGACCTGAACTTGTTCGTGAGACTACTGAGAAGGTGAATATGATTTAGGAAAAGATGAAAGCTTCCCAAAGTAGATAGAAAAGTTATCATGACAAGCGAATGAAGGATTTAGGATTTCAAGCTGGTGACCATGTGTTTTTGAGAGTTACACCTGTAACTGGTGTTGGGTGAGCACTAAAGTCTAAGAAGCTCACTTCTCGTTTTATTGTTCCATATCAGATTTCGGAAAGAGTTGGGAATGTAGCTTATAGAGTGGATTTACCGCCTAATCTTTCGAATTTGCATGTTGTGTTTCATGTGTCACAGCTCCAGAAGTATATTTCAGACCCATCTTATGTGATTCATATGGATGATGTACAAGTACAGGATAATCTTACTATTAAGATGATGCTTGTATGAATCGCGGATCGTGAAATGAAGAATCTGAGAGGCAAGGAGATTGCTTTGGTAAAAGTAGTCTGGATAGGAGTTGCTGAACAAAGCATGACTTGGGAGTTGGAAAGCAAGATGCGGGACTCCTATCCTGAGTTGTTTGAATGAGGTAAATTTTCGAGGACAAAAATATTCTAAGTGGGTGAGAGTTGTAACGCTCATAATTAATTAATTATTTATTTTATTTATTTATTTTTGGATTATTTGTGAAGTTGGGAGATGTTAAGAATTATTGGAATGAGTTGTTGTATTATTATTAATTAATTAATTAGTTGATTAATAATGATTATATTATGTGGAATTAAGGGAATATATGAAATAATGTTGGACTTATGCTATTGGTTAGAAGTAGTAAAGTGGGGGTGTAGGTTAGGCCCAAGAGGATTGTTATATAAGGAGAAGCTAACACAAGGATTTGTTTTAGTTGGAGAATAAGGATTTTGTACACTGACCGGTAGACCTACGTGGACAAGGAGCAAGCTGCCCGATGTCGAGCAGAACGAAGCAAAGCCGTCAGCTAGAGTTTTTTGTTGAGCAACCTTTAATCCAGGCAAGGGTGGGTTCTGACCTTATAATGGGATTTATGATGTTTGTTATGGAGAATTGGTCGTTTGTAAGTATGTTGTGGATTGATGGCTCTGAATTGCTATCGAAGTTACCCGTTTTATTCATGTTACGACCGTTGGGAAGAACCGTATGACCGTTTAATGAACATGTATTAGGGAGTTGTCTGGTTATGTTGTGGATGTTTTGTGTATCTTTGTAACTGCCTAGTTTAATCGATGAGTAGGTTAGTGTAGATTATTTCCTGTTGTTGTAGTTGTTAGGTTGTTGTGGTCGGTATGATGGTATGGTCGTTATGGTGTTGTAGTGGTTCGAGCAGTTAGTAGGAAGTTAGGAACTATTGTTGTAGTCTGTCTTGTATGTTGATGAATCTGTCGATAGGAATATAGTTGCTTGTTACAGTGTTATTCCAAGCGGTTGGCCGGAAGTATGAATTGTAGTGGTGTGGTCGTTAAGACATTGAGTTGTGCCTGCGTTGTTGGCCGAATTAGTGGTCGGGGAGGATATTGAAGTAGTAGGTACCGAGCGGTGTTTTAGGCTGCAAGGCGTGTTGGGGAATGATGCATTGGATTTTTCGAGCATAATTAGGTTGCAGGACGTGTCGAGGAGCATGGTTCGGTCGTCGCCCTATTTTCTCACTGCGTGTCGAGGAGTATATATATTAGTTGTTATGCGGTCCTAGTTTTTGCGCATGTCGAGGGGCACGTAGTTCCCTATCCCATTTGCCCGTACATGCTGTGTTTTGGTCATTAACCATGCAGTGTGAAATTATTGTTAAGTTGTTGTTTGATTATGTTAACAATTGAATCGTTGATTGATGTGATAGGCTTATGGCCAATGTTGATTTATGTTGAGTTGTTGTGTCGTGATTGTTGTTGTGAATTCTTGTTGATAATGCGAAGTTGCAGGGAATTTTAGATGATGATGAATTACCTCTATTTATTGGTAACAATGGTGATGTGGGCTTATGCCTTGCGATGGATGATGATTGTTGTGAGTATGTGATAGTGAATTCGTTGAGTCACATACATTTGCATACTCTATGATGGCCTGGATTGGCAAATTGCGTAGAAGACTTATGCCTTGTGGATGCCTCTATTAATTGGCAATTATTAAGATGGAAATTCTGCTCCATTTTTAAGATGGGAGTTCTGGTCCAATGGTACCATATGCATTCGCATAATATTGAGTCACATTCCAAGTAGTATGATTAAGCTGTTGTGTTGATGAATTAATTGTTGTATTTTGTTGATAGCCTGTTTTGATTGTTGTGGTTATAAGTTGTGAAGTGGTGATTTTGCATGAACTGATTCTAATATAATATTTATCATACGTTCTATTAATAGAGTTCTATATCCCACCCCTTCTGTTTAAATTTTACCCCGATGTTGGTAACGTGCAGGTAATCCAGAGTGAAGGCGGTTTACCTTCAGTAGTTCGAGTCGGTGTCATTGCTCTGATATGTAACACTCGGGGGGGACGAATGCTTGTTTCTTTTAGTTGATTTTATTTCAGTTGTTGAACTTTATGTTGATTGTTGTTAAGTACTTGTTATTCATAAGTTGCTTTCATGTTGGATAAAAATGTTATTATGATTCCGCTGCGTAGTTGTTCAAGTTGTTGATTTAAAAGATTAATTTATTTTGATGTTGGTTCATCCGAAGGTTTAAAGTGTTATGTATCCATGTTGAATGCAATGATTTTTAAGTTGAATTTGTGGCATCTTGATTCAGATGCATATGTTTTATAACTCTAATTTACATTTATAATTGTCAGTTAGAACTGGGGTGTTACACATGAGATCGGTGCTAGCATGGTGGCTCACGGTTCAGGGTGTATGGGACCTCCATGAGTGTTCTAACCTGCACTATCAATACTCATAAACAAGTTAGGGACGTTAGTACATGTTAAAGCAAAAAAGAAAACAAGATATGAATGTCATGAACATGATGAGACTGGTGATGCCATGTAGTACGATTTACATGTTTTGGACTATCAAATTTGGTCCAAACTTACTCTATGTTCTTACTGGAAGAGAATGGAACGAAGACTTTATGGTGAAAGGGCTTAAAAAAGGGTTTGAAACTTTAGGGTTCTTGAAATATATTGATGTTTTTTTAAAAATTTTGAGAGGCAAATTTTCATGGTCTTAGGGTTTTGTGGTGATGTATGAATATATAGAGAGAATTAGGGCAAAAATATGATGGACTTGGACCTTGTAGTAAGATATAATTTTATCTTATTTTATTTTATATTATTAATGAATTAAATAAAAAATAATTAAAAATAATTAAAATAAAACAAGGTCAAATGGTTTATGAGTGATTTCTGAGGTGTATGAAGAGTATAACACATTTGGACTCTTAAACCATGACCTAATAGCTCAAAATTGCAAATTTGCTCAATTTGAAATTCATGCACTCTACCAAAATTTCCTAACTTGCAATGGCTATACCTCTCTCAATTTTCATCTTTTGGAGGTGATCTTAGATTTTTTGGAAAGCTCAAGATATCTTCTTCAATTTCTCTATTTATCATTTTTGCATTTGAAGACTTTATCTTGATGTAAGTTGCCATGACAAAAAGTGTCTTTTTGTTGACTTTTTAATTGACCTATAATGTATTGACTCATATCTCTCAAATGAAGCACTTTTTAGACTTGAGCATAGAGAAACAAATCTGTAGAGAATTGAATTCCTTCAAAATGTTATTTGGTTGGGGAAAAGTTGGTAAGGCATGTGAAAGTTATGCTTGGTCAAAGTTCAATTGACTTCTCCTAAGGAAACCCTAATTTAGCAATTTTTGACTTTTGATGATTTTAGAGCTTCTCTTGAGGAATCATCACCAACCTTTGATAAAATGATGAATATCACTCCAAAATATTGATGTTGACCAAAAATCTTGAAGTTTGACTGTATGTTGACCACAATTGACTTTTTATCCAATACAGTTGATTTTCAATCATCTGAGCCATTGACTGAGCAAACTTGTGATGCAAGGCATGGAACTTGACATGAGAATTCTTGAAGATATATGAAGAACCGTGAAAACCACTTGAGACCTTGGAAACCCAATCTTCCTTGAGAAACACAAAACCCTAGTTGTGGACTCATTGCTTAGGAGAAGAATTTGTCTGATTAATTCTTGGGCAACCTTGAGCAAATGAGGACCTTAGGAGAATGTCTTAAAGAAAATGGGAGGGAAAATTTTGGGGTACAATAATAAACTATTCCAAACTTGACCTGGGCTTCTAATAATAGCAAATCAGTTTCTACAAATTAGCAGTTACTTCTGCTATAATCAAAGTCTTCAATCATTAGTTTCCTAAATAATTTCCATATTTAGAAATTGTATATTCTTCAGATATTCTGACTTGATTCTATTGACCATTGATTATGCGCCACATAGGATTGCAAAATATTCCCTAAATATTCTACACTTCTCAAATCATAATTGATTTAACAGAATCACTTTAGCTCAGACGCGATGTCGTATGCTGCTTCATAGGACATCTTCTTCGACATGTTGTTCTAGATGTTGAAACTTCTTCAACTCAACATATTCTAACTTCAGATAGGACATCTTGCTCAACCTATTCATGTTATCAAGTTATATACATCCTACATATCATATTGTTATCTTATTTGTTTTACAAAATTTAACGTCAATCCTAAAACTAGAGAAATAACATTCATTATTCCCAAAATACCATTTTCACTATTTACTCTAAATTTTTTACTTTTGTAAAAAAAAATTACTATTGGACAAAGTAGTGAAAAATCGAAATTTCCGATGCTCTAAGCAAATTTTCGGTGTCGATTTTGGTCGCATATAGGAAATTCTTCATATTCTACAAATTTCTGGTTGCGATTAACCTTTACCGGTAGAAAACCTTTACCGGAGATTTGAAATTTCTGGGGTACCGGAAATTCCAATTATACTTGAAATTTCCTGTATGTCAGCAGATGAAATTTTATATCTTTGCGATCCTGAATCGGCAGCTTCAGCTTCTTCTACGGATTCATAAACTGATCTTACACAATTCTTCATCACAGATACAATATGGTTCCTATTTAATTTACACATTTTTTATTTGTTTTTTGTAAATTGATAAAGTTAACGAATTATATGTTGTTGTAATTGTCTGATTTTCGAATCACAAGCTAAAGTTCTAGAATGGGCACAATCTATTAGTAAAATCATGGTATTACTATTGTTACAATTCGGTCTGATTTTGCTAATGGACTGCGAGGGAGGAAGGATAAATTGATTATGGGTTGCGACAGAGGAGGAAATTACAAAAAGAAAAATGAATCTGAGAATCCATCTGATGGAAACTATACTAAGAAGGTTAAATGCCTATTTAGGCCGAGATATGTTCCAAGTGGTATCGGTTGAAAGGTGATGGTTAGATGCGGAAGGCACATTAGACTAGATAAGGATTTGGAAGACCATGACATATTTGGCCGTCTAAAAGATCACAAAAGAAAGTTTGTGAATGACAAGACGAAGTACAATATGGCACCAAGGTACATCTTGTCTGTTTTGAAAGACAAAGACCCAGAAAACCTCACGACTATTACCCAGGTATACCGAGCTAGAGCAACATATAAATTACGCAAGAGAGGTGCAATGACAAAAATGAAAATATTATTGAGCCTTATTCATCAATAGAAATACACGTGTTGGAATAAAAATAGGGAGAATTCAAATATTGTGGGTGATATCTTTTGGACACATCCTGATTCTCTGACGTTATTGAATATGTTTCATATGGTGTTAATTTTTGATTGCACATACAAGACAAATGGATAAGAATTTTACTTCTCTCATCCTAAAACATGTTAAGTGACGTGGTTGATTATGTGCATTTTAATCGTGTAGGTACCGACTACCATTGCTGGAGATTATTGGTGTTACATTAACAAAATTGACGTTTTCAGTTGCTTTTGCTTATTTGGAACATGAAAGGGAGGAGAACTTCACATGGGCACTACAAAAGCTCGAAGAGTTGTTCTATTCAGAAAAGTTGCTTCTGAATATTGTGGTGACGGACCGGGAACTTGCATTAATAAATTCCACTGATTTAGTGTTTCCAAATGCAACACATATGTTGCATACGTTCCATATTTCAAAAAACGTGAGCATGAAATGTAAGGAGTATATGAAGTCAGAAAGACAAAACATGTCATGGATCAATGGAACAACATGATGTATCCAAGTTGTTCTATGATATTGTCTCTGTTGTTATGACAACTTTACAAGTAAAACACTTGCGAGAGCAGGGTAGGGATAAATAGATGTTGGTTCCTAATATGAGTTACCATATTGCTTCTAAATACAGAGTCATATTTGTTTCCATTTCCATGAGACTTAACATAATATTTTTTCCACTTCTCATAGTTCCACCCCCGTACACGAGTCGACATACACTCATTATTGTTGGTTTTGTCAACGATAATCATTGGCTTCAACTAAAGTTAGAGATAGATTTGTTTTACTGATGCAAAAGCATGGGAATCAACATATGTGGATCGTTCCAAGCATTGGGAAGAATTGTCTAGGAAGTGATTGTAGTTTTTTTTAATGCATATATGTATGACATTTATTCTATTTATATGTTAAGACAGTTCGCTATTTCTCTGTGTATTTTATTCAAATAAAAGTTAAAAAAAAGTTCCAGTACTACCAGAAATTTCAAAAAATCCGATTTCGTATTAGGATGAAATATATCGGAATTTGAAATATCTGGTACCGGAAATTTCAAATTTTCAATTAAGTTTATATGACACGGTAAAAAAAATGAAATTTCAACAAAATTTCCAATACTACACCGGAAATTTCAAAAAATATGATATATTTCATAAACATTTTTGTAAATGTGTCAAGACTGAAGTGTCATGTATAATATTGGGTTGGTATGTTAATTTCACGAAATCCCCTATCATTTCAATTTAGGCCCAGGCCCAATAGTTTCCTTCTTTCGTCGTCATTTTTTTTCTGGAAGTGTAGCCGTAGAGAATAAGTCTTCACAAAGCCAAGGAAAAAAAACCCGAGAAGAATCGATCCATGGCCTCAGCCGGAGGAGCAGTACCGTTTTGGAGAGCAGCAGGGATGACATACATAACATACTCCAACATATGCGCCAATCTTGTCAGAAATTGCCTCAAGGAACCTCACAAAACCGAAGCTATCTCTCGCGAAAAGGTTCATTTCTCTCTTTCCAAATGGATCGACGGAAAGCCTGAAAAACCTAGTACGATCCCTTTTCTCTCATCTTTTGCTTTTCTTTCGTACCCTAATTTCAATGTGTTAAATCAAATCTAGTTACTATCATGTTTAGGTTTTGTTCCATACCCTAATTTTAATTTACAGGGTTAATTTGATTTATTTAATTCAGAAAATGTTCAACATAAATTTGATTTACGTAAAACAGTGTGTTGGTGTCGTATTTCCGGTGTCGTGTCCCGGTGTCCGTGCTTCTTAGATTAATAGTTTAATCCATAAATTACTATTTGAAAACAATGATTTTTTTTTTGGGATGAATAGCATATTATGTATGAGTCAGGTTATCATAAGATTAACTGTTTGTTAGAAAATACATGATTCATCTTATCTTAGGATTATGTATGTTAAGACTGCGTTGTAAATAGTTTCTTAGTATAATCATTGTTATGATAGTCGTAATTTAGGTTAATATATTAATCTTAATCAATATAGTCAAGGGAGAGTTTTTAAGTAGGATCGGTTGGCTTGTGAAAGATCGTAAAACTCAGATCGTTAGCATGGCACGCAAGATCCAACCGGAGGGGTAATTTTATACACATATATACAAACATACACACAAAAACACGAATATTGTAACATATGCGCAGAAAAAGCTCGGCTAGTTTTTTTTACGATCTTGCTTCAAAAAGCTCGATCTTGACCACTCCGGTGACAAAAATGATCTTTCTCTGATCCTAACACTCATAAGCATCCTTAGCACGTAAGATCTTACGATCCAACACTCGATCTTGACTCGTTGATCTTAATTCTCAATTTCGATTCTTGTCATGCCCCACTGTCATGTATTGTGGACATTAGCCATGTTGAGGTGACCTGTTTGTGTTAGAGGGTGTGCTTCATAGTTACTCACTCGCATACCTGCTAGTCTATTTCATTGCTTCACAAAACTTAGAAACCATGTCGTGAGAGAGAGAGGATGCTTTTGCAGCAGCTTTTGTTATTGGCTTTGTTCTATTCCAAATCCTATGCATGCTGCTTGCTTTGAATCCATATTTAATTTGCACTCATGTTTTCTTTGAATCCATTCTAATGTGATGTTTTCATTAGTTTTAGAAGTCTATGCCTGGCTTTTATGTCAAATTTGCTTTTAGATTTAAATCATATAAGCTTAAATTGCTTTTGCCTTAAACACAGTGAATGCAATAAAGTTTGTACAAAACACTCTTAGAAGCCGAAAAAGATATACACATGATAGGGATCTATGGAGAAAGGGTGGATATTGAAGTGAAATATAAAATATATTTTGTTGATTGTTCACAAAATTTGGTTTGCCTAATGCTCTTTATCTGTTGTCGTCTCCTGGTGGTTTGCATTTAACTTTGAGTTTTTAGTTTTGTATATTTGCTGTATTATCTCTGATCGAAGTGTTAATTTTTTTTCAGCTCTTCGTTCAGACACCCCAGATCACTGATTTGGAATGGCTGGAACCTATGCCTGTAGAATTCTTTGAGATCTGCTGGAAGTCATTTTCATTTTGAACCTTTCTGTGGTTTTGTTTTCCTTTGTTCTTTTTCTGTCTGTGGCACATGCATGGTTAATATTGTAATAATTTAAGTTTGCACACATTGTTATTAGACCAAATAAAATGAATAGTCATACATAAATCTCGTGTGATGTTTGTCTTGGATCAAAGTATAAACAAGACAAAAGAGAGCTAAAACTAAATCTCATAAGTGTCTGATATCCTTCAGAGACTTTCTTGTGGAGGTCTTATTTATTGAGAAGCTATTCATGATCCAATAGTCATAAACTCCTTGCCATACTGATTGAGATGTCAACATTGGGAATTCTTGATGAGCAGGCATGGAAGAAATCTCGGGCAATAAGAAAAGGTGATGCAGGTGGCTTTGGAATTATTTTCAAGTTGAAGTTGGCTCTTGTGTCAGAAACAAGGACATCATTTCAGTAACTAAGTGCTAACAACAACATTGATGAAACAATCCTCTTCCAAAGTAAAAGTGGTTGACAACAGATTTTTCAACCAGACAATTGCATTTTTGTGTTCGAAAGTTCGCCGACAGTGAATTATTCCAACAGTTGATGCACAAACTAACATGTGCATAGTACTTTATGTCAAAGAGCCATGATAACCTATTACGGGGACATTGCAATGGTTTGGGAACAAGAACATGCATCAACATAAGTAACTAAAAGTCTAAATAAAGAAATTGACATTTAAAACTGTCAAAATAAAGCTTACCAACCAATTTATTAGACTTACCACAAAAGGTAAAAGCAGTCATGCATGCTTTTTTTGATGGAAGAGGTCTTTGCCTTGGAGTTGGTAAATGGATATAGTATTCAATTCAAGGGCAATATATTGTTTACAATCCTGGGTGATTTTCCTTCATAATTTACAAACCAATTATTTAGCAGAAAGCCAAAATAAAATATTACTATTAAACTCCATAGTACTAAAAAAAAAAGCTCATTTCCATGTTTATAAAGTTGTAGTGTTCTTATTTATAATAATATTACGTTGGGGATGGTGGGAGCACATGCCTGCACTTAGTTTTGATATTCTGACCGATGGCCTACACCCATCACCCAATACAAACTACTCCACCCATAATCCCATCCATATAGTCATTTGTTTTAGACAATTTTTTTTTTGTGGTACTTCACACTTTTTGAAAATTTAAAATTGTCTTAAAGATTTTTTAAGATGCATATTATCTTATTCAAAATCTAACAGCTTGTAAAATCTCAACTGCATGACTGTGTGAAAGCATTGACTGCAGCAGATTTGAATTCATCGAATGGGCTATGGTACTTTGACCACACTTATTTATCAAAATGACCACACAAAAATTCCAAATAGACGATTTCTCTAAAATAATACATTTTCACAGAGACAGAAAGGAGAGAATAAAATAACTGCTTATTAACTCCATATTAGTGATGAAGAAAATAGAGCAAAAAAACTCAATAAATAGTAGCGGTGAAGAAAATAGAGAAAAAACTCAATAATTTATAGTGCTTTCGGAATACTTTCATAAGAAATGTGATTTTTCACTATATAATGTTGAAAACTAATCAATAGTTATATGAAACTTATAATTTTTCTAATTCACACCAAAACACCTATAATACACCTATAATGTTCCAACAATTAATTTGTTAAGTTTGGTTATAAAATATTTCTATTTTATCCCTTTGTATATGTACTCTGTTTTGGGTCGATTAAAGATGTAAAACAAAGATTCAATTGGAGGCTTAATCAAAATAATCTAAAGTATAAAGTCAATATACATAAGATTATACACTTTTCTGATTTCTACTTTTACTTTATTCATTTTAGATTTTAAATTGATTTAGAGGCTAAAGTGTTAACCTTTTAGATTTAGTGTGCACCAGTGCATCAGAGATCAATATTATTAATTCTCCGAGATCAACATAACTAATTCAAAGTTTTTCTATTATTGACCAACCTAAATTTTGATTATGGAATATAGTTATGGCAGCAAAACTCATATATGTGGATACCACTCGAAGTTGACTGAGAAAATCCGCTTTTATTGAATTTGGATTTGGATTTGGATTTTTTCCAATTATAAGATACGGAGATGAATTGTGTAATAGGAACTCTAGTATCCACCACAAATTATTTGCATTATTATTTATTTTTGATAATTTAGAATATTAAATATGTTGTCAATATTTTGATAATTTAATTTGTATTTATTTGAAATATATAAAAAAAATTGAGATTATTTTATCTTATCATTTATAATGTGATTTGATTTAGGAAAATAAATAAATATTTTTATTAAAAAAATAATTTTACTAAATAGATGGTGACAAAATAGAGATACTCGAATCCAATCTAAATCTATTTGAGACGAATTTGAATTTTAATTCTTCATCTCTATTTAAGTTTAGAACAGAAAACAAAAATTATTTAAATATTTTAATTTTAATTTAAAGGAGATTAAAACTATCCCGACCCTGCCCGTGGTATCCTATCGGAATGGAACATCCTCTAATTACTCATGATTTAAAATTAAATCGAATGATCAACATTCAAACATTTGAATGGCTGGACCATCCATTGTATTTAATATATGTATCAACATTGTTAATAAATATGCTTAGAATTGTTTAATTTGTTTATATTTTAAATTCAACTAGTAACAAACTCGTGCTATCGCACGGGTCTCGTCTGGATTCACATTACATTTATAGATTATTAAATTATTAAGTATGTTACCATGTTTTCAGTTGAGTATATGTCTCATGTAAATCATGTTGGCATTTAACTCCATATTTGTAGCAAGCGTCGGTCCTATCAACAAATCACGTCTGCATGAACAAATAGAAAAAATTATATACTTCTTGAAATACATGGAAAATGTACATACTATATATTTTAATTCAAAATAGATTTTTAATTTGAATCGTAAAGTATAAGATATAAAGTTTACCAACTATCAAAGTGCTTGAAAGACTTCCTTGTACACAACATTAGTAGTAGTAGAACACGGTACATTCTCCTTGTCATGAATTAGGATTTTTAGCCCACTTTTGCTCTTAACTCTTGAAATTGCAACATATAATTGACCATGACTAAACACAGGAGTAGGCAAATAAAATCCAACACTATCAAGAGATTGACCTTGTGACTTATTAATTGTCATTGTATAGGAGACAATAATCGGAAATTGTCTCCTAATCAACTTGAATGGCCAAGGTGAATCAGAAGGTGACATAGACATTTGTGGAATGTAAAAAATGTTACCTATGTTCTTTTCAGACATGATTTTTGCCTCAATGACATGATTTGCAAATCTTGTAACAATTAATCTTGTTCCGTTGCACAACCCATCGACTTGGTCCAAATTTCTCATTAGCATAATAGGTGTACCAACTTTCAATTTGATCCTATGATTGGGAAGCCCTGATGTTCTTAATTTACTGAGAAATTCAGGAGTTAGAACTTCATATGCTTCAGTATAACTTGAATTTGTTCTATCAATGGAATAAAAACTCAAATACTCTTTCTCTTCTCCTAAAAAAAAATTTAAAAGCAAAACATAAATAAATTAGTAAAACTATGTTCTTAAATATATATATATATATATATATATATATATATATATATATATATATATATATATATATATATATATATATATATATATATATATATATATATATATATATTATGAATGTAATAATACAGTAAATATAAAACACATGTACCTGGTATCAAGTCTAATACATAATGATTGATTTTGTCCACAACTTCAATGGTTGAAGCAAGAATAGCCTTTCCTTGTAAGAATTCAACATCTTGATATTTTTCCAACAAATTGGGATATGTGTTTTCAACAATTGCTCTTATAGGATCATCAAAATTTGATATTAATAGCTCTTGAGGAATTTCAATATCAACCAAACCATCATTGGGTTCACAAATCTTACCATCACCCACATTTAAAATCCATTTTGAAAATTCCGCTAGTTCATTAGAACTTGTGTTGTCTCTTCCCTCTTGAAGTCTCATATTTTTTGATAGTGTTAAAACCTGGCAATAATCCCATACATAAGATGAACTAATTGATGCATGAACAATATCAGAACGCCCAGCTCTTGGAACAACAGGAAGAATCTGTCTAAAATCTCCTCCAAATACAACAACTTTTCCACCAAAAATAGTATTCTCAACACCCTTTTTGCTCATTACATCTTTAAGGGTTTTATCCAATGCTTTGAAGCAGTTCTTGTGAGACATAGGTGCCTCATCCCATATTATCACACCCGTTGCTTCAAATAATTGAGAATGTTCGGTGTCTTTGTCGATGTTGCAAGTTGAGTTGTCAAGCGTTGGCACAGGTATTTTGAACTTTGAGTGTGTTGTTCTTCCACCCGGCAATAATAACGAAGCTATCCCACTTGAAGCAACAGTAAGAACAATTTTTTTTTGAGAACGAAGTGCATTTGATAGTGTTCTCCACATGAAAGTTTTACCAGTCCCTCCGTAACCATGCAAGAAAAATACCCCTCCACTCTGTTTGTTAACAACATCCATGATTTTCTCAAATATCAAACGTTGTTCATCTATAAAATACAAACCAAGAATTATAACTGCAAGGACAATAAAAATCATTTTTGTAATTCATAGTATAAAGAAAATAAATCACCTGTAAGGGCATGAAAAAGTTATTGGAATTTCTGTTTCTCGGTATCGGCATTGTAATTAAGTTCGTCATAAATAAGCCTATTGCCAACATGTTTTGTGATGTATGAATCTGGATACGGCATACATTTAAATTCATGCAAACTTCTTCGATTCGATTGCATCATGTTCTCAATCTCAATTAGTGTGAGATTATTTAACTCATTGTCCGATAGCTGCAATTCTATTAAAAAAATTTCATTAGTTTTCTATATAATTACATATGTATGATGCAACTGCTGTCGTGATGTTGAAATACATTGAACATAAATCAAACAGTTGATGTTGCGGCTGCGTGAAATTAAATGGAACCAAAGACATTGTTGCAGCTGCAAGTTAAGAAAATAACTTACATACATGACAAATGACAAATATGAAAATGTTTCTTACGTAAATGGACATACCTTATGAAACATATTAAATAAGGGACATATGGATGAAGAATAATTATATTTTAAAGTAAGTTCATATCATTATATTTTGTAATAAAAAAAGATACAACTTGCATTCGGAAAATAATATTTGTTGACTTAAAAAAGTTTAATAAAGTGTTCATACCTCTTCTATTTGTTTTTTGCCTTTGTTGGTAGAGGATACCATCAGATAACGTCCTCCAAGTTTTTTCCCAAACATGTCGTGGTCTATTGACAGTACCGGATAGTAACATAGTGACAAATAACTTTCGTAAAAAATGTCCGGAACCCCAATTCTTTGCTTCGTCGATGGCTGCAACATATTCCTTGTCATCGTTAAGAAAGCCCATTTCGAAGCATGCATCCCTAAAAGAATCCTGAACTTTTCCACCCACAAATTTTATATCCTCATAGCAAGTTGGACCTTTGACGACTGTTAGCATCATTCTCAAGAAATATAACTCACCCGTACTTGGAGGGACCCAAATAAGTCTGCCAATTGTATTTCCTCTTTTACGCGGTCTCCATCGACGGTATCTTTTATCATAAACAAATTTGGAAAGAAATTGTGAGTACGTCAAATTCTTTGCCTCTGGGTATGCTTTGTTTGCTTCCATCCATGCCGTAAACATAGATTCTTTCACAGTTGGTTTGTCAAGCACCTCATCTATCAATTCATAATCGGTATAATAAACAGAGTTGTCTCCTTCAAGATGAAAGAACAACCTTTCAACTGCGGGTGATCTACCATGAATAGGAAATGAAAAAAGTCTCCAACATGCCTCACTTGGTGAGATATATCTGCAATCAAGATATTGCTTGATTTCGTCAACCATTCTGACCGAGGGAGATCCATCACCATCAGTTTGGACAACAGCAGCAGTAATTCTATCATACCCCTTGTTAATATACTTAAATAAGTATTTAACTGAAGTACTTTGATTACACCACTCCATATTGATGTGTGCTTGGAATTTCTTCAACAAATATGGATTGTAAGGAACTACATATCTGTTATCAAGTTGAACGTGTTTTTTCAGCACTGTATTACCCGTTTCTCTTCTTCGGTACACGGGATATCCATCCTGATCAACAATGGTTTCGGTTTGATATTTCTTTGGAAAGTATTTTGAGCACTTTCCATTTTTCATGCAAGTTGAATTCGCATTTGCTAAACCACATGGGCCATGAATCATATGTGTCTTGACCAAATGGTAGGGTTGCCTATCATCTTCTTCCGTTGGTATCTCTGCTGAAATGATCTTGTTTATATCATCTGGAGTCGGATACTTGCTTGAAGGATGCAAGAATAATAGTATATGGGCGTGTGGTAAACCCCACTTTTGGAATTCAATGGTGTATATATCTGAAATTAAGTAAGTTTAAACTTAGTAAAACGATGCATATTACATATTTAATAAGATTAATGTCAAAAAATATAACTCGACTGAAAGGGTATTAAATTGACTTACATGCAATCACTCTCCCTAACACGTGCTTTTTTGTTAGATCACACAACAACTCATCGAACTTAATTTTGAAGACTCTTGAGATGATATCTGGACGGTCTTGAGAATTCAAGTTAATTTTGCTAAGCAACCTTTGGATTTCAGTCCAGTTGGGATTGCAAGTAAATGTGATAAAAAGATATGGAAATCCAACTTGGCTACAAATTGCCATTCCATCAAAATAGAGTTGTTCCATAAACCTCCGACTTCCAACATAAGTTGAAGGTAAAACCACTCTTTTACCTTTGTTTGATCCTTGAGTGTTTGCATTCTGTTCAGATGAGCTCAAATTGCAATATTTAGAAACACGCAGCTTTTTCTGATGTTTTCGAATATAATTTAATCTTTGTGGCTCCATCATAGTAAATCCATCAACCAAAAATTGTTGAAACAACCTTCTTGACCGCAATATAGTTTGTGCCTCGTTATGTCTACATTGAATCCTAAAAGCAAGCCATTCTCTAATGGTAAGCTTATTCCTCTTCATTTTTTTTTTGGTATTAGTTTCTCTAAGAAGAACTCCAAGTCTAAAACCATCTTCCCCATAAGGAAACAAAAGTGGATATTGATATGCCAGATAACTTGAATGAAACTCACTTATTCTTTTTAGCCTTCCGCTCTTTCTTTCAAGAAGAATATCCCTCTTAGAACCCGTATCAACATCACCAACTATTAGGGCGGCTACCTCCGAAACAGTAGGTTGGTTATAAATCCTTCCATCTGTTGATCTATCAGATATTAGCTTAAGCTTGAGATCAGGCAAAGGACAATCCTTTAATCTATCTGCTGCCATCCTAAAAGATTTGGCATGTGTGTTGAACTCATCTAACATGTCCTTCAATATACTAACTGTTTCTGGAATAATATTGGGGTTGTTCCTGCATATAAAAGGAAATACTATGATGCAGCAATGAAAAATATTTAATATGTTGTAAAGAAAACAAAGTTTGGTAAAATTACCCAATTCCTTTAATTCTATGTTGAATCTCATTGTCGGTGTTGTAAACATACAGTTGAGCAAATTTTGGAGATTGTCCAGTTAAAGGTAACATGCTCCCAATTCGATGGCAAGTCTGTCCATGAATTCTTATGTTAGGTGGTCCACTTCCAGCTAAAAATCTGTTGTCGAATTTCATTCCCGGAGACGTAAAAGCAAACATCATGTTGTACATTCTACAAAATTGTTGATAATTTCGATTGTCTATCTCACTATTATCAAACAAAAGACGTTGTAGTAATAGTGGTGGTGTTTTCAAAAGTGGCAACACAACTTTCCCCTTTCCACAACATAGTTGAAACTTAGGAACTACACTATGTTTTCGCTTGTCAGTTTTTTCTTGATACCACATAAGTGCCCCACATTGTGTGCATTCAACTATAGGATCACCAATATCAGAATAACCTATTTAAATGAAACGTAGTTGAGCAATTGGTTTATATTAAATAATAAAATTATAACTAAAATCGTTCATATTAAATAATAAAATTATAACTAAAATCCACATTAAATCATAGCAGGTATCAAAGTGCAACATGTAATGGACAACGTCAAATTGATATGTATAATGAATTTAAAGAAGAAATAAAGTTGGTTTTAATGATAAATACCAATATTTAAAGAATCAAATGATGTAGAATTGGAGTCATAGACATCTTCGTCATCATAGCTGGAACTTGAGTCATAGTTTGCATCTGCGGCATTGAATTCACATGAGCTATCACTGAGAGAATCATCTGTTACCGTCTCATCACCAGAGTAATCACTCTCAATGTTAACATCTGGAGTTGAAGTGAATGTTGTGGGTTCTTGTATAGGAATATTGCTTGTGGATGAAAAAGCCAGATTATGATTCTCATTTCCAAAATAATTGAAGAGTTTGACCGTCATGGATTGAATAACACCTACATTCAACTGTTTTTTTGATTTATGAACATAACTACTTGGATGTTCATGAGGTTCCATATTTCTTTGATTAGAAAATGAGGAAGTTATATCAGAAAGAGGTGTAACAGTCAACTGGTTTTTTGATTTTTGAATAGAACAACTTGGCGGTGCATGAGGTTTTATGTTTCTTTGGTTAGAACATGAGGAAGCTATATCAGAAAATGGTGTTTTGAAATGCGAAAAGGATGGAGAATTTATCCTGAAAGGACCCCCACTGTTATTGCTAAGGTTGTTATGAAGTTTGTAAGATTGGGGCATCTTACCTTCCATAATACTTTTCCTCCGCTGTCATGCTGAAGCAGCCAGTTGATTTGTAGAAACAATATTGAAACTCTTCATTGTACTTGAGTTGCTTGATGCAGATGCTGGTGAAGGTGAACTCATATTTCTTTCATTAAAGATTGATGAAGTTAAATCAGATAGTGGTGTTCTGATATTAACCATGGTTGGAACATAATACCTTTAAGAGTTTTCAATGGGATTGATTGTGTTTTCATCAGTTCTTCCTTTTTTCAATCTTTTATCTTTAAGAATCTGCTTCCTTTTACGTCTTGCCATTGCTGCAACTTGTGTTTCCATAGTGTTGGTTAGGTGATGCAAAAATGAATGGGTAGAAAATCACTTTGATTGTATGGTTGTCATTCAATTTTTTTTTGTTGACCACATAAAATGATTGTAGACATAAAATGAATAAAGTTTTTGGTTATATGATAATAAATATAATTATTAATACAACATTCACGATTTCAAGATTTTGAAGTAAAATACTGAAGTCAACAAAATACCAAGTGATTATTTTTGTGAACCATTTTAATTATTAATAATAATAATTAATAATAATAATAGCGTTAAATAGTGTTAAGTGTTATTTCAAAATTTAATTAAAAATGTTATAATTATGGACAATCAAGTACCAATAAGAAAAGGTAACTTTCCAGATTCTAACCATTCTGCCAATTAATCTTGAATTGAAAAGAAAAGCAATGGTCAGAAAAAATCATTATAGTTTCACTTTGGAAACCGAAAATGAAGTGCATCATGAATAGTAACTACTCAAGCATGCAGTTGATAGGCTTGAAACGTTTTTTGATATAGCCATACCATATTGATTGTATCTCACTCCAAAATCAAATTAAACGTATCATTTTAACTGATATTGGAAATGTGCGGTTACAATTTTGTCAGTTGGCGGGTTGTTGAATCTTCGAGATAAAATGGGCGGAGCCATTGGCGGGTTGTTGAATCTTCGAGATGAAGCGGAAATGTGCGGTTACAAAGATGTGGAGGTTATGTGGAACATGCTAAGCTTAAGCCTCACACATGATTCAACTAAAAGCCTCACACAGACTCGAATTAAAGGGTGGTTTTAAAATCTTGGATTTAAAATCTCCTTGCTTGATCTTTAATTTTAATGCGAAGTGGATAATTGGAAAGGGTGGTTTTGGAGTTGTTTATAAAGGGTTTCTCAGGAATGGAATGAATGTGGCAGTGAAAAGAAGTGAGCCAGGATCAGGTTAAGGACTTCCTGAATTTCAAGCTGAGATAATGGTTTTGTCCAACATTCAAATTTTCTACTTTTAATATTGTATGCCACTGAGTGTTAATTTTGGTTGGTGTGGTGAATATTTAAAAAACGACAGTGCAAGACATTTGGACCAGTTTGTTGGACTGGTAGCCAGAGTCTACTCGCATCGAATAGAAGTGGTATGGTTTGCCTGTATATGGAGCATTTCTAAGGCAAGAAATGGAAAACTTTTTAATAGGCGTAGGCTTCGAGCAGTGCTGGCTCGGGAAGTGCAGCATTGGTGGAAATGTTGCAAAATTTCAGAAACATTTAATGTGGATGAAACTAAATGGTAGTAGGAATGATATATTAAAAGAAAGACACAAATCTCAAACAATTATGCGAAAACATGTTTACATGAACATGTTTCTATTGTACCCAAACAACGAAAGTAATAGGAAACAATGCAATTGTTTTAAAACATAAAATAAACCAAAACTAATACTTAGCATAATAAAATTAAGTTGTTTCCATGATAAACTAAAGCTTAATAAACAACAGTTTGTGTTCCATCTTTATATCAAATTTTCCTCCTTGATTGGTTTTGTCATCTTTGTTGAGGAAAGTTGAACACTTTCAACATCTTCTGCTACATCGGTTATTCTTCTCTTCGACGGTGTCAGCCTCAAATTCGCAACAGAAGGATCATAATCTGCAGATGCGGACAATGGTTCCTGCAATATTTTAAGAAACATTGATTAATGATAATATGCAGCAAGCAATGTTGTACTTAATGTAATCAAAGACAAAAGTATATACTTACAGAAAAACTCCTCAAATCCTCTTGCGAGGAAGGCTCCGATACGCCAAGCTTCGATGCTACCTGTCAAGACATAATTGAATCAGAAAAATGATTTATTATACCAAAGTTGTTTCAGCGGCATAATTAATTTAGTCTTCAAACAAAACATACCTCTTCAGATTTGAAATTGTCCCGTATTTTCTTACGTGTTTCTTCATCGTCTTTGAACCCAATAACTGAGAGTCTTCCAAACTTTGGCTGAAATACAACTCTAATAGCTAATTCCTTTTTCAATAAAGCATCAAGTTCATATGGGAATTCCCAAGGATTGTCTTCACCTTCCTAAATTAATTCATCCAAAGGAAATATAAAATTAATAGCTAAAATTGATTAACAGTTGGAGAAATGATAAAATTATAACTAAAATAATAAAAGTGCAACATGTAATGGACAACGTCAAATTGTAACTAAAATCCACGGTTGGAGAAATGATTCAAATGAATAATACCTCTATCAATTCAGTCTTAATTTGCAAAGCAGACTTTCCGATTAATTTCACACAATCGCTGTCCCAAAAGATGAACCGGGCCTTGAATTTCCCATCAATTCCCATAATCTCAAGCTTGTATCTATAAGAATTAAAGTAGGTAATTAAACAATATTACATAGTGAACAACAATGGACTACATTATTCAAACAGGTACAGAACATAATGTTTTAACTCACACCTCGGTACGGTTTCAGTCGTTATATGATTCGCATAACACTTCAAATTTCCTTCCTTCAGAGACACACTTTTAGTACAGACACCACAACCATCGTAATACCACCCCGCCTGGCCAGCCTCAAATTTGTCCAATGTCGCAACGGTCACACAGGTTGTATCCTATGGAATAAAGAATGCGACATAAATATATCATATACAAAGTTATGAGATAAATAAAATATTTACTTAATTTAAGCTTACATATTGAAGACTTGAGATTTCAGCCAGACTAAGAATTTCTGCCTTCCATATAAACTTATCAAATTCAGTATACTGTGAGTTTTGGGTGGTTTCAACTTGCAAGGTAGACGGCGATAACTTCGGCAAATCATTTTGAAGACTGTGATGTATAACACAGTGAAAAAAACAATACATAAAATGTTATTAGCGGTTATAATGGATATCAAAATTGTATACAGGAACAGGATTTGACCAACAAAAAATTAACTACCTTTCTTTCAGCTTACTAATTTCAACGATGCTAACATCATTGATAGTTAACTTAGTGCCATTCCATGCGTTGGATACATTCAAAGGGAAACCACCTTTGATATATAAAAAAACAATACCGTAAGCACGTGATCAATCCACATATTACTTCAATGGAGATGATTTAATTTGTAATCAATTTAATACATCAGTAAATAAATATTATGCAGCCCAATTAACACTACCTTGGGCGCTCTTTATCCTTGCATTCTGCAATAGAACAACAACATTTCCTTCTTCATTATGAGTCTTGTAATATTCATAAAACTGCAAAGCCAGCTGTCCCCATAAAGTACACTGAACGAAAGATTTGCTGCCAGGAAAACAGATCCAATAAAAATGAAGTCAAAGAATAAAATTGCATAGTATGTAAAAAAAACTATAACCATACCTCATATCGGTTATTATAAACACAACCTTGCTTTTGTTATTATCAGCATTGAATTGAGTTTGCACAATCTCAGTAACTCCTCCAACAACATCTAAGCAAGATCAAATTTCAAAAGTTATCAAACATCCAAGGAATCAACAAAATAAGGTAATATAAAGATATGAATAAACGTACCAACCAACAAATTAGACTGAAACTTTTCATCAACAATGGTGTCCAACCCAATAATGTTTAAAAAATTTACAGGAATGTCTGGTAATTCTGTTTTCCTAATAAAAGTTGAACCATAAAAGACCAAATTGAAACCATGAGTACTTGATTTGAATGAGAAATCATTATTCGAGACTTTGAAATTCTGCATTATGTATGACCCTCCAATAGCAAGTTCAGCCAAGTATCTTGACACCAAAGGCGGTGGGACAATAGCTTGAATCATATTCAGGTGCAAAATGTAAAATTAACCGTGGGAAATTAGAACGATTAATTTAAACCTCCAACATCATATATTAACAAAAAACCCTAATATTTATACATTTGAATCAACCAAAATGAGTTCCAAGTGTTGTTTGTTGGATGAACTTGTCACAGTCCATATATGTTTACAACGAACATCAATCTTCCACAAATCCTTTGAGTCGTTGATGTCTTTGAGTCGTTGATGTTACTATTTAGACCTGTTACAAAATCTGTATTAAAATGGACACAGAGAATCAAAATATGGGAATGAAGAAGAATTGGAAAATAAGTAACCTTTTGAAAATAATGGAGAATGAAGAAGATTGAGGAGTGAAAGAGTAAGGGTTTAGAATGACTATATATAGGGTTTAGAATGCATGGGAAGTTGTGATATCTTGTAGTGTAATGATAAATAGTGGTTATTTTTAAATCATGCAATGAATAATATTCCATTTAATTATAATAGATCTAATCTGGTCATTCCAATTCCTTCCTCATTAACCGTGAGTCGAATTCAATTTCTGTCAAAAAAAAACATTGGAATTCAAATATAAATAAATTAACCGTGAATGAAACATTGGAATTGGAATTCAAATATAAATAAAATTCAAATATAAATAAAATAAATTAATAAATCAAATAAATAAAAAATAGTGTAAAATTATGATAGATTGACATGTCAGCAAAATTAAATGTTTGAGTCGTTGATGTCTTTCACAGCTTCAATCGGTCGTCTGCATTAAAATGGACATATAATCAAAATATGAGAATGAAGAAGAAATGGAAAATAATACGTAACCTTTTGAAAATAATGGAGAATGAAGAAGATTGAGGAGTGAAAGAGTAAGGGTTTAGAATGACTATATATAGGGTTTAGAATGCAATGCATGGGAAGTTGTGATATCTTGGAATATCAAAATAATCCATTCTAATTCCAATAATATACATTTAATCTTGTAGTGTAATGATAAATAGTGGGTATTTTTAAATCATGCAATGAATAATATTCCATTAATTATAATAGATCTAATTTGGCCATTCCAATTCCTTCCTCGTTAACCGTGAGTCAAACATTAGAATTCAAATTCTGTCAAAAAAAACATTGGAATTCAAATATAAATAAATTGACCGTGAATGAAACATTGGAATTGGAATTCAAATATAAATAAAATTCAAATATAAATAAAATAAATTAATAAATCAAATAAATAAAAAATAGTGTAAAATTATGATAGATTGACATGTAGCAAAATTAAATGCCAAATGAATATGGTAACAGCATAATGTTGATTAGTCTATTATACCCTTGAAATAAGAAAAGTTATAACATCTAATCAAAAAGTTAGACTTGAAATTTCCAAGTACTTTACTTTTACTTTTAATAGATTGATAATAGATAATGTATATTTAATACTACAAATTTAGATATAGTGCCCCCACTACAGAATTTATATATCCGTCTTTGTTTATAAGTATAACATTTATCAAATAATTGCAATAATTTACAATTGCAATAATTGATAATTGCATGACAATTGTAGTTCAACTAAGCTCGAGCATCATCAATGTAGTATGAGATATGATGTGAGCAACAAAGGGAATCATATGTACTAATTAGTGAAGTACAGGTAACAAAGAGAATCACATGCACGTGCTTTGTCTTTCTATTATTTTTATGATCTTAATAAAACATTAAAACGGAAAGAAAATTTTTTTTAACAAAAAAGAAGAAGATAAGAATACAAAATTTAAATGTAAAATCAAATTTCACTTTTGTGAATGAATGGAAATCTTAGTACTATGTTTATTCCCTTTCTTCCGACATCCCTAAGTTACAAATCTATATTTATCAAACAAACAATCACAAATATTATCATTTCCAAATACGAAGAAAAGGTATTATCATTTCCAAATATGAAGAAAAGGTATAAAGTTTTCATAATTACCAAAATTTTAGTTTGCCAAATAAATAAAAATAATTGTTGAAATATTAGATTAGATTTGAATAGATTTAATATTTAAATATAATTTAAATTGTGTAAATTCAAATTCAATTAAGATTATATATAAATAGTCATAGTGTATATCTTTATTTCGTACAATATAATTCAAGTGAATAATATAATATTTTTATTTTCTTTATTATTCTCTCATTTTCTTCTCACTAAAAGTGTCTCACGCAATAACAAATTGGTATTGAAAGTTTCTGATTATTATTTTTGATCAAGTTTTCAAGACCTTCACGTCACAGATCGTGTTTTCAGGACAAGTGAATCAATTGCTGTGAAGATGGCTAGTGATAAGGGCATTCTGAATTCTCTTCCAATGCTCGACGACAAAAATTGGATTCGATGGAAAAAACATATGCAATCCTTGTTTGGCTTCCATGAAACCCTATAAGTGGTTATCGACGGCGTTTCTGCGTTGGTTGTAGATACAACCGAAGCACAAAAAAATTGCCCGCAACAAAGTCAAGAAGAAAGATTGCAAGGTTGCTTATTGCATTCAAACGACGGTCGATGCTACTAACTTCGACAAAATTTCTCATGCTAAAACGACGAAGGAGGCGTGGGATATTCTGGTGAAGTATAACGAAAGAGGTGAGAAAGTCAAAATTGTCAAGTTATAAACCTTGTATCCCAATATGAGTTATTATCGATGAAAGAAGACGAAAAAGTTGCAGAATATGTGTCGAAGGTTCATAAACTCGTCCATCTCATGAAGGGTTGTGGTGAAACCATAACTGTAAGATGATAGTTGAGAAGCTAATGAGAATGTTGACCTCTCACTTTGATCACATTATCGTAGCTATTCAAGAATCCAACAATCTTGAAACCCTAAAAGTGGAAGATTTGGTTCGTTCGTTGGAGGCGCATGAGATGAGGATTGTCAAAAGGAAAGGAGTTCAAGACTCGATACAGGCACTGCAAGCTCAGTCATAGAAAAAGGAGGGTGGTTCTAAGTTTAAAGACAATGTCGACAAGACTCGGGAAAAGAAGTCTTGGTTGAACCCTCACAAGCATCAGGTCGAAGACAGAGCTTCTGAATCCTCGAAAAGAGGAGGAGGAAACAATCGAAAGGACAAAGAAGATAAGAAAGGTGTGTAGTGCTATAATTGTGAAAAGTGTGGTCACGTAGCTAAGAATTGTTGGTACAGAAAAGACGAGGGATTGACAGGAAAGGACGAATGAGCGAACCTTGCACGTCAAGATTCAGATAACCATATCGAATCCAAGATCTGGTTCCTCGACTCAGGCTGCTCGAATCACATGACTGGTCGAAAGGAGTGGTTGGTAGATTTTGACGATTTGAAGAAAAGCAAGGTAAAACTTGCTGATAATAGTCCATTGCAAGCAGAAGGTACTGACAACATAGTCTTTCGAATTAGTAATAGAGGGAAAGCTATGATCAAAGATGTGCTCTATGTACCTGAAATAAAGTACAACGTGTTAAGTGTTGGACAATTAGTCGAAAAAGGCTTCTCAGTTGTCATGAAAGATGGATTCTTAAAATTGTTCGACTCCAAGAATAATTTGGTCTTAAAATCTCCTTTGTCGAAGAACATGACGTTTAAGACTATGATCAGTTCGACTGAAGTACAATGTCTAAAAATTATTGTCGACCACAGGGATAATTGGTTGTGGAATTTGAGGTTTGGACATTTGAACTTTTGATCACTTAATCAGCTGATTACTCAAGATATGGTATCTTCTATTCCAAGTCTTGAATTGTCTGACAAACTCTGTGAAGGTTGTTTAGTCGGAAATCAATCCATAAAATCTTTTGTTTCGACTATGCCAATGAGATCATCATGCATACTCGAAGTGGTACAGTCAGGTGTATATGGTACATTCGAAGAACATACCATTGGTGGAAATAAATATTTTGTTTCATTTGTTGACGAGTTCAATCGAAAGCTGTGGATCTATGTGATCAAGAGAAAGGACGAAGTATTCAAAATCTTTAAGAGATTCAAGATACCCTTCGAAAATCAGAGTGATAAGAGGATCAAAGTTCTGCGAACAGATGAAGGTGACGAATACACATCCAAGATGTTTGAAAATTTTTGTTCAGAACATGGTGTCGATCATGAGGTAACTGCTCCTTATACGCCTCAACATAATGAAATTACAGAAAGAAGAAACATAACCATATTGGATATGGCGAGATGCATGCTGAAGTAAAAGAATTAGCCAAAATCCTTATGGGGTGTGTTGTACCCCAAAATTTTCCCTCTCATTTATCAAGATTTTCCTCACAAGACTTCTTGGACTCAGGATAGGATCAGGGTTTGGTCAGCTCAGGACATCTCATCTTGCACTGATGACCCAAAATTAGGGTTTGAGTTTGCACAAGGATTTTTGGATCATCAATGCTTCATGTGACTTTCATACATCATCTTGGACCCCTAAGATTACTCATGTTAAGTTTCAAGCCTTGAATCACATTTTTGATCAGTCAATTGGACAATTGACCTAAAAATCAATTGTATTGGAGAAAAAGTCAACTATGGCCAATTTACAGTCAAACTTCATAATTTTTGATCCACATCAACACTCTAGACTCCTATGTACCATTTGATCAATTTTGGATCACAACTCCTCAAGAAATTTGATCAAATCATCAAAAGGGCAAAATGGTCAAAATTAGGGTTTTGACTGAGAAAGGGCAATTTCTGATTTTTAACCTAGCCAATGACCAATTGGGTTCAAACATGGTTTCAAGGGTTCAATGGCATAGTCTTGACCTAATTACATGGTTCAAAAGATCTCAAGTTCATTGGATTGACAGATGAATTTTGCAGTCAACTGATCAAAAGTCAACTGTACACTAAAAAGTCAAACTTTGACTTTTTGGTCAAAATCAAGTGCAAAGGGTCATAATTCATCAAGATATGTCAAAATACGAAACTTGTTCACCAAGAAAACCAAAATTGCAAATTAGGGTTTTGAATTTGAAAATTTTCATAACTTAGAATTTTTCTAAGTATGGAAATTTTCTTATTTTTTCCTAACTTTCCACCACTTTTTCACCATGATGCAATTTGATTCAAAGAAAACTTACAACATGAAAGTTGTAGTACTCCATGAAATCTACAACTTTTCTTCACAAACTTTTCCCAAAAGATGCTTGTATCTCAAGTTATGAATTTGTGAATATAGGTCCATGAACTAAATAACTTAGTGAAAATTTGCCCTAATTTAGGCAGGTTTTTGACCCAACTTCATGGACATTTTTAACCTAGTTCCAAGAGGTATCTCAAAATGCATTTCAAAGATGTATTATATAGAACATTGCAAGCTTTCTAAAATGTCCAAGAACTCTCCAAGATCTTTTGTGGTTAGGGAGAATCGAAGAAGAGAAATTGGCATTTTATCACTTTTGTTCATGCCATTTTCACAAAGTATCAAGTTGCAAATCAGATCCATGATGCTTGTACCTTGCATTACAGGTCCTAAACTCATTATACACTCAATAATTAAATGCAAACTCAGAGGTTAAAGGCTTTATTTTCACTTTTGAAGCATTGTACAAGATACATTTCCATTTTTGGCCAAAAGTGCACAATGCCATTTTCATAAAGTGAGCTTTTACAACTTTGTCCATCTTGAGCCTTGGACCTGTCCCTTTGATGCAAACAATTTCCACAGGCCACAAGCAATGTATACCAACTCTATGCAGCTCATAAGCCAGCCAGTACAAGCATGTTTGCATTGGTCACTTCACTTTTCTTCAAATGCAAGAAAAGTTGCAAAAGAGGTCAAAACTTGTACAGCTGAGAAGGAGTGGACTTTGTATCATTCTATACAAATATACCAAGTCATTACAATGCTAAACACGATTTCTTAGCATCCAAAACACTCTCAAACTCAGAAACATCATTTTTCTGCCCAAACATCCAGTTTCTGCAAAACCATAGCAAACTCATTTTTTGCTCGTGCGTTTTATGGCTTGACACTTGAAACATATTATCCACATCATATCAAAGCTATCCAAGCCTTTACATTGTTGATGTAACCCCTATTTTATCCATTTCCATTTTCACTTTGGAAGCTTGAAAGTTAACTTGTGCAGAGACTTCTGGCCATCCACAAAGCAAGCTAAGCATTGGAATAGCTTGAAGGAAGTTCAAGGAAGCTCATACGATCCTCAAGCCTCACTCAAAGTCCCCACATTGTCATATCCAAATCCAGCTGAAGGAGGTATTTTTCAAAACATTATATCTCTATTTAGGCATCCTCAAGCCACGATTTGTGGAAAAAAATGTAGTCCTTAACATGGTGAAGCTGTATATATGCAGACTTTCCATTTATATTAACTGTGCCATGAGAATTTGAAGCTTGAAGTTCCTGGATTTTTTAGGTCACGAATTAGGACTGACAAAATTCTCTCTGATCTTTGAGAATTAGGTTACAAATCTTATATGGTTGGAATCGTGAGATTAAATGCTACATGTTTCATGTTACAAGTTTTTGTTTTTGTGCAAGTATGTGAAAGATACATATTTGAAGAAAAACGCGCGCGCAGGGAGGAAACTGGAGGACAGAGATGATGTTCTGGGCCTTGGCTCCTTGGGCCTTCTGTTTTTGTTTTTCACACCCTCTTGACAACTATTTGCACCCCCTGACTTTATTTGTTATATTTTCTCATATTTTTTATATTCATTTCTTTTATTTATTTTTCTGAATCATAAAAAATCATGAAAAATAATTTCTTTATTTTTTTCATATTTTATTTTATTTTTTCTATTATTTTTTGCATAAAAAATAGTTTATTAGGATAGTATACTTTATTTTCTTAAATAAATTTGTAAATATATTTAAAAATACCATACATTTTTATTATATTATTTATACACATAAAATATTTATTTTCATACATATTTTAATTTTTAATATTTGCACATAATATTATTTATTATTTTCTTGTACAAAAATGGACAAAATAATAATATAGAACATATATTTTATTTTAATTGAAAATTAGGGTTTCACCCCTTTCAAAAATAATAATATTTTTCCTCTTATTTTTAGGGCTTAAATAAATCATTTTTCTCATACAAAAATCAAATACAAAACATTTTTACATAAATACCTTTTTATTGCATTTTAAATATTTGTACATTTATTTAATTCACACAATATTCAATTGGGTTGTAATAGTATTTTTAGGGTTTATTTTATGCAATATCCCCATTCAAAAACTTGTATCCCCCCTCCCATAATAATTGTTGTAATAGCTTAGTTTACATTTACGCAATTTATCGCATTTATACTATGTTTAGTAAACTAGGGTTTGCATGACAAGACCAAAAACAAACAAATAGACAAGACCTAATACAAGACAAATCAAAATGCATGAAAAATGACACACATTGCACACAAGCACCCTTAGGGTTTCTCCCACTTGGTTGCCTAAATAAAAATGGCCATGTTACGCATGCGAAGTATCTTGGCAAAACAAAACAAATAAGATCATAGTCCCTCGATGACGCCATCAAAAGGTTGCCTAAACAAAGATGATCTTGGTCCCTAAAAATTGCTAAGATACTTGGCAACATTTCTATCATGGTCATACGATGACCCACGCCCGTCCCATTTACATCCAAAGATAGGGTTGTTTACCAAATCAATGGTAAATCAACAATGTCAAAGGAATAAAAATGCACAAGAAAGACTTTTGAGTAGGTAGAATGCTTCTAGTTACTTGATCAATTTCAAAACAATCCTTACTACTTTCAAAAACAAATACACACACATTTCAAAATATTGAAACATTTTTCAAAAGACAAACATCTTTGTATACATTCTTACGAACGAGAATCATTACAAAGATTGCCTAAACAATGGCCTCTTTTCAAAATACTTTCAAAACCACACAAAGCACCATTTCAAACAATTTCAAAGCAAAGCAAGTGATCTAAACAAGTAACTAAGAGCCCATGGAAAACCATGGATGAAAAGGGTGCTAGCACCTTCCCTTTTCATAATCTACCCCCCGAACTCAAGAAAACATCTCAAAGGTCTTTATTGTGCTTTTTTACCTTTCCTTTTGGATAAAAGAAAATTTGGTGGCGACTCTTGCTAACCGCAACATTTGTGAACACAAACGCAAAACCTCAAGTCAGTTCTCCCACCGTATCACAGAATTGGCGACTCTACTGGGGAGAATTATAAAAGTGGGGTTACCTTAGGGTTTAGATCACCTTTATTTGCTTACAATTGTTTGACTTGTTTGCTTTACAATTATGGTTCTTTGTTTAGGTTTGAATACTCTACTCGGATTTGGAAAACATTATAGGTAAATAGCAATACGTTGTGGAAACTGTGCAGGGTATATCGACATGGTCTAAGCAATAGCTATGTTAGTGCAACATATTTGTGGGTACCGGTAGCCTTTGAGTCAATCAAAGAGAATACGGGGCCGCTGAGTGATGTTATGAAGCACTAATGAACTTCTAGAATCTTTACTTGACCAACTTGGCCTTTTAGGATGTAGTGAGATGACCGGCTTTGGTGCAGTCCGAAGTTGGTAGATACTCGATACTACACTCATTAAGGGTTGGTTCCTTAGAATATTTCGGTCGCCAGTAAAGAGGCTTGAATTGAAACAATGAACAAGGAAACAATCAAGTGATATTGAGCTCCTTAGAACCCGGTTACTATTTCTAGGACAGGTTGAACCAACTAAACTTCAAGAGGGTATTTACCTATGAAACCCCATGCAAGCCTAAACTAAGAACTTGTGTGATTTTCTTATACATATATACTTGTGCATAACATCATGGACATCATGAACATCATATGCATTCACTAACCATTTCAAGGATTTTGGAGATTCATCTTTGTTCTTGTTTTGTAGGTTATGGATTCACTTCGCAGGAAAACTATCCAAATCAACCTTGTAAGAATTCCTCCACAACTCAAGGAGCTAGCTTCAAGGATTCCTGAGAATTATCCATTCACTGAGAGACATGGTCGTCTACTCAACTTGGTCACTTCCAATACAGAGGAGGATATGATGAAAGTTCTCTTCCAATTCTTTGACCCTTTGCATCATTGCTTCACATTTCCTGACTATCAACTTGTGCCCACTTTGGAAGAGTTCTCTCAACTTCTGAGGATTCCTATTCTCAATCAACTACCTTTCAACGGTACGGAAAGAGATCCAAAGGCAGAAGAGATTGCTCAAGCCCTGCACTTGCACTCATCTGATGTCACAACTCATTGGGAAACTAGAAGTGGTGTCAAAGGCTTTTTGGCAAAGTTTCTGTTTGAGAAGGCCCAAAGCTGTTGGAATTCCCTAGACTTGAAAGATTTTTAGGAGATTGTAGCTCTTCTCATCTATGGGATGGTCTTGTTCCTTAATCCTGACCAACTCATAGATGTGAGCGCTGTCAAAATCTTCATGTCTCGTAACCCGATGCCTACATTGCTTGGGGATATCCTCCACTCTTTTCACACTCGTACAATGAGGAAGAGACGTGTTCTTATGTGTTGTACTCCTCTCCTGGCAAGATGGTTTATTTCTAATCTTCCCCAATAAGTCTTGAAGAATGAGAAAGGTTTGAGGTGGTCACAAAGGTTAATGACACTTAACCATTCAGATATCCATTGGTGTTCTCGATCCAAAGAGAATGTTATTATTGTTGACCGTTGTGGGGAATTCCCTAATGTCCCTCTACTTGGCATTAGGGGAGGCATTACCTACAACCCATGTTTGACTCTAAGACAGTTTGGTTACGCCTGAAGGGATGGCCCACATGATATGCTGATTCAAGGATTGGTTTTCGACTACGACAATGACGACCAAGGACTCCGTCAGAGATTCATCCGAGCTTGGAGGATGGCTAACAAGGTGGATAGCAAGACTCTGGGACACAAGAATTCCATCCCTCTTAAGCCTTACCTCAAGTGGGTACGAACCCGCGCCAAAAGTCTTATGATGCCTTATCCCTCCATTCTCCCAATGATTATAGAGCCTGTTAAGGAAGGAGAAGTTCCATACACCATCCTACATCCTGACATGCCAACATCACTCGAAGATCTACAAAGGAGTTGGATACAACTCAAGGGAGAGCGTGATACTTTCGAATCCCAATTCTACGCAAGCGAGAAGAAGGTTTTGGAACTCACTCGACTGCTTCATGAAGAGAAGACTCTCAACACCTACATTGCACCAAAGAGGATGCGCAACATCTTTTTACCTTAGATTTTTGTATTATTTTGTCCAAGGGGCATTGATGTACTCACAATTCTATCTTATTAATATGACGTGTGTTTCTTTTTTGTTTAAAACAAATTTGAATTTCTGAATCCTTGAAAGCATTACATGAATACATATCATTCATCATAAGCATAAACAGGTCTTCACACCAAGTTTCCTCATCTCTCTGCTGTTTATTTCAGCAAGATGGATATCGAACAAACGGTCAAAGATTTGCAAGCTCAGAATTCACAATTTCAACAATTGCTCATGACCTTAGCCAAGGGACAAGAGGAGCTGAAGACTTTTCTAGAAAAAGAGAAAGAGAAAAAGAAGAAGAAGCCAGCTGGTGTGGTTATCATGGGCAGAAGATTTCAGGGACAAGCCAGACGGACCTTAGAATTCCCAACAACATCTGAAGAAGGGGAAAGAAAAGGAAAAGGAATGGCAGTACCATCAGATTCTTAAGAAGAAGAAGAGGAAAAGGAGGATTACTCTGAACAACAATACCCTCCGGCTGATGACAAATATAAACACCTTGAAGAGTGACTAAGCGCTATGGAATTCCAGAGAGTACCGGGGCTAGAATTTGAGGAGTTAGGGCTGGTGTCAGGAATTGTAATCCCTCCAAAGTTTAAAGTGCCACTGTTTGCCAAGTATGATGGAGTGTCTTGCTCTAAAATGCACCTCAGATCCTATGTCAGGAAGATTCAACCATATTCTGCCGACAAAAACCTGTGGGTCCACTTTTTTCAAGACAGTTTATCAGGAACGCGGCTTGATTGGTTCTACCAGTTGGAGAGAGCAGATGTCCATAATTGGGAAGACTTGGAAGCAGCCTTCTATAAATAGTATCAATACAATGCCGACTTGGCGCCGACCCGTACTCAGCTGCAAAGTATGGTTATGGCTTCCAATGAGGGCTTTAAAGATTACGCGCAAAAGTGGAGAGACCTGGCCGGAAGGGTGCAACCCCCTCTATCTGAGAGGGAGTTGGTGGACATGTTCTTGGGAACTCTATCAGGCCCTTTCTTTAATCATCTGATTGGAAGTTCCTCTACAGGGTTTACCGAGTCGATCTTAACCGGCAAAAGAGTGGAGGCTGGTATAAGAAGTGGGAAAATTCAAAAGGACGCGTCTGCCTCAACAGCTGTAAAAAAGCCTTTCACTGGAAGAAAGGAAGTATCTGCTGTGTATTCTTAGAGGAACCAGGGAAGAACTGAGCGTCGACCAACAGTGGGGGCCGTTATGATTCCGAAGCCTGCATCAGACCAACCAAGAACTAACCAGCAAAGAGTAGAAAGGCCAGCTCGGCAATTTACCAAGATTAACATGACTCCAGCCCAAGTTCTACCACATCTCCTGAAGTTGAATCTGGCCACTTTGAAAGAGGCCCCAAAAAATCTCAATACTACTTCTCCACATTACCATCCTAACGCCAGATGCGCTTACCATTCTGAAAGTCCAGGGCACGACACCAACAACTGTTGGGCTCTGAAGAATAAGATTCAAGATATAATAGACGTGAAGGAAGTTGAATTTGAAGCGCCTGAGAAACCGAATGTTATTTCCGCCCCAATGCCGAGGCATGGTCACAATGCCAACGCTATTGAAGAAGATCTATTTGTTGCTACCGTGGATGAACTGTTAACTCCGCTCCCGACTATCAAGTTGAATTTGTTAAAAGCTGGCATCTTCCTAGGTTGTGACCAAGACTGCCATGTTTGCCTGTCCTCCTCATTTGACTGTCCTCTGTTGAATAAAGGAATCCAACTACTGATTGATAACCAAGAAATTTTGTTTGAGAAAGCTCCTGTTTCACCCGTTCCAGTGAAAGAAGTTTCAATAATAACCATCTACCCCAATCCTTCCAGGGCCCCTAAAAGACCCGTTAGGATTACACCTGCTCCGAAGACTGCTCCGCTTAAGATTACAATGCCCGGGCCTGCCCCATACGAATCAGATAAATCAGTACCATGGAATTATGGTGGAGAAATCTACTACCATGGTATTAAACATGATGATTTGACTGCCGAAGAAGAAAACTCCGAAGAGGATAATTCTGACATTAGCAATATTGTTGGAACTAGAAAGATCACCCGCAGTGGTAGGATCTTGTCTCCAGAGATTGCTCCTCCAACAGCAGTCTTTGGACCCGTGGCCATTCCAAAGATTGCCCCTACACCAGTAATTGTACCTGCAAGCGTGTAACACCCCTTCTAAATAACCCGCGAATATATTAATTAAATCAGAGTAACATGGAAAACAGGGATGTCACAATTCAAGATAAATATAAAAACCTCAAATCTACAGTTGTCATGCTTTACTGAAGGAATTATTAAGATAAATATTCAAATCAATATCATGTTCTACACAGCGGAAATGTCTCAAAACCGGAATAACTTCACTTCATAAGTATTCCCAACATAAATTAAACAATAGAGTATAAAATAAAACTCATCATTCAAACGTTTCCCCCAGTGTTACAACCTATCAGAGCACGACACTTGACACGCGGACTTAAAGTAACATAGCTCTAGAGCCATTCTCACCAACTCCTGAGCTGCTAACTTTAATCTGAAATCATTAAAGTAAGGGTGAGATTTCTCATAATTAACATGCATTATAAGCTTCTCAATCAACATTATATCACAAGCATATTATTTCACCCATTTTAGCATAAATTTAGGTTCAACACACAGTTCCAATCATACAAGTCATTATGCACCGATCAATAATCAACCAAAGAATTGTAACACTGGAAGACATCCTAACATGTTACAATTCCATGCAAACACAAATGCAGACACAATGCATGTGGTACCAACACGTGACCAAGTCACCCAACACTGATCCATCACCAACCGGATACAGCAACCATCGATTCGTCCATAAACACCAGACACGAATCCAGCTGATCCATCATCAATCGGATACAGCAACCATCGATTCGTCCATAAACACCAGGACACGAATCCAGCCTAACCACCCATCATCACTCGAGTATCGGTTAACGGCAATACAAGTCAAATTCCACACAATGGGAATTAACTTCACCAAAACAATGCATATGCATGCATATTACCAGCATGCAACATCAAATCAGTCTATGAAATACATCAATTTATCATAACTGAACCAAAACCAAAAGAAACATGATATCATTATTTATCATACACACATCAAACAACATAAACATGCACTTCATCCACAAGGACCTGATACAATCAATTATCATGGATACACCATTGCATATACACCAAATATGCACATAATAACAAACCGCATAATCGGAAAGTCAACATCAAATCAACGGAATATGATCACAACATAATTCCAAATAATTCCAAAACCAATATATCACATGATCACATCTCAATCATAATGGATAGCAGGCACAACACATAAGTATCAGTTCTCATTCACCAAATCAGAACAATTTACAAACAATTCTACATCATTCTCAAAATACCAAAGTTTACAAAAATCGGGAATTCGACTCTTTTTAAAATAATTTTCATAAAATAATATTTTTCTTATTTTATAAGATATCATTTTAAATTTAAGAAATACTGCCGAAAACGGCACTCAAATCGGACTTACGGTTTGAAAGTTATGAATTTTCAAAGTTTAATATTTTTCAAAAAGTTACGTTTCTGGAAAATGTACTGGAACCCGGTTCCTACCTATACAGGAACCGGTTCCTGCGACCAATTTTGCAAGTTTTTATACGTTCACACAGTGGAACCCGGTTCCTCCCCACTGGGAACCGGTTCCCACGACCTGCAGAGTCAAAATCTGCTATTTTGACAACATTATTCATTCCAATCCCATCCAATTCATACTCATACGAATTATAACATTTGGAACACCAAAATGCAACCAATACACATCAATACAACATCATAAATCATGTTTCCATCATTCCTATTAATTATTCATCACATTGATAGTTCCAATTCCTATAATCTGACACAATTAGGGATAATCCCACAAACCTAGAATTCCAAAATCGAGATTCCTAACATGCTTAATCAATTCTATTGATCTCAAAATCTATAAGGCATATTAAATAATTGAAATCACCCCTTACCTCGCGATGATCCTTCGAATTCATGGCGTTTGGCTTTTTCCTCTCTTCTCTTCTCTTCTCCAATTTCACGTACAATGACTTTCTTCTAATAACCTTCTTTTTCTTTTTTCCTTTTTCCTTCTTTTTATTTCCTTTTATTATTTGCCAAATAATAGAAATAAATTAGTTATTATTTAGTAGAGCTTTTTACTTCACACACCTCTAATTCAACCTTACACCCCCCGGTCTTCCTTTTTTAAATTTCATAATTAATTCATCTATTTAATCCAAAATATTATTAATTAAGTCTTTAATTAATTTAATAATTAAATTCCTAATTATTTAACACATGAATTAATTTGGGGTGTCACAACTCTCCCCAAATAAAAGAGTTTTCGTCCTCAAAAACATACCTTAGACGAACAGTTCGGGATACGAGTCCTTCATCTGGCTCTCCAGCTCCCAAGTGACATTTCCATCTGCTGGTCCTCCCCAAGCCACTCTTACCAACGCGATCTCCTTTCCTCGCAACTGTTTCAACTTCCGATCCTCAATTCTCGCAGGTACCGCTTCCATAGTCAAATTCTCTCGTACCTGTATATCGTCTACCCGAATCTCATGAGACGGATCAGCAATGTACTTCCTCAACTGAGATACATGAAAAAACATCATGCAAATTTGCAAGTGACGGCGGCAAAGCAATCTGATAAGCAACTTTCCCAACTCTCTTGGTAATCTGAAACGGACCAATAAAACATGGAGTCAACTTCTTTGACTTAAAAGCTCGACCAATACCAGTCATCAGAGTAACTCGCATAAAAACATGTTCTCCTTCGCTAAACTCAAGATCTTTCCTCCTCTTATCGTGATAACTTTTCTGACGACTCTGAGAAGTCCTCATCTTCTCCTGAATCATCTTAATCTTTTCCGAAGTCTATTGGACAATTTCCGGTCCAATCACAGCACTCTCTCCAGATTCATACCAACACAACGGTGTCCGACACCTCCTACCATACAATGCCTCAAACGGAGCCATACCAATGCTCGAATGAAAACTATTGTTGTAGGTAAACTCAATCAATGGTAGATAACTATCCCAAGCTCCACCTTTCTCCAACACACAAGCTCTTAACAAATCTTCCAACGACTGGATCGTTCTCTCCGTCTGACCATCTGTATGTGGATGATAAGCGGAACTCAAACGCAACTTAGTACCCAAAGCTTCTTGCAATCCCGTCCAGAATTTAGATGTAAACCTTGGATCTCGATCCGACACAATACTAGAAGGAATACCGTGCAAACTCACAATCTTCTCAACATACAATTCTGCCAACCTTTCCATCGGATAATCCATTCTTATCGGAATAAAGTGAGCATATTTCGTCAATCGATCAACAATAACCCAGATAGAATCACAATTCTTAGATGTCCTTGGCAAACCAGACACAAAATCCATAGAGATTCCATCCCATTTCCATTCCGGAACAAACAACGGTTCCATCAATCCTGACGGTTTCTGATGCTCAATCTTCGACTTCTGACAAACCAAACAAGCATACACAAACTCAGCAATTTCCTTTTTCATTCCCGGCCACCAAAACAACTTCTTCAAATCATGGTACATTTTAGTAGCACCAGGATGAATACTCAATCCACTACGATGTCCTTCTTCCAAAATACTCTTCCTAATCTCTACAACATCCGGAACACACACCCTATTACCAAATCTCATAACACCATTCTCATCAATCCGGAACTTGCCTCCTTGACCTTGGTTGATCAATGTCAATTTATCAACTAACCCAACATCGGACTTCTGTCCATTCCGAATTTCTTCCAGAATACCACTAGTCGGTTTCAACATACCCAATTTCACACTATTCGGAGTAGTTTCACATACCAAACTTAAATCTTTGAACTGCTCAACCAAATCTAACTCACGGACCATTAACATTGACATATGCAAGGACTTCCTACTCAAGGCATCCGCAACAACGTTTGCCTTACCAGGATGGTAATTCAAACCGAAATCATAATCCTTTAGAAATTCTAACCATCTCCTCTGCCTCATATTCAACTCTTTCTGATCAAAGAGATACCTCAGACTTTTGTGATCACTTAACACCTCAAACCGAGAACCATATAAATAATGCCTCCACAACTTCAAAACAAACACAACAGCTGCCAACTCCAAATCATGAGTCGGATAATTCCTTTCATGTACTTTCAATTGTCTCGAAGCATAAGTCACCACCTGCTTATCTTGCATCAACACACCACCTAATCCCATTAATGATGCGTCACAATACACAACAAAAGACTTAGTCGGATTTGGAAAAATCAAGATCGGAGCACTTGTCAACCTCCTCTTCAGCTCTTGAAATCCTTTCTCACATTCAACATCCCAAACAAACATCTGACCCTTCCTGGTCAACTTAGTCAACGGTAACGCTAATTTGGAAAATCCTTCTATAAACTTCCTGTAATAACCTGCAAGACCCAGAAAACTACGGATCTCAAAAGCATTCTTCGGCTCTTCCCACTGAGATACTGCTTCTACCTTCATAGGATCCACAACAATTCCATTCTTGGAAATTACATGGCCAAGAAAACTTACTTCACTTAACCAGAATTCAAACTTGGACAACTTCGCATAAAGATTCTTCTCTTTCAACAATTCCAACACAACTCTGAGATGTTCTGCATGCTCTTCATCGCTCTTCGAATAAATTAGAATATCATCAATGAACACCACCACAAACTTATCAAGATACGGATGAAATATCCTGTTCATATACTCCATGAAAACACCAGGTGCATTAGTAACTCCAAACGACATAACAGAATACTCGGAATGTCCATACCTCGTTCTAAATGCAGTTTTCTGAATATCTTCCGACTTCACACGAATTTGATGATATCCAGATCTCAGATCAATCTTACTAAATACACAAGCTCCAACTAGTTGATCCATCAAATCATCGATCCTCGGCAAAGGATACCGATTCTTGATTGTAACTTTATTCAGCTGTCTGTAATCAACACATAATCTCATTGAACCTTCTTTCTTCTTAACCAACAACACCGGAGCACCCCACGGCGAAACACTCGGACGAATAAACTTATTCTCAAACAAATCCTCAAGTTGACTCTTCAACTTTCTCAATATAGAAGCAGACCTCTTATAGGCATCCTCGAATTCGAACTAGTTCTAGTAAAAAAACCCATTAAGACTTCACCTTACACTCTCACACTGTTCCACTTACTTCATCACGAAACACTTCATAAAAATTACATCCAATAGGTCACATGCCTTTTTCTTGCTCTCGCCGAGATCTAAATATCTCATTACGCAAACCATAACGCTTCTCTTCTTGCCGACTCAACTAATTTCACACACTGTAAAGCTGGCACAATAAGTACATCCCATCCAACGCGATCCCGACTACTATCAACAAGAGATTAAGGGTGATCAGTTCCTCAATTTGTCAATAGATAGTCAACAATCATGAGGTGGCATCAACCATCGTTACCAAACCACAACAGCATCTTCAATCTTACCCTTCAAGCTACTTAAACATAACCATGCTTGAAGCATCAACTGCTCGGCAATACTTACATCTTATAATCGGCGGTATACTGAACCAACCTCTTGCACAAAACTTCAGAGAAGAAACTTCTCCCCCACTTATTTCACACGTACCTCTGCAGACAACGAAAAGGAAACAATCAAGTACCGACAGTGTTTCACACACATGTCACATACCAAAAGGGAGTAAACGCATAAACAACCTGGCCGATAGACCGACCTGCTCTGATACCACTATTGTAACACCCCTTCTAAATAACCTGCGAATATATTAATTAAATCAGAGAAACATGGAAAACAGGGATGTCACAATTCAAGATAAATATAAAAACCTCAAATCTACAGTTGTCATGCTTTACTGAAGGAATTATTAAGATAAATATTCAAATCAATATCATGTTCTACACAACGGAAATGTCTCAAAACCGGAATAACTTCACTTCATAAGTATTCCCAACATAAATTAAACAATAGAGTATAAAATAAAACTCATCATTCAAACGTTTCCCCCAGTGTTACAACCTATCAGAGCACGACACTTGACACGCGGACTTAAAGTAACATAGCTCTAGAGCCATCCTCACCAACTCCTGAGCTGCTAACTTTAATCTGAAATCATTAAAGTAAGGGTGAGATTTCTCATAATTAACATGCATTGTAAGCTTCTCAATCAACATTATATCACAAGCATATTATTTCACCCATTTTAGCATAAATTTAGGTTCAACACACAGTTCCAATCATACAAGTCATTATGCACCGATCAATAATCAACCAAAGAATTGTAACACTGGAAGACATCCTAACATGTTACAATTCCATGCAAACACAAATGCAGACACAATGCACGTGGTACCAACACGTGACCAAGTCACCCAACACTGATCCATCACCAACCGGATACAACAACCATCGATTCGTCCATAAACACCAGACACGAATCCAGCTGATCCATCATCAATCGAATACAGCAACCATCGATTCGTCCATAAACACCAGGACACGAATCCAGCCTAATCACCCATCATCACCCGGGTATCGGTTAACGGCAATACAAGTAAAATTCCACACAATGGGAATTAACTTCACCAAAACAATGCATATGCATGCACATCACCAGCATGCAACATCAAATCAGTCTATGAAATACATCAATTTATCATAACTGAACCAAAACCAAAAGAAACATGATATCATTATTTATCATACACACATCAAACAACATAAACATGCACTTCATCCACAAGGACCTGATACAATCAATTATCATGGATACACCATTGCATATACACCAAATATGCACATAATAACAAACCGCATAATCGGAAAGTCAACATCAAATCAACGGAATATGATCACAACATAATTCCAAATAATGCCAAAACCAATATATCACATGATCACATCTCAATCATAATGGATAGCAGGCACAACATATAAGTATCAGTTCTCATTCACCAAATCAGAACAATTTACAAACAATTCTACATCATTCTCAAAATACCAAAGTTTACAAAAATCGGGAATTCGACTCTTTTTAAAATAATTTTCATAAAATAATATTTTTCTTATTTTATAAGATAGCATTTTAAATTTAAGAAATACTGCCGAAAACGGCACTCAAATCGGACTTACGGTTTGAAAGTTATGAATTTTCAAAGTTTAATATTTTTCAAAAAGTTACGTTTCTGGAAAATGTACTGGAACTCGGTTCCTACCTATACAGGAACCGGTTCCTGCGACCAGTTTTGCAAGTTTTTGTACGTTCACACAGTGGAACCTGGTTCCTCCCCATTGGGAACCGGTTCCCACGACCTGCAGAGTCAAAATCTGCTATTTTGACAGCATTATTCATTCCAATCCCATCCAATTCATACCCATACGAATTATAACATTTGGAACACCAAAATGCAACCAATACACATCAATACAACATCATAAATCATGTTTCTATCATTCCTATTAATTATTCATCACATTGATGGTTCCAATTCCTATAATCTGACACAATTAGGGATAATCCCCTTACCTCGCGATGATCCTTCGAATTCACGGCGTTTGGCTTTTTCCTCTCTTCTCTTCTCTTCTCCAATTTCACGTACAATGACTTTCTTCCAATAACCTTCTTTTTCTTTTTTCCTTTTTCCTTCTTTTTATTTCCTTTTATTATTTGCCAAATAATAGAAATAAATTAGTTATTATTTAGTAGAGCTTTTTACTTCACACACCTCTAATTCAACCTTACACCCCCCGGTCTTCCTTTTTTAAATTTCATAATTAATTCATCCATTTAATCCAAAATATTATTAATTAAGCCTTTAATTAATTTAATAATTAAATTCCTAATTATTTAACACATGAATTAATTTGGGGTGTCACAAAGCGCACCCACCAACAAAGACAATACAATTCCTATCCCTACTTCCGCTGCTGAGAATAAAGGAAAGAATGTTCAAGAGGAGCCTGTCCAGACGAAGGCTCAATCACTAGCTATTCCTAAAACATCCAAGAAGGAGATGGAAGAAATCCTGAGGATCATTAAGAAAAGTGATTATGATGTGGTTGAACAATTGGGGTAAACCCCTTCCAAGATCTTGATGCTAGCCCTGCTGCTGTGCTCTGAAGCACATGCCAAAGCTTTGGTGAAATTTCTGAAGACAGCTCATGTGCTGCAAGAGACGTCTGCTGACCAGTTCCAGGACTGTGTGGCCAGTTTGACAACTGATAATGGTCTGGGCTTCTCCGATGCTAACTTAACACCCCGAGGGATAAAGCACAACGATGCATTACATGTCTCAGTGGAGTGCAGAGGAACAACCCTAGCTCATGTCTTGGTTGATACTGGATCATCTTTAAACGTATTGCCGAAAAAAGCCCTTGGTAGATTGGATTGCAAGGGGTTGACTCTAAAACCCAGTAATATAGTGGTCATAGATTTTGATGGGTCGAAGAGGATGGTCCACGGGGAGGTGGACATCCCAATCAAGGTAGGAACTCAAGTGTTCAACTCAACCTTCTACGTGATGGACATCCGTCCTTCTTATTCTTGTCTGTTGGGGCGCCCCTGGATCCACAGCGCCGGTGCTGTCACTTCCACTTTGCATCAGATGATAAAATACCCGATCCAAGGGAAGATCATAACTGTCCATGGGGAGGAGTATATGATTAGTCATCTGAATTCCTTCCGTTATATGGAGTTAGATGGCGAGTTCATAGAGACTCCTTTCCAACATTTTGAAGAAGGCTCTGAAGAAATAACGGCAACCAAGGAGGTATCCTCGATTCCTAAGATCACAAGACCTCCGCCTTGGATGTCATCTTTAAAGGATGCAAGAGCAGTAGTGGAAGAAGGGGGATGCACAATATGGGGTCAACTTCCAGACATTCCTTACAAATCAGACAAGTTTGGCATGGGGTTTACTTCGACTGGTCAGAAGGTAGTGCGCCGTACCCGTGCTGGGGGGCCACCTGTGAAGATTACCAACCAAAGTGTCAGCGTGATAGAAGACAATGAAGAGGAGGGCATCTTGGAAGATTGGATATTTCCTACTGTCAGCGGAGGACTTTGCAACTGGGAAGCCAAAGACTTCGTTCCGATAACTTTCATACCGCAGTAATTTATCTTTTACATTTCTGTTAGACTGTAATAATTCATAAACAATTCGCACTTTAAAAACCTTGTGTCTTACCCGAGGTACAATGGTCCATTTGTAAGGGTTTTTATTTCATCTACATATGTCATTCAATGAATCATGGACGCTTTTTCACATATAAACATTTTATGCTCATTGCCTTTCTTTTACATTTTATTGTTTTAAGATGGCTATACCCTTTACACACACCCACACTCACAATTGCAGGTACCCTTCCATTCCGGATCCCATGGGTAACGATAATGCTATATCCTTTAGTGACTCTGAAGATCCAGTCTACCAAGCTGAATACGAAGGTGAGGAAGATTGTGAGGTGCCAGGGGAATTGGCCAGATTATTACAACAAGAGGAAAGAGAAATTCAGCCTCATGAGGAGCAGTTGGATACAATCAACTTAGGAACCGAGGAAGATAAAAAGGAAATCAAAATAGGTGCCAATCTAGAGCCGAGTGTCAAGGAGCGCCTAATTAAGCTATTGAATGATTATGTTTAGGTCTTTGCTTGGTCATACGAAGACATGCCGGGACTCGATACAGACATTGTGGTACACCGTCTACCCACAAGAGAAGACTGTCCACCAGTGAAACAAAAGGTTCGCTGCATGAGACCTGACATGTCAGAGAAGATCAAAGCAGACGTTACGAAACAGTTCAATGCTAGATTTCTGGCTGTTACTTCCTATCCTCAATGGGTGGCCAACATTGTGCCCGTGCCTAAAAAGGACGGCAAAGTGAGAATGTGCGTGGATTATAGAGATTTAAACAGGGCCATCCCTAAATATGATTTTCCACTTCCACACATCGACATCCTGGTTGACAACACAGCTCAGCACAAAGTATTTTCTTTCATGGACGGATTCTCAGGCTATAACCAGATCAAAATGGCACCTGAGGACATGGAGAAAACTACATTTGTCACACAGTGGGGTACGTTCTGCTACAAAGTGATGCCATTCGGACTGAAGAATTCCGGGGCAACCTATCAACGCGCCATGGTAACTTTGTTTCATGATATGATACATCATGAGATAGAGGTCTACGTAGATGACATGATAGCCCGATCACAAACTGAAGAAGAACACCTTGATCACTTGCAAAAGCTGTTTGTCAGGTTGAAGGAGTACAAGCTAAGACTGAATCCAAACAAGTGTACATTCGGAGTCTGGTCCGGTAAACTCTTAGGTTTCATTGTCAGCAACAAAGGCATCGAGGTTGATCCTGCCAAAGTCAAAGCTATACAAGAAATGCCTACTCCTCGCACTGAGAAGGAGGTAAGAGGTTTTTTGGGACACCTAAACTACATTGCTAAGTTCATTTCTCACCTAACATCTACTTGTGAACCAATCTTCAAGCTGTTGAAGAAAGATCAAGTGGCCAGATGGAATGATGAATGTCAGGTTGCTTTTGATAAAATCAAGGAGTATTTGCTAGAATCTCCTGTCTTGATTCCACCCGTCGAGGGAAGACCACCAATTATGTATCTGACCGTCTTAGAGAATTCAATGGGGTGTGTACTGGGGCAGCATGACGAGTCTGGCCGAAAAGAACACGCCATTTATTACCTAAGCAAAAAGTTTACCGACTGTGAAACAGAGATTCACTGCTCGAGAAAACTTGTTGTGCTTTGGTATGGGCTGCTCGCCAGCTAAGGCAGTATATGTTGACTCATACCACTTTGCTGATATCTAAGATGGATTCGATAAAGTACATCTTTGAGAAGCCTGCTTTATCTGGGAGGATAGCTAGATGGCAGATGATCCTAACAGAATACGACATACAGTACACTACCCAAAAAGCTATAAAAGGAAGTGTGTTGGCTGATCATCTGGCCCATCAAGCTGTAGAAGATTATCAACCATGAAGTTTGACTTCCTTGACGAAGACATCATGACAGTAGACAACTGCGAAGAGATCATACCATATGACGGACCTAAACAAAGATCCTGATGGACCCTATACTTTGATGGGGCATCCAATGCACTTGGTAACAGTATCAGCGCTATGCTTATATCTCCGGAAGGATGCCATACTTATTTCACGACCAAACTTTGCTTCAACTGTACGAACAACATGGCAGAGTACGAAGCATGCATCTTTGGACTCAAGGCTGCCATAAACTTGGGAATCAAATCTTTAGATGTGTTTGGGGACTCAGCTTTGGTTATTAGTCAGATCAAAGGAGAGTGGGACACTAAACATCCAAACCTCATCCCTTACAAAGAACATGTTTTGACATTGTTACCACATTTCGAGCAGATTACCTTCGAGCATTTCCCGCGAGAAGAAAATCAACTAGAAGATGCTCTAGCTACAATGTCATCTATGTTTAAACTTAATTGGGATAATGAGGCTCCCCAAATCACCATTGAACGGATGGACGAACCAGCATATTGTCACAAGATTAATACCGAAGAAGTAGTGGACCAGCCGTGGTTTCACGAAGTCAAAAGGTATCTCGAGACTCAAGAATATCCAAAAGGAGCTTCAGTCAATGACAAAAAGTTCTTAAGGAGATTCTCAGCTAAGTTCTTCTTAAGAAATGGCATCCTGTACAAGCGCAATCATGATTCTATTCTACTCTGTTGTGTGGATAAGATCGAAGATGAAAAGATCATGGCTGAATTGCATGAGGGTATCTTTGGCACTCACTCTAGTGGGCATACGATGGCAAAGAAGATCCTACGGGTAGGCTATTATTGGTCTACTATGGAAGCTGACTGCTATCAACACTCTCGGACTTGTCACAAGTGTCAAATCTATGCAGACAAGGTGCATGTGCCTCCGGTTCCTCTAAATGTCTTAACAACTCCTTGGCCCTTCGCTATGTGGGGAATCGACATGATTGGGGAGATCAAGCCTACAACCTCCAATGGACACCGTTTCATTCTGGTGGCCATTGACTATTTCACCAAGTGGGTCGAAGCAGCTTCCTTCGCATCCGTTACTAAGAATGTTGTTGCCCGCTTCATCAAGCAGAATCTTATTTGTCGGTACGGTATCCTCGAAAGGATCATCACTGACAATGGTATAAACCTTAACAATACTATGATCACCACCTTGTGCGAGCAGTTCAAGATTCAACATCACAATTTATCCCCTTATCGGCCAAAGATGAATGGTGCAGTCGAAGCTGCTAACAAAAACATTAAAAAGATCATACAAAAGATGACAGTCACCTACAAGGACTGGCATGAAATGCTACCATTTGCTCTCCACGGGTACCGTACCATGGCTCGCATGTCAACTGGGGCAACACCTTATTCTTTGGTTTATGGCATGGAGGCTGTTTTATCTATCGAGGTTCAGATTCCCTCTTTGAGAATCATGAAGGATGCATGTTTAAGTGAAGACGATTGGATCCAGATCCGACTTGATCAACTGGACTTGATTGACGAAAAAAGGCTCACTGCTGTTTGCCACGGTCATACGTATCAAAAACGGATGATCAAGGCTTTCAACAAGAAATTTAGGCACCAGGTATATCAAGTTGGGGATCTAGTGATCAAGCGCATCATCTTGCCATAAAGTGATCCCAGGGAAAAATGGACTCCTATCTATGAAGGACCATTTGTAATCAAGAACATCTTTTCTGGTGGGGCAATGATCTTAACCACCATGGACGGTGACGACCTGCCACACCCTGAGAACACAAACATAGTCAAAAGATACTACGCATAAGAGACCCGCTAGGTTGACACACCTAGGCAAAAAAGGGCATCCCGGCGAACCAAAAGGTTCGGGAAAAAATTAGGGATAAAATAAAAAAACTGTACACCCGGCAAGTTGAAAACCCGAAAGGGCGACTTGGGAAAAAAAGGGTTTTCTGGTGGACTGAAAACCCGAAAGGGAGGTCCAGGCAAAAGTTAGGGAATCAAAGCGTATGACTATGTCTCGTCGGATCACTTTAAGGACAATCTCTTCACTGACAAACTCTGAGCTTCTGATAAATTCAATCATCTTCGGATGAAGCAACGGATGTACAAGATAATCAGAGATACGAATGCTATAGCCGAATGGGAACCCCATGGGATTTTTACACACATAGCTATTTTTTTTTGTATAAAATTTGCTTACTTTTATGACTCCATCCTCTTACTAGGATGCCCGTCTCCTTTGTACAAAACACTTATTCAAAGTAAATACAAAGATATCTCTTTAAAAGTATAGAAAACTATTTGCCTTTTTCTTTACTCTTGTGTTTTTATTTGCAAAAACGTCCAATGATTCATTGATGAACATATGCATTTGAACATAATTACTGTTTACAAATAAACAGGATGGAAAAGAACAATTACTGATAGACTGAGAGGATAGGAAAACGTATTTAGGCTATTCCATGAGAAATCCCTACAGTACATAACCTAGATCCCCAACAGAGCTAAAATTTCAAACCCTTAATCCCCATCAGAGTTAAAACTTCAAACTCCCAATCCCCAGCGGAGCCAAAACTTTAAACTACCGATCCCTAGTGGAGACCATTCAGTTTCTCCATATTCCCCAACAAGTTATCTTGAAATTTTAAAATCAACCAAATATCAGTTAACTTTTGTCTCTCCCCAACCTAGTATAACTCCCCAGTAGAATGGCAGACAACCCAAACTCCTGAACCTACTCCCCAGCAATAAGCCTTCTTCCCCATAGAGCTTTCATTGCTCCCCAACAGAATGAGGATTCTCTTTATTATTTCCCCGTAGAAGTCATCATAGTTTTCTTTATCCCCCAACAGAAATAGGATTCCCATTGTGTAATCCCCAATAGAAGTCATCAAATTCTCTGGACTCCCCAAGCAGACTACTGAGACAGTATATGGCATTTCTCACAACAGAACTTTTGTCAATACTCTAATTTTAAGACATGAAGGATCCCTATATCCCCAGAGCAGTTACCAAGGATTTCTTATCCTCAACAATCAAGGATTTTTAATCCCCAACAGTCGCCAAGGATTTCTTATCCTCAGCAATCAAGGATTTATTTTCCCCGGCAGCAGTCAAGGATTTATTTTCCTCAGCAATACATCACATCAGCTTACATGCACATACATTACATCCATATATCATAAACATTGACAAAGCACATATATTACATCATACATTTCATACAACATAACTTTGTGTTTCAGATAACATTTTACCCTTTTCAGGATAAGATTAACAACTACTGTTTAACAATATGCAATCATGATACGGTTCAGATACATTCCAAACACGGAATTCATTCTGTTACTTATTCAGATTCAGCAATTAAGATACAGTTCAGATACACTCCAGACACGGAAGTCATTCTGTTACTCATTCAGATTCTAGTTCAGATACAGTACAGATACGCTCCAGATACGGAAGCTATTCTATACTCATTCAGATCCAACTTTTAGATACAGTACATATATGCTCTAGACACGGATGCCATTCTGGCCCTTATTCAGATATCAATAAAGATACACTCCAGACACGGAAGTTATTTTGTTACTCATTCATATTCTAGTTCAGATACAGTACGGATACGCTCCAGACATGGAAGCTATTCTATACTCATTCAGATCCAACTTTCAGATACAGTACAGATACGCTCCAGACACGAATGTCATTCTGGCCCTTATTCAGATATCAGTACAAATACACTCCAAACACGAAAGTCATTCTGTTACTCATTCAGATTCTAGTTCAGATACAATACGGATACGCTCCAGACACGGAAGCTATTCTATACTCATTCAGATCCAACTTTCAGATACAGTACAAATACGCTCCAGACACGGATGCCATTCTGGCCCTTATTCAGATTTCAAATTCAGATACGCTCCAGACGCGGATGCCATTCTGATACTTATTCAAATTCAGATTTCACACTCTTGATACAGTAAAGATATGCTCCAGACACAGATGTTATTCTGTTCTTCATTCAGATTTCAAGTCTCCAGATACAGCTCAGATACGTTTCAAACACGGACACCATTTTGATACTTATTCTTCTGACTTACAACTTACAATTCAACAAACATTCTTGGATGGCATCTTTAAGCCCATCTCCAACAAGGTTCTATCACCTCTCCAAATGGCATCTTTAAGCCCATTCCCTCAACTAAATTTTTGTCGAGTGCAAATTTATGGGCACTTTATTGTCCAACCGTCTTTTACCTTCGAGTCACGAACGACAAACTCGCCATTCTAACTCTTCAGGTTCAAGAAGATTGAACAGGGGAAACTGTTGTACCCCAAAATTTTCCCTCTCATTTATCAAGATTTTCCTCACAAGACTTCTTGGACTCAGGATAGGATCAGGGTTTGGTTAGCTCAGGTCATCTCATCTTGCACTGATGACCCAAAATTAGGGTTTGAGTTGGCACAAGGATTTTTGGATCATCAATGATTCATGTGAATTTCATACATCATCTTGGACCCCTAAGATTGCTCATGTTAAGTTTCAAGCCTTGAATCACATTTTTGATCAGTCAATTGGACAATTGACCTAAAAATCAGTTGTATTGGGGGAAAAAGTCAACTATGGTCAATTTACAGTCAAACTTCATAATTTTTTATCCACATCAACATTATAGACTCCTATGTACCATTTGATCAAGTTTGGATCACAACTCCTCAAGAAATTTGATCAAATCATCAAAAGGGCAAAATGGTCAAAATTAGGGTTTTGACTGAGAAAGGGAAATTTTTGATTTTTAACCTAGCCAATGACCAATTGGGTTCAAACATGGTTTCAAGGGTTCAATGGCATCATCTTGACCTAATTACATGGTTCAAAAGATCTCAAGTTCATTGGATTGACAGATGAATTTTGCAGTCAACTGATCAAAAGTCAACTGTACACTAAAAAGTCAAACTTTGACTTTTTGGTCAAAATCAAGTGCCAAGGGTCATAATTTATCAAGATATGTCAAAATATGAAACTTGTTCATCAAGAAAACCAAAATTGCAAATTAGGGTTTTGAATTTGAAAATTTTCATAACTTAGAATTTTTCTAAGTATGGAAATTTTCTTATTTTTTCCCAACTTTCCACCACTTTTTCACCATGATGCATTTTAATTCAAAGAAAACTTCCAACACGAAAGTTAGAGTCCTCCACGAAATATACAACTTTTCTTCACAAACTTTTTCCAAAAGATGCTTGTATCTCAAGTTATGAATTTATGAATATAGGTCCATGAACTAAATAACTTAGTGAAAATTTGCCCTAATTTAGGCAGGTTTTTGACCCAACTTTATGGACATTTTTCACCTAGTTCCAAGAGGTATCTCAAAATGAATTTCAAAGATGGATTATAGAGCACATTGTAAGATTTCTAAAATGTCCAAGAACTCTCCAAGATCATTTGTGGTTAGGGAGAATCGAAGAAGAGAAATTGGCAATTTATCACTTTTGTTCATGCCATTTTCACAGGCCACAAGCAATGTATACCAACTCTCTGCAGCTCACAAGCTAGCCAGTACAAGCATGTTTGCATTGGTCACTTCACTTTTCTTCAAATGCAAGAAAAATTGTGAAAGAGGTCAGAACTTGTACAGCTGAGAAGGAGTAGACTTTGTATCATTCTATACAATTATACCAAGTCATTACAATGCTAAACACGATTTCTTAGCATCCAAAACACTCTCAAACTGAGAAACATCATTTTTCTGCCCAAACATCCAGTTTCTGCAAAACCATAGCAAACTCATTTTTTGCTCGTGCGTTTTGTGGCTTGACACTTGAAACATCTTATCCACATCATATAAAAGCTATCCAAGCCTTTACATTGTTGCTGTAGCCCCTGTTTCAGCCATTGCCATTTTCACTTTAGAAGCTTGCAAGTTGACTTGTGCAGAGACTTCTGGCCATCCACAAAGCAAGCTAAGCATTGGAATAGCTTGAAGGAAGTTCAAGGAAGCTCATACGATCCTCAGGCCTCACTCAAAGTCCCCACATTGTCATATCCAAATCCAGCTGCAGGAGGTATTTTTCAAAACTCTATCTCTCTATTTAGGCATCCTTAAGCCACGATCTGTGAAAAAAAATGTAGTCCTTAACATGGTGAAGCTGTACATATGCATACTTTCCATTTATATTAACTGTGCCATGAGAATTTGAAGCTTGAAGTTCCTGGATTTTTTAGGTCACGAATTAGGGCTGACAAAATTCTCTCTGATCTTTGAGAATTAGGTTACAAATCTTATATGGTTGGAATCGTGAGATTAAATGCTACATGTTTCATGTTACAAGTTTTTGTTTTTGTGCAAGTATGTGAAAGATACATATTTGAAGAAAAATGCGTGCGCAGGGAGGAAGCTGGAGGACAGGGATGATGTTCTGGGCCTTGGGCCTTCTGTTTTTGTTTTTCACACCCCCCTGACCACTATTTGCACCCCCTGACTTTATTTGTTATATTTTTCATATTTTCTCATATTTTTTATATTCATTGCTTTTATTTATTTTTCTGAATCATAAAAAATCATGAAAAATAATTTCTTTATTTTTTGCATTTTTTATTTTATTTTTTCTATTATTTTTTGCATAAAAAATAGTTTATTAGGATAATATACTTTATTTTCTTAAATAAATTTGTAAATATATTTAAAAATACCATACATTTTTATTATATTATTTATACACATAAAATATTTATTTTCATACATATTTTAATTTTTAATATTTGTACATAATATTATTTATTATTTTCTTGTACAAAAATGGACAAAATATAGAACATATATTTTATTTTAATTGAAAATTAGGGTTTCACCCCTTTCAAAAATAATAATATTTTTCCTCTTATTTTTAGGGCTTAAATAAATCATTTTTCTCATACAAAAATCAAATACAAAACATTTTTACATAAATACCTTTTTATTGCATTTTAAATATTTGTACATTTATTTAATCCGCACAATATTCAATTGGATTGTAATAGTATTTTTAGGGTTTATTTTGTTCAATATCCCCATTCAAAAACTTGTATCCCCCCTCCCATAATAATTGTTGTAATAGTTTAGTTTACATTTACACAATTTATCGCATTTATACTATGTTTAGTAAACTAGGGTTTGCATGACAAGACCAAAAACAAACAAATAGACAAGATCTAATACAAGACAAATCAAAATGCATGAAAAATGACACACATTGCACACAAGCACCCTTAGGGTTTCTCCCACTTGGTTGCCTAAATAAAAATGGCCATGTTACGCATGCGAAGTATCTTGGCAAAACAAAACAAATAAGATCATAGTCCCTCGATGACGCCATCAAAAGGTTGCCTAAACAAAGATGATCTTGGTCCCTAAAAATTACTAAGATACTTGGAAACATTGCTATCATGGTCATACGATGACCCACGCCCGTCCCGTTTACATCCAAAGATAGGGTTGTTTACCAAATCAATGGTAAATCAACAATGTCAAAGGAATAAAAATGCACAAGAAAGACTTTTGAGTAGGTAGAATGCTTCTAGTTACTTGATCAATTTCAAAATAATCCTTGCTACTTTCAAAAACAAACACACACACATTTCAAAACATTGAAACATTTTTCAAAAGACAAACATCTTTGTATACATTCTTACGAACGAGAATCATTACAAAGATTGCCTAAGAAATGGTCTCTTTTCAAAATACTTTCAAAACCATACAAAGCACCATTTCAAACAATTTCAAAGCAAAGCAAGTGATCTAAACAAGTAACTAAGAGCCCATGGAAAACCATGAATGAAAATGGTGCTAGCACCTTCCCTTTTCATAATCTATCCCCCGAACTCAAGAAAACATCTCAAAGGTCTTTTCTGTGCTTTTTTACCTTTCCTTTTAGATAAAAGAAAATTCGGTGGTGACTCTTGCTAATCACAACATTTGCAAACACAAACGCAAAACCTCAAGTCAGTTCTCCCACCGCATCACAGGGTGAAACTGTTTTGACTGCAGTTTATATTTTGAACAGGTGCCCTACCAAGATATTAAAGAAAAAGGTTCCTGAAGAAGTATTGAGTGGCAAACGACCATCAGTAAGTCATTTGAAGGTGTTTAGCTCTATGTGTTACAAGCATGTTCCTGATGCGAGAAGAATGAAGCTTGATGACAAGAGTGAACCTATGATTCTGGCAAGATATCATAAAACTGGTGCATACACGTTATTCAATCCAATTAATGAGAAAATTGTGTTGAGTTTAGACATTGTGATTGATGAAAATTTTGCTTGGGATTGGAATTCTAATGATGCAATTTACAAGCCATCGATGATATATGGTTTTGACGAAGAAATTGATGAAGTCGAAGTCGAAGAAATTTCTAATATTCCAATTGAAGTCGAAGCAGTTGCTGACATTCCATAAATAGTCGGAGTCGAAGAGGTTATGGCTGAAATAAGCGAAAGACCTCGTAGAAATAGAGTTCTTCCAACAAGACTTCATGATTATTAAGTGGTGGGTGATGATGAAGTCACACTAGATAGAGAATTAGTTAGTTTTACTTTACTTTCAGGTGTTGAACCAATCAACCATAAAGAAGCTTTAAAGATTAAATAGTGGAAGTTAGCTATGGTCAAAGAGTTACAGGCAATCGAAAGAAACAATACATGAGAGTTAGTCGAATTTCCATCATATACAAAAGTTATCGAAGTGAAGTGGGTGTTCAAGTTAAAACACAATGCTAATGGGTCGATAGCAATACATAAAGCAAGATTAGTAGCTCGAGGGTTTCTTCAACGAGAAAGACTCGACTACTTTGAAGTATTTACTCCAGTAACAAGATTAAAGACTGTTCGACTAGTGTTAGCATTGGCATGCAACTAAGGCTGGTCGACATTTCATTTAGATGTGAAATCAACATTTGTGAATGGTCCTTTAGACGTAGAGGTCTATGTCACACAACCTCCAGGGTTTGTGATTCAGAAGGAAGCTAATAAAGTATATAAGTTACACAAAGTGCTCTATGGACTCAAGCAGGAACCTAGGGCATGAAACAGGAAGACTGACTCATACTTAGTCAAATTAGGATTTGTCAAATGCAAATCAGAGTATCATGTCTATGTTTAGATTGTAGCACAAGATATAACAATCATCAGTTTGTATGTCGATGACTTGATGGTAACTGGAAATAGCTTGGAGAACTTATCGAAGTTCAAAGAGTTGATGATGAGAGAATTTGAAATGTCGGATCTGGGAAAATTGTCTTATTTCCTAGGCATGAAATTTTAAATGTAGAAGCAAGGTATGATGCTACATAAAAGGAAGTATGTCAAAGAGATACTCAAGAGATTTAGAATAGATGATTCAAATCTTACATCCTCAATTGTCGAACTAAATGTGAAATTGGAGAAGAACAGAGAGGAAGAAAAAGTCGATGTAACTTTGTTCAAGCAAATCGTGGAATCTCTGAGGTATGAGTGCAACAATCAAACTGATATGGGTTTTACGGTTGGATTAGTGAGCAGATTCATGGGTGAACCAAGAGTGTCGCACATGAAGGCTGTAAGAAGAATTCTAAGATACTTAAAAGGATCGATAGACTATTGTTGTACCCCAAAATTTGCCCTCTCATTCCTCGAGGCATTTCTCACAAGGATTCTCAAGATTCAAGCTTGCACAAGTACAATTGGATTTTTTTCAGTATCAAATTAAATAGGAAATTGTTAAAAGAGGGGAAAACAGATAAAAATAATATTTTATGACAAATTGGAGAAAAAATCCTTTTTCGATTCAGCTCTTTCAATTGGCCTTTTGGCCTCTTTCGATGCAAGCTTGGCTTACATCCTTCGATGGGCGTGGCCTTTGATACACTGGCTTTGACTTACAAGGCAGGATTTTCCTACATGCCACCTTCGATTGCATCTCTGGCCTCACATGGTTCATAATACAATGATTGCCTATGTGCCTGCTTCGATTGGATGTTTGATGCTTGCATGATTGTGTTGACTGGACAAATATTCCCCTCTATGTTTGCTTTGACTCACAAAGTGATGGATGGCTATATGTAGATTTTGATTGAGCCACATATTCCTTCTTGCACATAATAGGCTCTCACAAGGCCAGTAGGCACAAGGAAAAGCCTCATGTAGCCTCCTTCGATTACAAGGAAAAAAGCCTCCTCTTGGCATCCTCCGATTGCATCCTTGCATCCTGCGTGCACCCTTCGTTTAGGCATATGGCCCCTTTTGATGCAAGCTTCGTTTATGCCCTTTACCTCCTATTTACATTCTTCATTTAAGTGTATACAAGATTGAGTTTACATTCTTCGTTTGGGCATGTGGCCCCCTTTGTTGCAAGCTTCGTTTGGGCGTTTAGACCTCCTGCATGTAGGCTTCGACAGGGTATTGGATATGTTTATAATAGCTTCGATTGGATAACATTTCCCTTTAGTATGTTGCAGTGCCACCATTGACAACCTTCAACACACATGGTTGGTACCCCCCTTCAAAGGACATGTATTGTTGGATTTAGAGGGAATACATATGAGTCTTTGTCGAAGGATATATTACACTAGCCCATTCAAAGAATAGCATAGTCCATTCGAAGGACACATTTGGCCCTTTTCAAAGAAACATACATGACCCATTCAAGGGACATGTCTGGGTGTCCCACTCAAAGGACATGCTTGATGACACATTCGAAGGATTTACAAAGCCCACCTTAAGGCATGCTTTGGTGACCCATCCAAGGGGCACACATTTGGATCCTTCGAAGGATGCACAAATGCGACCCATTCGAAGGACACTTGTTGGAGAAAAATCAAATAACATTGTTGGAAGAAGAATCTGGTCGAAGGAGGGTCAAAACGAAAGGATGAAATATTCAAAGATGTTTACTGCCAAGTTCAGCCCTGGTACACTGGCCAAAACTGCTGAACAGCAGTCGTAAAACACTGCCCCATTCTTGCACCAAAATGGCATACAAGAACTGTCCCTCGAAAGCTACATAGAGCAGTTTACTCAAATTATTTAAATTGTTTGTTTTCCCTCCAAAACCTCATCCAAGCTTTGCCTATAAATAAGAGGCTCCACAACATGTTTAAGGGGATGGACACACATCCAAAGACTCTGGGGTGTGGAGAAAAATCATCAAACTCTCAAACACTTGAACACATTTTCAAACACAAACCCAGAATATAAAAACTTGCTTCTTTCGAATCTGAAGTAATTCCCCATACTTTGTTCTCCTTCGAATCCAGTAGAAAGAACATCACACTTGTTCTTGTTCTTCGAATCCAGTACTAAAGGCATAACCCCTGTTTCCTCCCTTAGAATCCAGAAGCACTCATGGAAACCACTCAAGGTCCAGCACATGTTCTAGCTTGAAGCAAGGTAAGTCACTCTTACCCTTGAATCTTTCGTTTCAGGCATAATATGTGAATAATCTTCCCTTTCGTTTCAAAACATGTACATAACATTTTTGTTCCTTTTGTTTCCACCCTTTTAATTTGTTTTCATGATTAACCCTTTAGTTTTGCTCTTTGTTTTATTAAACATGCTTTAAGAATTAACCTGGCCATAAAGTGATGCTAGCATGGCCTTAGGCCATGTTGCTATTTAATATCTCAAACTAAAGAAACAAGGGAAGGAAGTATGAAGCGAAGCCTTAGGCTTCCACACTAGCTTCCAGGTCCAAACGAAAGAGGCATCCAGAAGAACGCCTACACTAATTTTAGGCCCAGTCGAAAGGCACTCCCATGCTGATTCCAAGCTCTAGTCGAAGGAGGCGGAGAGGCAGAATCGAAGGCAACATCTCATGCCTCAGGCTAGTCCCAGTCGAAAGGCACGCCCACACTGACTTCCAGGCCCAATCGAAAGGCACGCCTTCACTACTTCCAGGCCAAATCAAAGGGATCCAGAGAAGCAGAATTGAAGGACGCTTCTGCCTAAATCGAAAGAGCCCTTTTTCTTTCCTTTATTTTATTTTTCCTTTACATTTTCATGCTATTCAATATGGTTGTAATAGTGTAGGATTTATTTTCCGCCTTTTTATTACTTTTGTATAAATGTTAGTAATTAGGGTGTATGACAAGATAAAAACAACAAGTAGACAACCCAAAAATCAAAGACATTAAACACACTATTCACATACATGCACCCTTAGGGTAATCTCACTTGTTGCCTCGGAGAAATAGTCATGTCCCTTGAATATGGGCGTTTTAGCAAAGACCCTCAATAAAAGATCGTAGTCCCTCGATGACCCTTAATGTTGCCTTCGGTAAACGATCTAGTCCTTAAACGAAATTGCTAAAACGTCCCATAGGTTGCTTTCTATTACTATACAAACGTCCCACGCCTGTCCCTTCACATCCAACAATGGGACTTATTACCAAATCAATGGTAAGATAGAAACATTTAAAGAAGGAGGAAAAGAACATTAAGACATTTTGAGTAGGTAGGATGCTCCTAGTTGCTTGCTTGCTCATAACAAAAACATTTTATACACCAACACTTTCATCTTGAAACATTTTCAAAAGATAAAGCTTTTTGTACGCATTCTTATAGAGACGAGAGCCATTACAAAGACACTTTTAAAAATCACTTTTAAAAACACATTCCACAAACACCTCTTTGAACTATTTTCAAAATAACACTTTGTACGCATTCTTATAGAGACGAGATCCATTACAAAGACGTTTTCAAAATACTTTTAAAACCCACACCACAAGCACATTTTCAAACAAAGCAAGTGATCTAGAAAGCAACTAAGATCCCGTAGATAACTACGGATGAAAAGGGTGCTAATACCTTCCTTTTTTATAACCTACCCCCCGAACTCAAGAAATAATCTCAAAAGGTATTTCCTATTCTTTTTAACCTTTTCTTATTGGATAAAAGAAAAGTCGGTGGCGACTCTTGCTAACCGCAACAATTGCGAACAAATGCAAAACACCAAGTCAGTTCTCCCGCCGTATTACAGAACTGGCGAATCTGCTGGGGACTTACTTAAAAGTGGGGTTACCTTAGGGCTAGATCACCTTTACTTGCTTTTCATTGTTTTACTTGCTTGCTTTACATTATGGTTCCTTGTTTGGACTTGTTTTGATCCTCTACCCGGATCTGGGCCACCTTTTAGGTAAGTAGCAATAGATTATGGAAATTGTATGGTGTAGACCGACATGGTTGAAGAAATGGCTACATTAGTGTGATGCATTTGTTGGTACCGGTATCCCTTGTATTGAGTCGAAGAGAATACGGGGCTGCTGAGCAGCGTCATGAAGCACCAACTGACTATAGAACCTTAATTGAACAACTTGGCCATTAGGAAGTAGTGAGATAGTCGGCTTTGGTTCCGACCAAGGATTGGTTAATACTCGATACTACGTGTGATCGGTGGAAATAGAACTGACTGTTTTTTAAGCTGGTTTCGCGAAATGTCGCGGTAAGCAAGAGTCGCCACCGTCTTTTATGTTCTCCAACATGGAAAGGACAAAAGCACAGCAAAATTCCTTATTCGAGATGTCTCTCGGTTCGGGAGGTAGATTTATAGAAAGGGAAGGTGTTAGCACCCTTTATATCCATGGTTATCCATGGGCTCTTAGGTACTTGCTCTTATGTTTTCAAAAATTTGTTCGCTTTTCAAGTGTGTGTGGGTTTTGAAAAAGTTCGTTTGAAAACTTCTAGGTAACTCTTGTATCAGTCCTCAAGAGTGTATGAAGTATTGTTTGAAAACTTTTTTGAAAGTGTAAGGTGTGAAAAGTATTTTGTTTGTTTTGAAAAGAGCAAGTACCCATGAGTCATCTACCTACCCTAAGGAATTAAGCTGTGTAAGAGTCCTTTAGATAGTGCTATCCCACCATTGAGAGGTAGGTAGCACCATCGTTGGAGGTGTTCGGGTCAATTCGATTATAGGGACAGTGTGGTCACCAAAGAAATGGTAGGACATCTTAGAAGTAACCCTAATGTCCTAGATCCTTTTATCCGAGGCAACCGTTTTGAGGCAACTGGATCTTTAGACAAGGGGCGACCTCTAAGACACCCTATACTTGATGACCACGTTTTGAAGGCAACGAGTGAGGCGTACCCTAGGAGTGGTGTGTGTATTGTGTGTTGTTTTCATGTTAATGTTATCTTGTACATGTTATTTTGTGGGCTACGAGTTGTTTTTATTTACCATACATTCTTTCATGCAAGTTTAGCAGTTAAGAGGGTGCAGAAAGTAAATTGCGGAAACATAAATCCTACGCTATTACAAGGCGCGGGTCTATACATCGCCAAAAATACAAAGACCCGTTTTCGGTAAATAAGTGCGGAAACTAAATAAAAACAGTAAATATCCTAATTACTATTACATCCGGAGGCAGTTACATAATAATCAGAAATAAGGAATTAAAACTGAAATGTGCGCGAAAGAAAGAATCGGGAATGTTCTAAGGGTTTTGACCCTTTTAAGAAAAGAAATTGATTTTTTTGTCTTTTTTGTACTTAAAGTGAAATTAAAACTAACTAATGACCCATTAATTAATTTAATTAAAGAAAATATTTTTTTTTAATGTTTTTATGAAATAAAATAAAAAGAAATAAAATTAAAAGTTAATTTTACCTAATTCTAGATCTATTTTAATTATTTAAGAAAGGAAATTAAAATTGCCTAATTAAACTATTTTAGTTAATATTCATTTACAAAAAAAAAAAATAATAATGTTAATTCTACCTTTTTTGATTTTTTATGAAAATATGTTAATTAAATCAATTGTTAATAATAAAAATAATTAAAAGGTTAATAATTAAAATAAGAGAAAAAGACAAAACAAAATAAAAAAAAAGAAGTAAAACCAAGGGGGGTGTGGACTGAAATGGCGGTTTATTGTTGAGATTTGAGGCCCATTTGAACAAGCCACGTTTGACTTTCCTTGGTTGCCTGCAGCATGCTTGACTCCAGAGTATGGTGTTCTACACTTTTTTGTCCTTTGGATCTGCACTGATGACACATGGCCTGTTGGATGTGTGAGGTGCATGGTGTTCAGCGCTTTGGAAACTGCACAGGAAAGCATTAAGAAAAAGAATATGGAAATTATAGGGGGACCTGGGAATCGAACCCAGGTCCCAGAGATTACCAAACATATGCCCAGCCACTGAACCAAACGCATTTCTTTGTAAATATAATATGAACAAAAGAATATATGACATAAGTGCCCCATGTGCTGAAACGCGCGCGCGAATTCGAACGGACCACTCCCTGCTTGCCACGCCATCATCTTCAAGCTTTTCCTGCAAAATAAAGAACACATAGCGGGGGTTTTAAACCCCCACAAAATGCAAGCAATATGAAAATAGCGATTAGACGCTCATTGAATATAAAAAAGGCGCAATATGTCCATTCAATCCGTCTTGAGCTTCTGAGTTTGACTGTATGTGTTTGGAGTTTCAATTTTGCACTATGGAGAAAACCCCAATTCTAAACCTTGAAAACCCTAAAGCGTTTTAATGGCAAGTTATGATTCTGCATAGGATAATGAAATTAAACAATGCCAAAGGCTTTGGGAAGAAGTCAGCAACACAAATCAATCAAAAGAATACATTAAAAACGTATGGAATGTGATATGTAAATTTGGAAATGTATGCAAACCGTATGAGTTATGTGCTTCGATTCTGATGGTGTTAGGGCTTAATTCTGATTGCAAAAGGTTCCTGGTGATGCAAGGAGTGTATTTGGATCAAAATGGAAGCTTGAATTGTACTGCAACTAGGTTTTCAGTTTGTGATTTTTCTCTTGAAAAATTGAGATTGGTTTGGCCGTTTTAGAGTGCTCTAGCTCGTGAATTCTGTATTGGGAAGCTTGCATATGTGTTTTGTAATGTGAATCAATCAGCATAATGGACATTAAGCCTTTGCATTGAAGTTCTTGATTTTGCCATAAACTCCATTGAAACAACTTGCCTTTTGTGTCCAATTTTGAATTTCTTGCTTGGAATAGGCCTTGCACGAATTTGGAAGGTGAATGATGGTGCATCAAGGCAATTCAACACAAAATATATCCCTTAATTAATTTTCTTGATTTTCATTTGAATTTTAAAGATTTAAAATGAATTAAATCAAATAAAATCAAATAAAAATGGAAAAATTAATTTTTAATCTTGAAATAAATTGTGGGACACGTGGGAGGCATGGCCAAGCTGAAACAAGTGGATAAAGTGGGCCCCTTTTGTCAAAAATGAAGTTTCAAGGATAGTTGACTTTGGCCATTTCTCAAAAATTTCCCAACTTCTCCAATGCCTATCTTGCTCAATTTTGAAGCTATGAACATGTTCTTGGACATTTTGGAAAGGTCTTGAAGTCCTCTAACCAATGCCTTTGGTCCCATGTCATTTTTATTTACCAATCTCAAGTTATGGTCTTTGACTTAAAGTGCCTTTTTGTTGACTTTTGAAAATGACCTATAATGTTGAAATTGATAACTTTTTGTGAGAGAATTTCTTGGACTTGGAATGTGAATATGAGTTGTAGGAAATGTCTTCCCCTTCAAGATGAGCATTGGATGGGATTTTTCTGATGAACCATGAAAAAGTTATGCCTTGGTCAAGTTACAGTTGACTTTTCAGCTGTCCAAAAATAGAAACTTTTGACACCTTGATGATTTTTGAGCCATTCTTGTGGAATCATGGTCAAGACTTGACCAAATGATGATTGTGGCTTCAAAATAAGATGTTGACAAATTTTTTTGACTTTTGACTGCCAAATGACCATTTTGCCCCTGCAGTTGACTGTGGAGCAATTAGGGTTTTTGACTGTGCAACTTGACCTTGTGAGCCTTGAAACTTGACATGTAGGTGCTTGACAATGTGTATGAGCATATGTGACTTGATTGAGCCCTTGAAAACCTCAACTTCTTTGCAAGAACCAAAACCCTAATTTGACTGGCTTAGGAGGATGGTTGACTGTGTAGCCCTTGAGTAGACTTTGAACCATTTGAGGTGATGCTTGGCAAAACTTTGAAGATTATGGGAGGGAAAATTTTGGGGTACAACAGTTGCCCCTGTTCAATCTTCTTAGACCTGAGGATGTAGATTGGCTTGTGTGCCTTTCGTGATCCGAAGGTGGAAGATGATTGAACACTAGAGTGCCCAGAAATTTGCACTTACATAGTAGAATATCAGCAGTGTGATGGTGGGAATGGGCTTACAGATTCCATTTGGAGAGATGGTGGATAGGGGGATGGGCTTACAGATGCCATCTGGAAGTGTGACAGAACCTTGTCGGGAATGGGCTTATAGATGCCATTTGGAACTGTAATGGATAGTTGAATCTGAATAAGAAATAGAATAGCTCCCGTGTCTGGGGCATATCTAGTCTATATCTAATTGCTGACGTCTGAACGAGTAGTAGAATGACCGCCGTGTCTGGGGTATATCCATACTGCATCTGAATGAGTGGCAGAATGTCATCCGAATCTGGATCGTATCTGGACTGAACAACAGAATAGCATCCGGGATGGAGCATCTCTAAGTTGTCTTTAGAAGTTTGAATTTGAGTAATTAATAGAATAGCGTCCGGGTCAGGAGCATCTCTAAGCTATATCTGAAAGGAAATCTGAATAAGTATCAAAATGTCGCCATGTCTGGGTTGCATCTGAACTATCTATGGACGGAATCTGGAATAAGTATCAGAATGTAGCCATGTCTGGATCGCATCTGAACCATATCTAGAAGGGAATCTGGAATAAGCAATAGAATAGCATCCGCGGTTGGAGCATCTCCCAGCTATATCTGAAAGGAAATCTGGAATAAGTATCAGAACGTCACCATGCCTGGGTCACATATGAACTATCTCTAGAAGGAGTCTTGAATAAGAAAAAGAACAGCATCCATATTTGGAGCATCTCCCAGCTATATCTGAAAGGAAATCTGGAATAAGTATCAGAACGTTGCCATGCCTGGGTCACATCTGAACTATCTCTAGAAGGAGTCTTGAATAAGCAAAAGAACAACATCCATATTTGGAGCATTTCCAAGCTATCTCTTTGATCTCTTTAATGTAGATATGCCCTGTCTAGATACAGGTATCGAATCCACAATCAATCGCTCACAGATATGCCCTGGCTAGATACAGGTATCGAATCTGGAGCTGCGACAGTTGATGGTAATCATCTTTGGATTGACCTTTTTCCTGAAAAGGCAAAACATCAGTTGTGCAATGTCATGATGTATGAAATGCATGATGTCATGATGTTCTCGAAATAACTGAGATAGTGTGTTATGATGCGTATATGCATGCGTCATAGTGTATGATAATGTGATGAATGTATTTTCGTCTAGGGCTCAACAACGACCTCGTCAACATCAACGGGAAAAATCAACAAAGGCAAAATAAGCCCGAGAGACAGTTTACTAACATCAACATGCCACTATCTCAAGCATTGCAAACATGTTAAGGATGAATCTGATTACGTTGATAGGACCTCATCAAAACCCTAAAACTCCTTCTCCTAACTACAATCCTGACGCCAGGTGTGCCTATCATTCCGACAGTCCTGGGCACGTTACAAACGATTGTTGGGCACTGAAGTACAAGATTCAAAAGCTGATTGACAGAGGAGCATTGGAGTTTAAACAAGACGATCAACTGGAACTTTTCTATCACCCCTCAAGGGAATCCATATGAAGTGACGATCTGGGCAAGGAGATTTTCTATTTATTCGATTTTTCAATTGTAATTTCTTTGTTTACTTAAACACTTATCTATATGTCAGACTTTGGTTACTTTCAATGCATTGTATATGATTGTCTTGAATTAATCCATTCGTTTTCATTATATTTAAACTATGATTTTTACTCCCTTTATGATATTCAACTCTTGTTTCAAAAAGTTGCAAGCCTTTGGGGGGGAGGGGGTGACGAAAACAATGCCATAATCTCATTCAATATGCTTTTGAACAGACCTTGCTGACGATGTACAAGCATTTCTTTCAATTCCTAAACACTGGAGTTATAAGGAGGATAAGCCCTAGTCAACCCCCTTTGAGCCAAAGAAGTAGGAGTTTTCTTTTTCACACAAATTAAAACCTTTAATCAAAACCTGGGGCAGGGTAGTTTCTCAGTTAATTCAAACGCGCGCTCAGTCGCAAACTCTCACTTCATATACAACGAATGACATCAAAACGTTCCTCTGGAATCAAAAGACGGTGATGGTTCCCTATCACATAGGCAGTCATTATCTCTCAAAAGAAAAGCCCACTAAGTCAAAACCTACGAAGGAGACTTAAGGAAAACTGGGGCATCCCGCTGACTGTAATCTCAAAACAAGAACAGTCAGGCAAAAATCAAGGATAACAAATAAAAAAGAAGACACTACAAATCCTCAACAACATGGGAAATATGGAAAAAATGATTGCCTTCCAACAAATAAGTTTCCAAATTTCTGAACCATTACCAAAACGTCATTCCAGATTCAAGTGGAATTCAAACGCACAATTAACTAAGTTTAGGGACTAAAGAACATCACGAAGAACGGGAGAGTACAAATACACTTTGATCCTTGTCCTTTGTTTCATAAATTGTGAACTAAGCCACGTTCAACCCTTTCAAAGTCCTAATTGAAGCATGGGTTAGTTCGAAAGCGTACTGTTACAAAAGGTATCCTGACTCCTGTAAGGCTTACTCTAAATCCTGAGTTAAATTTTCTTACAAAAATTCTTTTATCTGCTAAAATGAATTTTCAAAACTTCAATACAAGCATAAACTTTACATTATTTTAAATATTGTTGTTTTCATATGGCTAATTGTTTGACAACAGAGAAATTCTCACGACGAATATCCAGCAAACAAAAGCTCTCTCAGTGAACAAAATCATTTCAAATGGGATGACACTTCCAATGATAAATCTCCTATTAAGCAAGGGGGCATGACACATCACTGTCCAATACAGCTGGGGCAATCAAGTCAAGATTCCAAGAAAATCTCTCAAGAAGTGTTGAGTAACCAGGGGCAGGTATTTATCTGAATCACTTGGGGTATTGAATGTTGTTGTCCCAAAATTTTCCCTCTTATGTTTTCAAAGGTCTTCCCTTACATGGTTGGTCACAAACACTTGCCTAACGAAAATAAAGTTTTTTGAAGATGAACAAAGTGTCTTTCGATTGGCATCTGGGAAAAGTCTTCGACTGGGTATCCAAAATCCTTCGATACAGGCTTGACTCACCAGTCTTTGATTGGGAATTTGGAACTCTTCGATCGGGTTTTGATTAGTAAGCTTCGATTAGGTGTTTGGAACCCTTCAATCAAGCTTTGGTCCGCAAGTCTTCGATTGAGCGTTGGACCCCCTTCGACCAAGTCAATTTCACAATGCTTCGACTACGCATTAACTACTTCAGGCTTACCTTCGACTCACGAGGCAAGAATCTCCTACAAGTTTGTTTCGATTCACAAAGGAAAAGGCCCCTCAACTTTCCTGCGCACCAGGCAAGAGGCTCATTCGAAGAACATGTAAATGACTCATTCGAAGAACATGTAAAGGTCCATTCGAAGAAGCATTCAAAGGGTCTATTCGAAGAACATGTAAAGGTCCATTCGAAGAAGCATTCAAAGGGTCTATTCGAAGAACATTCAAAAGGTCCATTTGAAGAAGCATTCAGAAGGCCCATTCAAAGGGTACATAAATAGTCCATTCAAAGGAGGCAACTCAAGACCAATCGAAGAGCATGGCCTGAAGGCATTCGAAAATCAAAGGTGTCCAGGTTCATTCAAGATTCCAAAGAGACATGAATATTTCAAAAAGGAAATATTTTAATATGTCTGATTCTTGTCTCATGGCTTTAAAGGCCTTTTTAATTGGTTGTCTCCTGCCGTTACTGGACCATCATACTCCTATAAATACAAGGGCAAGCATACAATGCTGAGGGGGGAACCAAAAGAAAAAAAAGGGGGAGGACATTTTGAGATACGCTGCCCACAAACCCACCAAAGGTTGTCAACATTTTCATAAGTAATCCAAGCCAAAGCAACCCTTCAACAAAAGTATCCACGCCCAGAAATCCCAGATCGAAGGTACCCACATCCAGAAAGTGCCAAATCGAAGGTTCCAACTACTGGTAAGAGAGGGTAAAATGTCAAACTTTGCATTTACATAACACATCCATATTTGTTGTTTCATTCGATTTTTCATTCTAGACAAAATCAAAGGGCTTGGGTTTGGCACCCAGGTCAAGTTTTTTTGTTGCTAACACTTGCTACAGATATAGCCTGAAAAGACCCAGCGCGCGCAGGATCGAAGAACCTGGGTTTCGATACCCAGGTCATGCGTTTTATTTTGTTAACATATTTTTGCAGATGCAGTGCCTCCACAGGTGATCCTTCAGGCCTTTCCAGCAACACCCTTCGTAGAATCAAAAGGCAGCCTTCTTCCTCTGAATCAAAGCCCCCCCTTTCTCCTTGCAGTCGAAGTTTACCTATATCCTTCCCAAACCCAATCGAAGGAGGCAGGAAAGGGTGAAAATCAAAGCTTTCCCCGTCAATTCTCAAGCCCAATCGAAGGCTACTCACACCCATTCTCTAGCTCAATCGAAAGAAGGCCAAAGAAGGGTGAATCGAACGAGTCCATGGAATGGATCGAAGAAGTCTTTTCTCTTCTTTATTTTTACTTTTTACTTGTCTTTCGATTTAGTTGTAATAGTTAATTAGGTCTTTACTTTTATCGCTTTATTTTCAAAGGGGTTTGTTTTTGGCTATGTAAATACCCGAAGCCTTGTAATAGCGTAGTTTAATTTCGGCATTTTAAATTCTGCAAAATATCAAACTGTTAGATGTATGAATAATTAGGGTTTGCATAAAAAGAATGTATGATAAACTTTAAAACAGTTAGATAACCTTAAAATGTGCAAAGATAAATAATCTAAAATTGAATCACTCGCACATGCGCATTCCTAGGGTACACTCCCACTTGGTTGCCTTCGGTAAATGGTCATTGAGTATAGGATGCCTTAGTGGTCGTCCTTTTGTCTATACAAAGATCAAAGTCCCAATTCTGAAAAGTTGCCTCGGAATGGTTGCCTCGGAATTGTTGCCTCGAATAATTGATCTAAGACACTAGGGTTACTACTAAGACGTCCTAACATTTCTTTAGTGACCATACGTCCCTTTCAAATTGACCCTCAAAACTCCAATGATGGTGCTACCTACTCACTAATAGTGGGATAGCGTTGTCTAAAGGAAACGAACATAGAACAATTCTTTTTTTGAGTAGGTAGATTAGCTCTTAAGTACTTGCTCAATCCAAACAAACTTCTTTTTCACACTTACACTCTTTTACAAACAAAAGTTTTCAAAAACACTTCATTACACTCTTGAAGACAGAATCAAGAGTTAAATCGAAGTCAAAACAAAAGCTTTTCAAATCACGCAAACACAAAGAAAACAATTTTGAAAATGATGAGCAAGTACCTAAGAGCCCGTAGATACCTACGGATAGAAAGGGTGCTAATACCTTCCCTTTCTATAATCTACCCCCCGTACTCAGAAATATCTCGAAAAAGGAAATTTTCTGTGCTTCTTTCCTTTCCTCGTTAGATAAAATAAAAGTTGGTGGCGACTCTTGCTTACCGCGACATTTTGCAAACACAAACGCAAAACGCAAACCAACAATTCCTTAAAAAAGGAAAACCACGTCCCGGTTCTGGCCACCGTATCACAAAACTGGCGACTCTGTTGGGGAGTAGATAAGTGGGGTGTACCTTAGGATTAGTTCATCATATTGTTTTCAATTGTTTGATTTGATTGCTTTATCTTTGTGGGCTTTGTATCGGAATTACTATAGATCCTAACCCAGATCTGGGGATACCTTTTAGGTAAGTAGCAATAGACTGTGAGGGAACTGTACGGCGTAGACCGATACGGTTGAAGCAGTAGCTACATTGGTGTGACACATTAGTTGGTACCGATATTCGTTGTAGAGCAACAAGGAGAGTATGAGGCTGCTAATGGGTCATTAAGCATCAACTGACCTTAGAACCTATAATTGACCAACTTGGCCATAGAAAGTAGTAGTATGCTACACTCATTGAGACCATACTCTCGAGATGGTTCCGGCTGCAAGAAAAGATTGTGTGACTGGAATTATGACTGATGGAGGATGGTCAGTGATATTGAGAACCTCTAGAACTCGGTTACTATTATTAGGACAGGTTGAACAACCTGAACTTCAAGAGGGTAATACCCAGACCCCATGCAAGCCTAAACCTAAGGCTATTTGTGTGACTCGTGTGCTTTCAACTTGAACTACTTGCACATTTTTGTTATCTAACAACTTGAGTTCCTTGCAGGTTTTGTTTACAGTCCTTATCCAATAACTTGGATTTCTTGCCAGATTTACTTGTTTACATCACCTCGAATTTTTGCTTAAATGCATAACATACACGTCATAACATAATACCATAACATTTCCTTAACCATTTCAAGGATCTAAAGGGTTTGTGATGCAGGTTATGGTAAATCATACGTCTAGAAAGGGGCAAGGGGATTTATTTTCCTCTAGCCAATGTCGTCTATAAATAAAAACATGATAACTTGAGTCAGGGGCTATGACCCAATCGATATGGTGAGCTTGACTCTTGAAGAAGGACTCTTGACGACACGAAGTTTCTTCAATCAAAGCTGCAAAATTCAAATTCTAATAGTTTCTTGTTTACCCCACGAGATCCTTGAAAACATTGCATACATATATCATACATATCATTGCATAACAGGTACCATTACAGGTTTCTCATCTTCTTCGCTGTTTATTTCAGCAATCATGTCTTCTGAAACACCTACTGATCAAGCTATTAAAGCTCTTCAAGCTCAGAATGCTCAGTTCCAGGAAATATTCTTGAACTTAGCCAAGGGGCAGCAAGATTTGAAGACTCTCAACTTGAAGGACAAGAGGAAGAAGAAAAAGAAGGTGGTCCTCCTGAATATGGGTCGCAGATTCGGGAACAATTTGCGACAAGAAACTGATTTGTCCCATTCATCTGGAGGGGGAGAGAATCAAGAGGAAAGAAAGGGTCCCAGCCCTGTGGTTTCTGACAATGACACTAATTTTGATGAAGACCAGTATCCTCCTGCTGAGGATAGGTATAAGCAACTCGAAGACCGGCTGAATGCAATGGAGATCCAGAAGATACCTGGGTTGGACTTTGGTGATTTGGGTTTGGCATTTGGGGTGGTGATCCCACACAAGTTTAAAGCTCCTGTCTTTGCTAAGTACGATGGGGTATCTTGCCTGAAGCTACACCTCCGCTCGTATGTCAGAAAGATTTAACCCTATACTGCTGATAGGAACCTTTGGGTTCATTTCTTTCAAGATAGTCTACCAGGGACTCAGCTTGAATGGTTCTATCAACTGGAAGGAGCTAATGTCCGCAACTGGGAGGACCTTGCTGCTGCTTTTTACAAGCAATACCAGTATAATGTCGACCTTGCTCCCACACGTACTCAACTTCAGGGTATGTCTATGGGTACAAGCGAAGACTTTAAGGACTACGCTCAGAAGTGGAGAGATCTGGCCAGAAGAGTACAACCCCCTATGTCTGACAGGGTGTTGTACCCCAAAATTTTCCCTCTCATTTATCAAGATTTTTCTCACAAGACTTCTTGGACTCAAGACAAAATTAGGGTTTGGTCAGCTCAAGACATCATCTTGCACTAATAACCCAAAATTAGAGTTTGAGTTTGCACAAGGATTTTTGGACCATCAATGCTTCATGTTACTTTCTTACACCATTTTGGACCCCTAATATTTCTCACGTTAAGTTTCAAGCCTTGAATCACATTTTTGCTTAGCCAATTGGACATTTGACCTAAAAATCAGCTGTATTGGGGAAAAAGTCAACCATGGCCAATTTACAGTCAAACTTCATAATTTTTGATCCACAACAACATTTTAGACTTATATGTACCATTTGATCAAGTTTGGATCACAACTCCTCAAGAAATTTGATCAAATCATCAAAAGGGCAAAATAGTCAAAATTAGGGTTTTGACTGAGAAAGGGAAATTTCTGATTTTTAACCTAGACAATGACCAATTTGATTCAAACATGGTTTCAAGGGTTCAATGGCATCATCTTTACCTAATTACATGGTTCAAAAGATCTCAAGTTCATTGGATTGACACATGAGTTTTGCAGTCAACTGATCAAAAGTCAACTGTACACTGAAAAGTCAAACTTTGACTTTTTGGTCAAAATAAAGTGCCAAGGGTCATAATTAGTAAAAACATTTCCAAATGTGAAACTTGTTCACCAAGAAAATCAATTTTGAAAATTAGGGTTTTGAATTTGAAAATTTTCATAACTTAGAATATTTCAAAGTATGGAAATTTTCTTATTTTTCCCCAACTTTCCACCACTTTTACACCATGATGCATTTTGATTAAAAGAAAAATTCCAACATTAAAGTTGTAGTCCTCCATGAAATCTACAACTTTTCTTCACAAACTTTTCCTAAAAGATGCTTGGATATCAAGTTATGAATTTGTGAATATAGGTCCTTGAACTAAATAACTTAGTGAAAATTTGCCCTAATTTAGGCAGTTTTTTGACCCAACTTCATGGACATTTTTCACCTAGTTCCAAGAGGTATCTCAAAATGCATTTCAAAGATGTATTATAGAGAATATTGCAAGCTTTCCAAAATGTCCAAGAACTCTCCAAGATCATTTTTGGTTAGAGAGAATCGAAGAGGAGAAGTTAGCATTTTATCACTTTTGTTCAAGCCATTTTTACATGAGATCAAGTTGCAAATAAGATCTATGTTGATTGTAACTTGCTTTACAGGTCCTAAACTCATTCTACACTCCATAATTAAATTGAAATTCATAAGATAAAGGCTTTATCTTGGCTTTTGGAGCATTGTACAAGAGATAATTCCATTAATGGCATAAAGGTTACAATGCCATTTTCATAAAGGCGAGATTTTGCAACTTTACAAATCTTGAGCCTTGGACCTGTCCCTTTGATGCAAACATTTTCCACAAGTCTCAAGAAATGTATAACAACTCTTATCAGCCCTTGAGGTAGCCAGTACAAGCATGTTGCATTTGTCATTTCACTTTACTTAAAATACAAGAAAGGTTGCAAAAGATGCTAGAACTTGTACAGCTAGTAAGGATTGACCTTTGTGTCATTTCTATACAAATATAGAAAGTTATCACAATGCAAAACACGATTGACTTGCATCCCAAACACTCCCAAACTAAAAAAACTCCAAAGTTCTGCCAAACATACATATTTCTGCAAAACCATAGCAAACTCATTTTTTGCTCGTGCGCTTTGTGGCTTGACACTTGAAACATCTTATCCATATCATATCAAAGTTATCTAAGCCCTTACCCTGCATCTGTAAGCCCTGTTTCAGTCATGGCCATTTTCAAACGTGGAGCTTGCAACTTGACTTGTGCAGAAAGTTCTGGCCATCTACAAAGCAAGCTAGGCATTGGAATAGTTTAAAGGAAGTTCAAGGAAGCTCACACGATCCTCAGGCCTCCCTCAAAGTCCCCACATTGTCATATCCAAATCCAGCTGAATGAGGTATTTTTCTCAAACTGTATCTCTGTAGTTAGGCATCCTCAAGCCACGACTTGTGAAGAAAAGATGTAATCTATAACATAATGAAGCTATACATATGCATACTTTTCATTTATATTAACTATGCTGTGAGAATTTGAAGCTTGAAGTTCATGAAAAATTAGGTCACGAATTAGGGCCATCAAAATTCTCCTTGATCTTTTAGATTTAGGTTACAAATTTTATATGGTTGGAATCGTGAGCTCAAATGCCACAAGTTTCATGTTACAAGTTTTTGTTTTTGTGCAAGCATTTGAGAGTTGCAGGTTGAGCTGAAACGCGTGCGAAGGAGAAGACAGAGGACAGGGACGAAGCAGCCTTAGGCTTTTTGGCGCGCCTGGCCTTTTTGTTTTTGCTTTTCACCCCCTCTGAATTACTTTTGCACCCCCCTGACTATTTTCTTATATTTTTGCATTTTTCTTGCATATTTTATATTTATTACTTGCATTTATTTTTTCTAATGATAAAAATTACCCAATTTTTTTATATTTATTTTCACATTTTTATTTTATTTTATTATTATTTTTTGCATAAAAATAGTTTATTTAATAGAATAGAAATCATTTTCTTAAAATAACTTGTAAATAATAAAGAATACTACTTTTTTTTAATTATATTATTTATACTCATCAAATATTTATTTCCATATATATTTATTTTTTAATATTCGCACAAAATATTATTTATTATTTTCTTGTACAAAAATGGATAAAATATTAATATAGAACATATATTTTCTTTAATAAAAAAATTAGGGTTTCCCCCTTTCAAAAATAATAATATTATTTTTCCTTATTTTCTAGGGTTAGTTAATTTATTTTCTCATACCTTAAACAAATACAAAACATTTTTTTACATAAATACATTTGCATTGCATTTTAATATTTGTATATTTATTTAATTTCACACAATATTCGATTGGGTTGTAATAGTATTTTTAGGTTTATATTTGTACAAAATCCCCATTCAAAAACTTGTATTCCCCCTCCCATAATAATTGTTGTAATAGCTTAGTTTACCTTTACGCAATTTATCACTTTTATACCATGTTTAGTAAACTAGGGTTTGCATGACAAGAACAAAAAACAAAACAAATAGAAAATACCTAATCCAAGACAAATCAAATGCATAAAAAATGACACACATTGCATACAAGCACCCTTAGGGTTTCTCCCACTTGGTTGCCTAAATAAAAATGGCCATGTTACGCATGCGAAGTATCTTGGCAAAACAAAACAAATATAAGATCATAGTCCCTCGATGACGCTATACAAAGGTTGCCTAAAACAAAATGATCTTGGCCCCCCAAACATGCTAAGATACTTGGCAACATTGTTATCATGGTCATACGATGACCCACGCCCGTCCCGCTTACATCCAAAGATAGGTTTTCTTACCAAACCAATGGTAAGTCAACAATGTCAAAGGAATAAAAATGCACAAGCAAGACATTTGAGTAGGTAGATAAGCTTCTAGTTACTTGATCAATTCCAAAACAATCCTTGCTATTTTCAAAAACAAACACACACATTTCAAAACATTTTTAAAACATCTTACAAAACATTGAAACATTTTTCAAAAGACAAACATCTTTGTATACATTCTTACGAACGAGAATCATTACAAAGATTGCCTAAACGAATGGCCTCTTTTCAAAATACTTTCAAAAACACACCAAACACCAAGCACCATTTCAAACAATTTCAAAGCAAAGCAAGTGATCTAAACAAGTAACTAAGAGCCCATGGAAAACCATGGATGAAAAGGGTGCTAGCACCTTCCCTTTTCATAATCTACCCCCCGAACTCAAGAAAACATCTCAAAGGTCTTTCATGTGCTTTTTTACCTTTCCTTTTGGATAAAAGAAAAGTCGGTGGCGACTCTTGCTAACCGCAACATTTGCGAACACAAACGCAAAATCTCAAGTCAGTTCTCCCACCGCATCACAGAACTGGCGACTCTGCTGGGGAATAATTCTAAAAGTGGGGTTACCTTAGGGTTTAGATCACATTTATTTGCTTACAATTGTTTGACTTGTTTGCTTTACATTTTGGTTCTATTGTTTGGGTTTGAATCCTCCACCCAGATTTGGGAAACATTATAGGTAAATAGCAATACGTTGTGGAAAATGTGCGGGGTATACCGACATGGTCTAAGAAATAGCTATATTAGTGTGACATATTTGTGGGTACCGGTAGCCTTTGAGTCAATCAAAGAGAATACGGGGCCGCTGAGTGATGTCATGAAGCACTAATGAACTTCTAGAACCTTTACTTGTCCAACTTGGCCTTTTAGGATGTAGTGAGATGACCGGCTTTGGTGCAGTCCGAAGTTGGTAGATACTCGATACTACACTCATTGAGGGTTAGTTCCTTGGAATATTTCGGTCGCAAGTAAAGAGGCTTGAATTGAAACAATGAACAAGGAAACAATCCAGTGATATTGAGCTCCTTAGAACCCGGTTACTTTTACTAGGACAGGTTGAGCCAACTAAACTTCAAGAGGGTATTTACCTATGAAACCCCATCCAAGCCTAAACTAGGAACTTGTGTGATTTGCTTGTACATATATACTTGTGCATAACATCACGAACATCATGAAAGTCATATGCATTCACTAACCATTTCAAGTATGTTTGAGATTCATCTTTGTTCTTGTTTTGTAGGTTATGGATTCACTTCGTAGGAAAACCATCCAAATCAACCTTGTAAGAATTCCTCCACAACTCAAGGAGCTAGCTTCAAGGATTCCTGAGAATTCTCCATTCACCGAGAGACATGGTCGTCTACTCGACTTGGTCACTTCCAACACAGAGGAGGATATAATGAAAGTTCTCTTCCAGTTCTTTGACCCTTTGCATCATTGCTTCACATTTCTTGACTATCAACTTGTGCCCACTTTGGAAGAATTCTCTCAACTTCTGAGGATTCCCATTCTCAATCAACTACCTTTCAACGGTACGAAAAGAGATCCAAAGCCAGAAGAGATTGCTCAAGCCCTACACTTGCACTCATCTGATGTCACAACTCATTGGGAAACTAGAAGTGGTGTTAAAGGCTTCTTGGCAAAGTTTCTGTTTGAGAAGGCCCAAAGCTGTTGGAATTCTCTAGACTTGCAAGCTTTTGAGGAGATTGTAGCTCTTCTCATCTATGGGATGGTCTTGTTCCCTAACCCTGAACAACTCATAGATGTGAGCGCTGTCAAAATCTTCATGACTCATAACCCGGTGCCTACATTGCTTGGGGATATCCTCCACTCTTTTCACACTCGTACAATGAGGAAAAGAGGTGTTCTTATGTGCTTCACACCTCTCCTGGCAAGATGGTTTATTTCTCATCTTCCCCAATCAGTCTTGAAGAATGAGCAAGGTTTGAGGTGGTTACAAAGGTTGATGACACTTACACATTCAGTTATTCATTGGTGTTCTCGATCCAAAGAGAATGTCATCATTGTTGACCGTTGTGGGGAATTCCCTAATGTCCCTTTACTTGGCATTAGGGGAGGCATCACCTACAACCCTTGCTTGGCTCTAAGACAGTTTGGGTATGCCCGAAGGGATGACCCACATGATATTCTGATTCAAGGATTAGTTTTCGACTATGACAACGACGACCAAGGACTCCGCCAGAGATTCATCCAAGCTTGGAGGATGCCAAACAAGGTAGATAGTAAGACTCTGGGACACAATAATTCCATCCCTCTTGAGCCTTACCTCAAGTGGGTACGAACCCGCGCCCAAAGTCTTATGATGCCTTATCCCTCCATTCTCCCAGTGATTATAGAGATTATTAAGGAAGGAGAGGTTCCATACACCATCCTACACCCTGACATGCCAACATCACTCGAAGATCTACAAAGGAGTTGGATACAGCTTAAGGGAGAGCGCGATACTTTCAAAGCCCAATTCTACGCAAGTGAGAAGAAGGTTTTGGAACTCACTCGGCTACTTCATGAAGAGCAGAATCTCAACACCTACATTGCACCAAAGAGGATACGCAACGTCTTTTTACCTTAGAGTTTTGTATTATTTTGCCCAAGGGGCATTGATGTACTCACAATTCTATCTTATTAATATGACGTTGTGTTTCTTTTTCTTGTTTAAAACAAAGTTGAATTTTTAAATCCTTGAAAGCATTGCATGAATACATATCATTCATCATAAGCATAAACAGGTCTTCACACCAAGTTTCCTTATCTCTCTACTGTTTATTTCAGTAAGATGGATATCGAACAAACGGTCAAAGATTTGCAAGCTCAGAATTCACAGTTTCAACAGTTGCTCATGACCTTAGCCAAGGGGCAAGAGGAGATGAAGACTCTTCTAGAGAAAGAGAAAGAGAAAAAGAAGCCAGCTGTTGTGGTTATCATGGGCAGAAGGTTTCAGGGACAAGCCAAAAGGACCTTAGAATTTCCAACAACATCTGAAGAGGGGGAAAGAAAAGGAAAAGGAGCGGCAGTACCATCAGATTCTGAAGAAGAAGAAGAAGAGGAAGAGGAGGACTACTCTGAACAACAATACCTTCCGGCTAATGACAAGTACAAACACCTTGAGGAGCGACTAAGCGCTATGGAAATCCAGAGGGTACCGGGGCTAGATTTTGAAGAGTTGGGGTTGGTGTCAGGAATTGTAATCCCTTCAAAGTTTAAAGTGCCACTGTTTGCCAAGTATGATGGGGTGTCTTGCCCTAAAATGCATCTCAGATCATATGTCAGGAAGATTCAACCACACTCTGCCGACAAAGAACTGTGGGTCCACTTTTTCCAAGACAGTTTATCAGGAACGCAACTTGATTGGTTCTACCAATTTGAGAGGGATGATGTCTATAATTGGGAAGACTTGGCGGAAGCTTTCTATAAATAGTATCAATACAACGCCCACTTGGCGTCGACCCGTACTCAGCTACATAGTATGGCTATGGCTTCCAATAAGGGCTTTAAAGATTACGCGCAAAAGTGGAGAGACCTAGCCGGAAGGGTGCAACCCCTTCTATCTGAGAGGGAGTTGGTGGACATGTTCTTGGGAACTCTATCAGGTCCTTTCTTCAATCATCTGATTGGGAGTTCCTCTGCAGGGTTTACTGAATTGATTCTAACTGGCGAAAGAGTGAAGGCTGGTATAAGAAGTGGGAAAATTCAAAAGGACGCGTCTGCCTCAATAGCTGTAAAAAACCCTTCATGGGAAGAAAGGAAGTATCTGCTGTCTATTCATAGAGGAATCAGGGAAGAACCGAGCGCCGACCAGCGGTGGGGGCCGTTATGATTCGGATGCCTGCATCAAACCAACCGAGAAATAACCATCAAAGGGTAGAAAGGCCAGTTCGGCTGTTTACCAAGATTAACATGACTCCAGCTCAAGTTCTACCACATCTCTTGAAGTTAAACCTGGCCACTTTGAAAGAGGCCCCAAAAAATCCTAATACTGCTTCTCCACATTACCATCCCAATGCCAGATGCGCGTACCATTCTGAAAGTCCAGGGCACGACACCAACAACTGTTGGGCTCTGAAGAATAAGATTCAAGATCTGATAGACGCGAAGGAAGTTGAGTTTGAAGTGCCTGAGAAACCAAGTGTTATTTCCGCTCTGATGCCGAGGCATGGTCACAATGCCAACACTATTGAAGAAGATCTGTTTGTTGCTATCGTGGATGAACTGTTAACTCCTCTACTGACCATCAAGTTAAATTTGTTAAAAGCTGGCATCTTCCCAGGTTGTGACAAAGACTGCCATGTTTGCCTGTCCTCATCATTTGACTGCCCTCTATTGAAGAAAGGAATCCAACAATTGATTAATAACCAAGAAATTTTGTTTGAGAAAGCTCCTGTTTCACCCATTCCAGTTAAGGAAGTTTCAATAATAACCATCTACGCCAATCCTTCCAGGGCCCCTAAAAGACCCGTTAGGATTACACCTGCTCCAAAGACTGCTCCGCTTAAAATTACAATGCCCGGGCCTGCCCCATACAAATCAGATAAATCAGTACCATGGAATTATGGTGGAGAAATCTACTACCATGGTATTAAACAGGATGAACTGACCGCCGAAGGAGAAAGCTCCAAAGAGGACAGTTCCGACATTAGCAACATTGTTGGAACTAGCAAGATCACCCACAGTGGTAGGATCTTCTCTCTAGAGATTGCTCCTCCAACAGCAGTCTTTGGACCCGTGGCCGTTCCTAAGATTACCTCTACACCAGTGATTGTACCTGCAAGCGTACCCACCAACAAAGACAATACAATTCCCATCCCTGTTTCCACTGCTGAGAATAAAGGAAAGAACGTTCAAGAGGAGCCTGTCCAGACGAAGGCTCAATCACTAGCTATTCTTGAAACATCCAAGAAGGAGATGGAAGAAATCCTGAGGATCATTAAGAAGAGTGATTATGATGTGGTTGAACAATTGGGACAGACCCCTTCCAAGATCTCTATGCTAGCCCAGTTGCTTTGCTCTGAAGCACACGCCAAAGCACTGGTAAAATTTCTGAATACAACTCATGTTCCGCAAGAGACGTCTGCTGACCAGTTCCAGGACTGTGTAGCCAGTTTGACAGTTGATAATGGCTTGGGCTTCTCCGATGTTGGCTTAACACCCCGAGGGAGAAAACACAATGATGCATTACATGTATCAGTGGAGTGCAGAAGAACAACCCTAGCTCATGTCTTGGTTGATATTGGATCATCTCTGAATGTCTTGCCGAAGAAAGCCCTTGATAGATTGGACTGCGAGGGGCTGACTTTAAAACCCAGTAATATAGTGGTCAGAGCTTTTGATGGGTCGAAGAGGATGGTCCACGGGGAGGTGGACATCCCAATAAAGGTGGGAACTCAGGTCTTCAACTCCACTTTCTATGTGATGGACATTCGTCCTTCTTATTCCTGTCTGTTAGGACGCCCCTAGATCCACAATGCCGGTGTTGTAACCTCCATCTTGCATCAGATGCTCAAGTACCCTGTCCAAGGGAAGATCATAACTGTCCATGGGGATGAGGAGTATATGATTAGTCATCTTAATTCCTTCTGTTATGTGGAGTTAGATGGTGAATTCATAGAGACCCCTTTCCAACATTTTTAAGAAGTCTCTCCAGAAATAGCGGCGACAAAGGCGGTATCCTCGACTCCAAAGATCACGAGACCTCCACTTCGGATGTCATCTCTAAAGGATGGAAGGGCAGTAGTGGAAGAATGGGGATGCACAATCTGCGGTCAGCTTCCAGATATTCCTTACAAGTCAGACAGGTTTGGCTTGGGGTTTACTTCGACTGCTCAGAAGGTTATGCGCCGTGCCCGTGATGGGGGGCCACCTGTGAAGATTACCAACCAAGGGATCAATGCGGTAGAAGACAATGAAGAGGATGACAACTTGGAAGATTGTATATTTCTAACTGTCAGCGGAGGACTGCGCAACTGGGAAGCCAGAGACTTTGTTCTGATAACTTTCATATCTCAGTAATTTATCTTTTACATTTCTGTTGGACTGTAATAATTCACAAACAATTCGCACTTTAAAAACCTTGTGTCTTACCCGAGGCACAATGGTCCATTTGTAAGGGTTTTTATTTCATCTACATATGTCATTCAATGAATCATGGCCGCTTTTTCATACATAAACCTTTTGTGCTCATTGTCTTTCTTTTACATTTTATTGTTTTAAGATGGTTATGCCCTTACACACATCCACACTCACAAATGCAGGTACCCTTCCATTCCGGATTCCATGGGTAACGATACTGCTATAGCCTTCAGTGACTCTGAAGATCTGATCTACCAAGCCGAATACGAAGGTGAGGAAGATTGTGAGGTGCCAGAGGAATTGGCCAGATTATTACAGCAAGGAGAAAGAGCAATTCAGCCTCACGAGGAGCAGTTGGATACAATCAACTTGGGAACTGAGGATGATAAAAAGGAAATCAAGATAGGTGCCAATCTAGAGTCGAGTGTCAAGGAGCGCCTAATTTAGTTATTGCATGATTATGTTGAGATCTTTGCCTGGTCATATGAAGACATGCTGGTACTCGATACAGACATCGTGGTACACCGTCTACCCACAAGAGAAGACTGTCCACCACTGAAACAAAAGGTTTGCCGCATGAGACCTAACATGTCAGAGAAGATCAAAGCAGAAGTCATGAAACAGTTCAATGCTGGATTTCTGGCTGTTACTTCTTATCCTCAATGGGTGGCCAACATTGTTCCCGTGCCTAAAAAGGACGTGTTGTACCCCAAAATTTGCCCTCCCATTTCCTCAACATTTTCTCATCACAAAACCCTTGGAGCTCAAGATCCAATTAGGGTTTCCTCTGCTCAAGACTTCTCCTTGCACTGTTGACCCAAATTAGGGTTTGTGTTTAAACAAAGATATTTTGACCTAAAATGCCTAAGATGACTTTCATGATTCATGTTGGACTCCCAAGTTTATCCATACCAAGTTTCAAGTCCTGATTCCAAATTTTGCCCAGTCAATTGGACAGTTGACCTAGAAATCAACTGTATTGGGGAAAAAGTCAACTGTGGCCAATTGACAGTCAAATCTCATGAAAATTGACCCACATCAACATTATGAACTCATATGAACCATTTGATCAAGTTTGGATCATAATTCCACAAGAAATTTGATAAAATCACCAAAAGGGCAAAATGGTCATTTTTAGGGTTTTGACTGCACAAAGGCAATTTTTGACTGTTTGACCTAGCCAATGGAAAACCAAGCTCACATATGGACTCAAGGACCCCATGGAATTATCTTGACATGCTCAACAAGTTCAAAAGATCCCAAATACACAAGATTGACAGTTGAATTTCCCAGTCAATTGATCAATTTTGACTGTATACTGAAAAGTCAAACTTTGACTTTTTGGTCAAAATCAAGTGTCAAGATTCATTTTTCATCAAAACATGCCAAATCATGAAACTTGTTCATCAAGAAATCAAGAATTTCAAATTAGGGTTTGAAATGAAGATTTTTCATAACTTAGAATTTTTCTAAGTTATGAAAAACCCTAATTTTTTCCTAACTTTGCCCCACTTTCTCACCAAGATTCATTTGGATTCAAGCAAAAGTCAAAACATGAAAGTTGTAGCCTATTGAAAAATCTACAACTTTGATTCACAAAGTTTTCCCAAAAGAAGCTTGTAGCTCAAGTTACAATTTTTGGAACAAGGGTACCAAACCATTCTTAACTTAGAGAAAATTTGACCTATTTTAGGCAAGCTTTTTACCTAACTTCAAGACCATTTTTCACATGCTTCCACTTGGAATTTCAATTTGCATTTCAAAGATGGATTGTAGCACACATTCCAAGCTTTCCAAAATGTCCAAGAACTCATCAAACAACCTTATGGTTAGAGAGAATCGAATTTGGCAATATGGGAAAAACTCACTTTTGATTTGGCCAAGTTACATGTTCATACATTTGTGCCATTTTGAATTCAGCATGCTTTCCTTGATTACAGGTCTTTTATCTCAATTACACTCCTTAATTTAATGCCAATACTTTGTGCCAAGGTGTTGTTCTATGAGTTTGGACATTGTATGCAAGTTTAATCCATTTTTAGATAAAGCATTATATCCATTTTGGAAAAGTTGCACTTTATGTCTAAAGCAAATCCAAGCAAGTACAGTTAAGATCTATTTGGCACAAGTTTATGGACTAATTTCACTAATCAAGACTAAGTTGTGCAACATAGATTGGGGGCCTCTACCTGTCTAGAACACCAACTTGCCATCTCTTGCTTAAAGTGTAAGAAACTTGCCATAACACATACCAACTCTCATCTCAGCTAACACAACCTTAAACAAACTTGTCAAACATATTCTAAACATCCATTCTAAGCTAGAACACGATCCAACCATCCCCAACACCCTCTCATTCACAGAATCACCATTGAACTGCCCAAAACAGGGCATCCCTGCAGTTTGAGTTCCATAGCTCAAACCTTCCATGCATTCTTGCTAAAAACACTTCAAACATATTCCATAATATCCATATAAACTATTCCAAACCTTGAACTGAGACTGTAACAGCCATAGCACCATTTGCCATTTCCATTTTTCTATCTTGCAGGTGGACTTCTGCAGCTTGATTTGGCACGATTCAAAACACACCAAGCATTGGAATAACATCACTACACTTCAGGCAAGCTGTACAAATCATCATCTTGCCCTGAAAGCTCCTCCATTGCAAGGCACGATTCCAACTGAACAGGTATATTCATGAAGTTCTATCTCTCAATATAGGCATTGTTAGCTTTAGGTTTGTGAAGAAAACATGTCACATTCATAGCCCTGAACATGCCCATGTAATTAGATTTCATTTATATTATGTATGCTTAGAGAATTTTAAGTCTGAACATTGAACAAAAACTAGGTCAGGAATTGGGGGAGAAGAAATTCTCTCTCATTTCTGAGAGTTAGATTGATTTCTTTATATGTCTGGAATCGTGGCTTCAAGCTCTACAGGTTTCATGTTGGAAGATTTGGCAAAAGATCAAGGAATTGGAAGATAGAAAACGCGTGTTTTCTTGAACAAAAATGTTCTGAGGTTGAAGATGACAGGATTCTGGGCTGGGCCTGTTTCCCTTTTCTTTTTGCACCATGTTTTCACTTTTACACCCCCTAGGCCCATTTTGTTTATTTTTATGACTTTTTGACTTTTTTCTTTTTTGTTCTGACTTATTTATTTTTTCTTATAATATTAAAAATATAAAAAATATTTTTTACACCATTTTCATATTTATTAGGTATTTATTTGTTTAGATTAATATTTGTACATAAATAAATATATAAACTTACTTTTGTTTGAAAAATACTAAAATAATGCAAACACATTTTATTTTCCATTTTTATTTTATTTTATCTTCTGAAAATATTTTATATAAAATATACTTTTTTTATAAATATTAAATATTATTATTTTTGTATATATAATATATATATTTAATAAATAATACAAATACACATATATATATATATATATTAATATATTTAGGTAAAATGCAAAATACATACATTTTATTTTTTATTAATATTTAACATAAAAAAAATACCTTTTTGACAAATATACTTCATTTTTATTTTATTTTTGTATATAATAAATAAATATTGTACATATTAAATAATTAATACTTTTACTTAATAAAATTAGGGTTTTGCCCTAAATATAAAAAACTCCAAAAAAATAATACTTTTTATTTTGTTTATTTGACATATAAAAATACTTTTTTATATACACATAAAAAGCCTTTTTGCATCTTGCATATTTATTTTATTTCCATTTAATTTGTGCAATCAATTATCTTGTAAATAATTCAATATTGATGTAATAGTTAGGTTTAAATTCCTTGTCAAAATACCCCCATTTGAACATTTATACCCCCCTTCCCATATATTGTGTTGTAATAGCTTAGTAATTTTATTTTTCGCACTTTAATGCTTTCTAAATATACCATGTTAGAATTAGGGTTTGTATGCGAACCAAAAACAACAAAAATAGTTTGACCTAATTTCAAGATAAACAAGCATGAAAATGGACAACACTTATCACACTTGCACCCCTAGGGTATTCCACTTGTTGCCTTCAATAAATGGGCCATATTGCATGTTAGGTCTCTTTGGGCAAAAACAAAACAAACAATCAAATGATCATAGTCCCTCGATGACGCTTTCGAAAGTTGCCTAAAAATAATCAAGCCCCTTAAAGAAAATTGCCCAAAGATACTTGGCACCATTGCAATTATGGTCTAAACGATGACCCGCGCCCGTCCCTTTCACATCCTAACATAAGATTGTCCACCAAATACAATGATGGAACAAACTTGTTAAAAGGGTTAAAACATGGCAATAATCTTTGAGAAATTTAGGAGTAGACAACCTCTTAGTTACTTGAATCAAACTTGCAAAACAAAACACTTGCCTATTTTTCTAAACCACACATCACTACACTTTCAAAAACAACTTTCAAAAACAAATGAAAACCTTTTCAAAAGACATACACCTTTGTATACATCCCAACATGGATCATTACAAAGGTTGCCACCACATTGGCCTCTTTTCAAAAACATTTTCAAACCCACACACAAAGCACCATTTCAAACAATTGAAAATTAAGGCAAGTTGATCTAAGCAAGTAACTAAGAGCCCATGGATAACCATGGATAGAAAGGGTGCTAATACCTTCCCTTTCTATAATCTACTCCCCGAACCCAAGAAAACATCTCAAAGGCTTTTTGCTGTGCTTTTTAACCTTTCCTTAGGATAAAATAAAAAGTCGGTGGCGACTCTTGCTCAACCGAAACATTTGCGAATACAAACGCAAAACCATAGTCAGTTCTCCCACCGTATCACAGGACGGAAAAGTAAGAATGTGCGTGGATTATAGAGATTTAAACAGGGCCAGCCCTAAAGATGACTTTCCACTTCCACACATCGACATCTTGGTCGACAACACAGCTCAACACAAAGTATTTTCTTTCATGGACGAATTCTCAGGCTATAACCAGATCAAAATGGCACCCGAAGACATGGAGAAAACTACTTTTGTCACACAGTGGGGTACGTTCTGCTACAAAGTGATATCATTCGGACTGAAGAATGTCGGGGCAACCTATGAACGTGCCATGGTAGCTTTGTTTCATGATATGATACATCATGAGATAGAGGTCTACGTAGATGACATGATAGCCCGATCACAAACTGAAGAAGAACACCTTGATCATTTGCAAAAGCTGTTTGTCAGATTGAAGGAGTACAAGCTAAGACTGAATCCAAACAAGTGTACATTTGGAGTCCGGTCTGGTAAACTCTTAGGTTTCATTGTCAGCAACAAAGGCATCGAGGTTGATCCTGCCAAAGTCAAAGCAATACAAGAAATGCTTGCTCCTCGCACTGAGAAGGAATTCAGAGGTTTTTTGGGATGCCTAAACTATATTGCTAGGTTCATTTCTCACCTAACGTCTACTTGTGAACCAATCTTCAAGCTGTTGAAGAAAGATCAAGTTGTCAGATGGAATGATGAATGTCAGACTGCTTTTGATAAAATAAAGGAGTATTTACTAGAACCTCTTGTCTTGATGCCACCCATCGAGGGAAGACCGCTAATCATGTATCTGACCGTCTTAGAGAATTCAATGGGGTGCGTACTGGGGCAGCATGATGAGTCTGGCCGAAAAGAGCACGCCATTTATTACCTAAGCAAAAAGTTACCGACTATGAAACCAGATATTCATTGCTCGAGAAAACTTGCTGCGCTTTGGTATGGGCTGCTCACCGGTTAAGGCTGTACATGTTGACTCATACCACTTTGCTGATATCTAAGATAGATCCGATAAAGTACATCTTTGAGAAGCCTGCTCTGTCTGGGAGGATAGCTAGATGGAAGATGATCTTAACAGAATATGACATACAGTACACGACCCGAAAAGCTATAAAGGGAAGTGTGCTAGCTGATCATCTGGCTCATCAAGCTGTAGAAGATTACCAGTCCATGAAGTTCGACTTCCCTGACGAAGACATCATGACATTGGACAACTGCGAAGAGATCAGACCATATGACGGACCTCAACAAGGATCCCGATGGACCCTGTACTTTGATGGGGCATCCAATGCACTTGGTAACGGTATCGGCGCTGTGCTTATATCTCCGGAAGGATGCCATACTCCTTTCACTGCCAGACTTTGCTTCAACTGTACGAACAACATGGCAGAGTACGAAGCATGCATCTTTGGTCTCAAGGCTGCCATAGACTTGGGAATCAAATCCTTAGATGTGTTTGGGGACTCAGCTTTGGTCATCAGTCAGATCAAAGGAGAGTGGGACACTAAGCATTCAAACCCCATCCCTTACAAAGAACATGTTTTGACATTGTTACCTCATTTCGAGCAGATTACCTTCGAGCACTTCCCGCGAGAAGAAAATCAGCTAGCAGATGCTCTAGCTACAATGTCATCTATGTTTAAACTTGATTGGGATAATGAGGCTCCCCAGATCTCCATCGAGCAGATGGATGAACCAGCACATTGTCACGAGATTAATACCGAAGAAGTAGTGGACCAGCCATGGTTTCATGAAGTCAAAAGGTATCTTTGAGACTCAAGAATATCCCGAAGGAGCTTCAGTCAATGACAAAAAGTTCTTAAGGAGATTCTCAGCTAAGTTCTTCCTAAGTAATGGCATCGTGTACAGGCGTAATCATGATTCTATTCTACTCCGTTGTGTGGACAAGATTGAAGCTGAAAAGATCATGGCTGAACTGCATCAAGGTACCTTTGGCACTCATTCTAGCGGGCATACGATGGCGAAGAAGATTATACGGGAAAGCTATTACTGGTCTACCATGGAAGCTGACTGCTATCAACACTCCTGGACCTGTCATAAGTGTCAAATCTATGCAGATAAGGTGCACGTGCCTCTTGTTCCTCTAAATGTCTTAACAGCTCCTTGGCCCTTCGCTATGTGGGGAATCGACATGATTGGAGAGATCAAGCCTACAACCTCCAATGGGCACCACTTCATTCTTGTGGCCATTGACTATTTCACCAAGTGGGTCGAAGCAACTTCCTTCACATCCGTTACTAAGAATGTTGTTGCCCACTTCATCAAGCAGAATCTTATTTTCCGGTACGGTATCCCCGAAAGGATCATCACTAATAACGGTACAAACCTTAACAATACCATGATCACCGCCTTGTGCGAGCAGTTCAAGATTCAACATCACAATTCATCACCCTATCGGCCAAAGATAAATGGTGCAATCGAAGCTGCTAACAAAAATATTAAAAAGATCATACAAAAGATGACAGTCACCTACAAGGACTGGCATGAGATGCTACCGTTTGCTCTCCACAAGTACCGTACCACGGCACGCACGTCAACTGGGGAAACACCCTATTCTTTGGTTTATGGCATGGGGGTTGTTATGCCTATCGAGGTTCAGATTCCCTCTTTGAGAATTATGAAAGATGCAGGTTTGAGTGAAGATGATTGGATCCAGACCCGACTTGATCAACTGAACTTAATTGACAAAAAGAGACTTACTGCTGTTTTCCATGGTCAGACGTATCAAAAGCGGATGATCAAGGCTTTCAATAAGAAAGTTAGACACCAAGTATATCAAGTTGGAGATTTAGTGATCAAGCGCATCATATTGCCACAAAGTGATCCCAGGGGAAAATGGACTCCTACCTATGAAGGACCATTTGTAATCAAGAACATCTTTTCTGGTGGGGCAATGATCTTAACCACCATGGACGGTGACGACCTGCCACATCCTGCGAACGCAGACATAGTCAAAAGATATTACGCATAAGAGACCCGCTAGGTTGACACACCTAGGCAAAACAAGGGCATCCCGGCGAACCAAAAGGTTCGGGAAAAAATTAGGGATAAAATAAAACAAATTTGTACACCCGGCAAGTTGAAAACTCGAAAGGGCGACTTGGGCAAAAAAGGGTTTCTCGGTGGACTGAAAACCCGAAAGGGCGGTCCAAGCAAAAGTTAGGGAATCAAAGCGTATGACTATGTCTCGTCGGATCACTTTAAGGACAATCTCTTCACTGACAAATGATGAGCTTCTGATCAATTCAATCATCTTTGGACGAAGCAACAGATGGACAAGATATTCAGAGATACGGAGGCTATAGCTGAATGGGAACCCCATGGGATTTTTACACATAGCTATCTTTCTTGGTATAAATTTTTCTTACTTTTATGACACCATCCTCTTACTAGGATGTCTGTCTCCTTTGTACAAAATACTTATTCAAAGTGAATACCAAGATATCTCTTTCAAAGTACAGAAAACTATTTTCCTTTTTCTTTACACTTGTGTTTTTATTTGCAAAAACGTCCAATGATTCATTAATGAACATATGCATTTGAACATAATTACTGTTTACAAATAAACAAGGTGGAAAAGAACAATTACTGACAGGTTGAAAGGATAGGAAAACGTCTTTAGGCTATTCCATGAGCAACCCCTACAGTGCATCATTTGAATCCCCAGTGGAGCAAAAACTTCAAATTCTTAATCCCCAGCGGAGCTGAAATTTCCAACTACCAATCCCCAGCGGAGCTGAAATTTCCAACTACAGATCCCCAGCGGAGCCAAAACTTCAAACTACCGATTCCCAGCGGAAACCATCCAAATTTCCCAGCAAGTTATCTTGAAATTTGAAAATCAACCAGATATCAGTTAACTTTTATCTCTCCCCAACCTAGGATAACTCCCCAGTAAAGTGGCAGACAACCCAAACTCCTGGAGCTACTCCCCAGCAGTAAGCCTTCTTCCCCGTAGAGCTTTCATTGCTCCCCAACAGAATGAAGATTCTCTTTATTATTTCCCTGCAAAAGTCATCATAGTTTTCTTTATTCCCCAGCGGAATAAGGATTCCCATTGTGTAATCCCCGGTATAAGTCATCAAATTCTCTGGATTCCCCAAGCGGATTACTCAAGCAGTATGGCATTGTTCGCAACAGAATTTTTTGGTCAATACTCCAATTTCAAGACATGAAGGATCCCTATATCCCCAGAGAAGTCGCCAAGGATTTCTTATCCTCAGCAATCAAGGATTTTTAATCCCCAACAGTCACCAAGGATTTCTTATCCTCAGTAGTCAAGGATTTATTTTCCCCGGCAGCAATCAAGGATTTATTTTCCTCAGCAATACAGTACATCAACTTACATGCGCATACATTACATCCATATATCATAAACATTGGTAAAGTACATATATTGCATCATATATTTCATGCATCATAACTTTGTGTTTCAACTAACATTTTACCCTTTTCAGGATAAGATTAACAGTTACCATTGACAATGTTCAAAGATTTCAGACACAGTACAGATACACTCCAGACGCGAAAGTCATTCTGTTACTCATTCAGATCTCAACTTAAGACACAGTACAAATACGCTCCAGACAAGGATGCCATTCTGTCACTCATCCAGATTCAACTTCAGATATAGTGCGGATACGCTCTAGATACGGTTGCCATTCTTTCACTCAGACTACAGTTCAGATACACTCCCAACACGGAAGTCATTCTGTCACTTATTCAGAGTCTAGTTCAGATACAGTTCAGATACACTCCAGACACGAAAGTTATTATGTTACTCATTCAGATTTCAAGAATAGATACGCTCCAGACACGAAAGCCATTCTGTTACTTATTCAGACTTCAACACCCAGATACAGTACAGATACACTCCAAACACAGATGCTATTCTGTTTCTCATTCTGATTTCAAGTCTCCAGATACAACTCAGATACGTTCCAGACGCGAACACCATTCCGATACTTATTCTTCTGACTTACAACTTACAATTCAGCAAACATTCTTGGATGGCATCTACAAGCCCATCTCCAAAAAGATTCTATCACCTCTCCAAATGGCATCTTTAAGCCATTTCCCTCAACTACACTTCGTCGAGTGCAAATTTATGGGCACTCTAGTGTCCAATCATCTTTTACCTTCGAGTCACGAATGACAAAGCTCACCAATCTAACTCTTCAGGTTCAAGAAGATTGAATAGGGGCAGCTGTTATACCCCAAAATTTGCCCTCTCATTTATCAAGATTTTTCTCACAAGACTTCTTGGACTCAAGACAAGATTAGGGTTTGGTTAGCTCAAGACATCATCTTGCACTGATAACCCAAAATTAGGGTTTGAGTTTGCACAAGGATTTTTGTACCACCAATGCTTCATGTGACTTTCATACACCATTTTGGGCCCCTAAGATTGCTCATGTTAAGTTTCAAGCCTTGAATCACATTTTTGCTTAGCCAATTGGATAGTTGACCTAAAAATCAGTTGTATTGGGGAAAAAGTCAACCATGGCCAATTTACAGTCAAACTTCATAATTTTTGATCCACAACAACATTTTAGACTCATATGTACCATTTGATCAAGTTTGGATCACAACTCCTCAAGAAATTTGATCAAATCATCAAAAGGGCAAAATGGTCAAAATTAGGGTTTTGACTGAGAAAGGGCAATTTCTGATTTTTAACCTAGCCAATGACCAATTGAGTTCAAACATGATTTCAAGGGTTAAATGGCATCATCTTGACCTAATCACATAGTTCAAAAGATCTCAAGTTCATTGGATTGACAGATGAATTTTGCAGTCAATTGATCAAAAGTCAACTGTACATTAAAAAGTCAAACTTTGACTTTTTGGTCAAAATCAAGTGCCAAAGGTCATAATTCATCAAGATATGTCAAAATATGAAACTTGTTCACCAAGAAAACCAATTTTGAAAATTAGGGTTTTGAATTTGAAAATTTTCATAACTTAGAATTTTTCTAAGTATGGAAATTTTCTTATTTTTTCCCAACTTTTCACCAATTTTACACCATGATGCATTTTGATTCAAAGAAAAATTCCAACATGAAAGTTGTAGTACTCCATGAAATATAAAACTTTTCTTCACATACTTTTCCAAAAAGATGCTTGGATCTCAAGTTATGAATTTGTGAATATAGGTCCTTGAACTAAATAACTTATTGAAAATTTGCCCTAATTTAGGTAGTTTTTTTATCCAACTTCATGGACATTTTTCACCTAGTTCCAAGAGGTGTCTCAAAATGCATTTCAAAGATGGATTATAGAGCACATTGCAAGCTTTCCAAAATGTCCAAGAACTCTCCAAGATCATTTTTGGTTAGAGATAATCGAAGAGGAGAAGTTGGCATTTTATCACTTTTGTTCAAGCCATTTTTACATGAGATCAAGTTGCAAATCAGATCTATGTTGATTGTACCTTGCTTTACAGGTATTAAACTCATTATACACTCCATAATTAAATGCAAATTCATAAGATAAAGGCTTTATCTTGGCTTTTGGAGCATTGTACAAGAGATAATTCCATCAATGGCATAAAGGTTACAATGCCATTTTCATAAAGGTGAGATTTTGCAACTTTACAAATCTTGAGCCTTGGACCTGTCCCTTTGATGCAAACATTTTCCACAGGTCTCAAGCAATGTATAACAACTCTTATCAGCCCTTGAGGTAGCCAGTACAAGCATGTTGCATTTGTCATTTCACTTTTGTAGGTGTTTAGTTATTGGCATGCATTTTTGGTAAAACCAGGTGTGTGAATGTCATGACTAATGTCATAACATTCTGATTTATTAGGTACTGGTTTATTAGGTACCTTTGCAGAAAAATAGTGGCATACAGGTACTGCTGTTTATGAGTGTGTATCTGAGCATTTTGCAAAAAGATCACATTTATGGTCTTCTCAATAAACAGGAATTCTGATGTCATAACAAATGTTAAGACATCCAGTACTGATCTAACAGTAGTGCAGTTTGGTTAATTCTGAGATTTTTCAGGAAGTTGGCTCATTCCTTCCAGAACAGAATCTCCCGCTGTCTCTGGGTTAACCTAGCTCAACCCTAAACTGGTTGATAAAGTCTTGTGACCAAGTCTTATGGTTAAACCTAATTAACCCTAGCTTTTTGTGGAAACCCTAACTGAAGAAACAGCTGCTATATATTCAACAGGTCTGCTGTTTGGAAAATATCTTTTTGGACTGAAGATCAATCAGAAACTGTATAGTTTTAACTGCTGTAATCCAAGCAATTATCATTGTGATAAGTGACTTGGAATAGGTTTTGTTTGTAAGGGTTTTTGTACCACTCAAAGCTTTGAAGCAAGAGTGTTTTGTGTCTCTTGACTAAAGCTTTGAAGCAAAGTCAAGTTAGGTTTATGTATCACTCAAAGCTGTGAAGCAAGAGTGTTTGTGTTACTTGATTAAAAAGCTGTGAAGCATAATCAAGTGTATGTTTTGAAGAGTGTCTTCATTAATTCATTAGTCAATTGTTTTAAGTATCACTGCTGTGATTGAGGGGGAGTGAGTAGGAACTCAGGTTTAAGTAGAACTTAGATTGAAGTTGCATTGGGTAGGTCTTAAGTGAAGGAGATAAACTGGTTGGTTTATTCCTGAATTAATATCTCTTATAGTGGATTTCCTCCCTGGCTTGGTAGCCCCCAGAGTAGGTGTTGTTTCACACTGAACTGGGTAAACAATTGACTGTGTTCTTTACTGTTTTTGTATTTACTGTCTTATAGAAAGTCAGATACGGTGTCATAACATTGACTGTGACATTGAGTATCTGCAGCCAGAATTTCAATTGGCATCAGAGCAGGCACCCTGCCTGTATTACTGGGTGAGATCTAGGGATATCACTTTCTGGCACTATGGACAAAGAAGGAGTTTTTGGAAATAGACTACCCATTCTGGATGGAACAAATTATGACTACTGGAAACCTCGTATGATTGTCTTCTTAAAATCTCTGGACAAAAAGGCTTGGAGAGCTGCTGACAAAGGATGGAACCATCCCACCATAACTGAGAAAGATGGGACAATCAGTCTGAAGCCTGAGGAATAATGGAGTAAAGAAGAAGATGAGTTAGCCCTGGGAAATTCCAAAGCTTTAAATGCCTTGTTCAATGGAATTGATAGAAACATATTCAGACTAGTACATCAATATGAACTGGCCAAGGAAGTTTGGGACACTCTCAAAACTACCCATGAGGGCACTTCCAAAGTAAAAATGTCAAGGCTTCAGATGCTGACTACCAAGTTTGAGAATCTAAAAATGATGGAAGATGAAACCATTCATGAGTTTCACATGAACATCTTGGAGATTTCCAACACCTCAGGAGCATTGGGAGAAAAGATGTCAGAAGAAAAACTGGTGAAAAAGATTCTCAGATCCTTGCCTAAAAGATTTGCAATGAAGGTAACTGCTATAGAGGAAGCCCAGGATATCAGCAAGTTGAAAGTGGATGAACTCATTGGGTCTCTTCAGACTTTTGAGATGGGGATCACTGAAAATGTTGACAAAAAGAACAAGAGCATAGCACTTGTATCCAACACTGAAGATGAAAACAAGGAGGATGAAGAAGAAAATATTTCAGAAGCTATAGCCATGCTTGGAAGACAATTCAACAAACTCATCAAAAGAATATATCCAAAGTCAAGGTCTAATGTTCATAACATCCCATCTGACATTGACAGTTCCAGCAGAAGACCAAGGTCAGAAGAGAAGGGAAATCAAGGCAGAGGAATTCAATGCCATGGTTGTGAAGGATATGTGCATATTCGAGCTGAATGTCCTACCTTTCTTAAGAAACAAAAGCAAGGAATGACTGTTACCTGGTCTGACTGTGATTCAGAAAGTAATTCTGAAGAAGAATCTGCCAAACTAGTTACTGCACTAACTGGTGTTTGTTCCTCTGAAAGTGACACTAGTGATGAGGAAGTGACATTTGAAGAACTGGCTGATACTTACAAGAAATTGTGTATCAGAAGTGTTGAAGTCTGTGTGCAGAATGAGAAACAAACAAAACTCATCATAAAGCTGGAGGCTGAAAAAAGGGCAGACCTTGAAACTATAAGTCATCTAGAAGGGGAAGTTCAAATGCTGAACTCAAAACTGAACCAGATGACCAAATCTGTCAAGATGCTGACAAATGGAACTGACAAATTGGAAGAAATCCTTCAGGTTGGACAAAATATGAGAAACAAGTCTGGACTAGGATTTATGGAAGCAAAGAAACCTGGTGTAGACAAGAAGATCAGGTCTGATAAACAAAGGTCAAAGCAGATGTCACAACATAACACTCGACATCGGGAACAGAAAAATATGAAGAAAAAGTACCAAAGATGGAGATGTCACCATTGTGGGAGGTTTGGTCACATAAAGCCTTTCTGCTTCAGATTGTATGGATACCCTAATCAGAACCCAGGTGTCAAACCTAAGGCTAACAGGGTACCACATACTCCTCAATGGAAGAAAAAGGATACTGCCCTGATAGCCCACACTTCCCTGAGAGTCTCTGCAAATGAAGACTTGTACTTTGACAGTGGGTGTTCTAAGCACATGACTGGAATCAAAAACCTTCTCAATAATGTTAAATCTCACACCACTAGTTATGTGACCTTTGGAGATGGTGCTAGAGGTGAAATCAAAGGAGTTGGTAATTTGGACTGCCCTGGAGTTCCAAATCTGAATGAAGTACTATTGGTAAAAGGCATGACTGCTAATCTCATTAGTATCAGTCAATTGTGTAATCATGGATTCAAGGTCAATTTCTCAAAATCTGAATGTCTTGTAATAAATGAAAAATAAGAAGTTGTAATGAAAGGAGTCAGATCTAAAGACAACTGTTACTTGTGGGAGCCTGAGAACACTAATTTCTCCACTGTGTGTTCTATTGCCAAAGAAGAAAAAGAGGTGAAACTGTGGCACCAAAAACTTGGCCACCTTCATCTAAGAGGAATGAAAAGGATTATCTCCATGGAGGCAGTCAGAGGGATTCCAAGACTGCAAATTGATGAAGGGAGAGTTTGTGGTGAATGTCAGGTTGGCAAGCAGACTAGGATGTCACATCCAAAGTCAAGACATCTGACCACCTCTAAAGTTCTAGAACTTCTTCATATGGATCTGATGGGACCAATGCAGGTGGAAAGTCTTGGTGGAAAAAGATATGCCTATGTTGTTGTGGATGATTTTTCCAGATTCACCTGGATTAACTTCATTAGGGAAAAATCTGATGTATTTGAAGTTTTTAAAGAACTGTGCAAAAGAATTCAAAGAGAAAAAGAAGGGTGTATTGTCAGAATCAGAAGTGATCATGGCAAGGAATTTGAAAACAATAAGTTCGATGAGTTCTGTTCCTCAGAAGGAATTAGTCATGAATTTTCTTCTCCTATAACTCCTCAGCAAAATGGAGTTGTGGAAAGGAAAAACAGGACCATACAGGAATCTTCCAGAGCAATGATACATGCCAAAAGACTTCCTATGTATTTTTGGGCTGAAGCTATGAATACAACCTGCTATGTCCATAACAGGGTCACCTTGAGAAAGGGAACCTCATCCACCATATATGAACTCTGGAAAGGAAGAAAACCAACTGTGAAGTACTTCCATGTTTTTGATAGCAAATGCTATATTCTGGCAGATCGTGAACAAAGGAGAAAACTGGACCCTAAAAGTGATGAAGGCATATTTCTAGGATACTCCTCAAACAGCAGAGCTTATAGGGTATTCAACTCCAGGACCAAAGCCATGATGGAATCAATAAATGTCATAATTGATGATTATCATGAGGAAACAAATGTCCCTTGTAATGTTGAAACATTCTTTGAGACTTCAACTCAACAGAATGATCTACCCAACACCACCACAGCAGAATCTGAATCAAAGGAAGCTAGCAAAATCCCTTCCATCAGAATTCAGAAGGATCATCCAAAAGAGCTCATCATAGGAGATCCCAACAGTGGAGTCATTACAAGATCTAGAGAAATCATCTCGAACTCTTGCTTTGTGTCTAAAATTGAACCAAGAAATGCCAAGGAAGCTTTAACTGATGAATACTGGATTGGAGCAATGCAAGATGAATTGAACCAATTCAAGCAACATGAAGTTTGGGAGCTAGTTCCTAGACCTGAAGGAACAAACATAATTGGCACAAAATGGATTTTCAAGAACAAATCAGATGCTGAAGGAGTTGTCACGAGGAATAAGGCAAGACTTGTTGCTCAAGGATACACTCAAGTTGAAGGGGTTGATTTTGATGAAACCTTTGCTCCTGTAGCCAGGCTGGAATCAATCAGACTCCTATTGTCAATTGCTTGTCTCCTGAAGTTCAAGTTATTTCAGATGGATGTGAAAAGTGCCTTCCTAAATGGGTACTTGAATGAGGAAGCTTATGTGGAACAGCCTAAAGGCTTTGTGGATCCAAACCACCCTGATCATGTCTACAAATTGAGGAAAGCTCTATATGGCCTGAAACAAGCTCCTAGAGCATGGTATGACAGGTTAACAAAATTTCTCTCAGACAAAGGATACAGAAAAGGAGGCTTGGATGAAACCCTCTTTGTCAAAACTAAAGGAGGGAAGTTAATGGTAGCTCAAATATATGTTGATGACATAGTGTTTGGGGGAATGTCAAAACAAATGGTTAAACATTTTGCTGACCAGATGCAGGCTGAATTCGAAATGAGTCTCATGGGAGAACTGACTTATTTTCTTGGACTGCAAGTCTCACAGATGGAGGACTCAATCTTTCTATCTCAAAGCAAGTATGCAAAGAACATTGTAAAGAAGTTTGGTATGGAGAATGCCAGTCACAAAAGGACTCCTGCACCTACTCATTTAAAGCTATCCAAAGATTCAAATGGGGTTAAGGTTGACCAAAGTCTGTACAGAAGCATGATAGGAAGTTTGTTATACTTAACTGCCAGCAGACCTGACATTGATTTTGCAGTTGGAGTTTGTGCAAGATACCAAGCTGATCCTAAAGTCAGTCATATCAACCAAGTGAAGAGAATTTTGAAGTATGTGAGTGGAACTTACAACTATGGCTTGTTATATTCTCATGGCTGTGAACCAACTCTGACTGGTTATTGTGATGCTGATTGGGCTGGAAGTGCTGATGATAGAAAAAGCACCTCTGGTGGATGTTTCTTCTTAGGAAACAATCTGGTTTCCTGGTTTAGCAAGAAACAGAATTGTGTATCTCTCTCTACTACTGAAGCTGAATACGTTGCAGCTGGTAGTAGTTGTTCTCAAATGATCTGGATGAAACAGATGCTTACTGAGTATAATGTCACACAAGATGCTATGACATTGTACTGTGACAATCTGAGTACAATCAACATTTCCAAAAATCCTATTCAGCATAGTAGGGCCAAACATATTGACATAAGACATCACTTTATCAGAGACCTTGTAGAAGAGAAGACGATTAAACTGGAACATGTTGCCACTGAGCTACAGCTGGCTGACATTTTTACAAAGGCACTTGATGCAAATCAATTTGAAAACTTGAGGGGCAAGTTGGGTATTTGCCAACATGAGGAATTGTAGCAATTAATTTTGCTTAAAACAAGGGTTGAAGGAGTTATTTTTGCTAAGTCTATTTTGATTGGGTTAAACATATGCTTTCCCATTTCCTTCAAAATATTTAAGAATTTGAATAGACACTTATTTACCTCCTTCCCCTCTCGCCTCCGCATCAAAACCCAGTCTCTCAATCAGAATTTTCTCTCTAGTTGCTATTGGTCTTCTAAGACTATCAAAATGTCTCAAACATCATCATCATCCAATACGACTATTTCATCCTCTTCCTCTGATCAAGATTCTAGGGCAATCTCATCATGCTTAGATTCTGAAGTCCTGGAGATTGCTCCTCTTAGAGAAATGGAAACTAACCCCACCAAGGTCAAAGAGCTGAGAACAAGGCATGCAGGAAGGTCCCAAGCCACTGCTTCTGGTAATCCCTCTCATCCTTCTTCATCTGTTCCCTCTGAAATTGCAAATAGGGAAGGGTCAGCCTATGTACGTCAAGCAATAGCTAAACTTGTTACAAGAATTCTGAATGAGAACCACTTAGTTCCTGGCATTTCTGTTCCTTTAAATCAAGAAAGTTCAAATGCTGAAACAAATCCAGATGTCTCTAAGGATGTTGAGACACTAGACAAAGATAAGGATGCTGAAGCCCCAGTTGTTGACATGGACAAAGAGAAGAATGCTGATATTGCTCACAAGAAAAGGAAGAAGCCCGAACCTTCTGAGTCTGATGACAGTGCTTAAAGTTCAGTGGAGTTGGCAATCTTGCGGCTAGTTCCAGTTGATGCAAGTGTTTTGTGTTTTTTTCTTTTGCTGTCTTTATTTGGGATGACTGTATAACAATTAAGTACATGTATCTTTGGCCCATTTGTGGCTAAATAAGGGGAGATATTTTGTGGTTAATTACTTGATAGACACTATATTTTTCTGCAGTCACATTTATTCTGCTGCTATCTATTCTCTGATTGCTTAGGGGCTTTAGCCAAAAATCTGCCAAAGGGGGAGTTTGTAGGTGTTTAGTTATTGGCATGCATTTTTGGTAAAACCAGGTGTGTGAATGTCATGACTAATGTCATAACATTCTGATTTATTAGGTACTGGTTTATTAGGTACCTTTGCAGAAAAATAGTGGCATACAGGTACTGCTGTTTATGAGTGTGTATCTGAGCATTTTGCAAAAAGATCACATTTATGGTCTTCTCAGTAAACAGGAATTCTGATGTCATAACAAATGTTAAGACATCCAGTACTGATCTAACAGTAGTGCAGTTTGGTTAATTCTGAGATTTTTCAGGAAGTTGGCTCATTCCTTCCAGAACAGAATCTCCCGCTGTCTTTGGGTTAACCTAGCTCAACCCTAAACTGGTTGATAAAGTCTTGTGACCAAGTCTTATGGTTAAACCTAATTAACCCTAGCTTTTTGTGGAAACCCTAACTGAAGAAACAGCTGCTATATATTCAACATGTCTGCTATTTGGAAAATATCTTTTTGGACTGAAGATCAATCAGAAACTGTATAGTTTTAACTGCTGTAATCTAAGCAATTATCATTGTGATAAGTGACTTGGAATAGGTTTTGTTTGTAAGGGTTTTTGTACCACTCAAAGCTTTGAAGCAAGAGTGTTTTGTGTCTCTTGACTAAAGCTTTGAAGCAAAGTCAAGTTAGGTTTATGTATCACTCAAAGCTGTGAAGCAAGAGTGTTTGTGTTACTTGATTAAAAAGCTGTGAAGCATAATCAAGTGTATGTTTTGAAGAGTGTCTTCATTAATTCATTAGTCAATTGTTTTAAGTATCACTGCTGTGATTGAGGGGGAGTGAGTAGGAACTCAGGTTTAAGTAGAACTTAGATTGAAGTTACATTGGGTAGGTCTTAAGTGAAGGAGATAAACTGGTTGGTTTATTCCTGAATTAATATCTCTTATAGTGGATTTCCTCCCTGGCTTGGTAACCCCCAGAGTAGGTGTTGTTTCACACTGAATTGGGTAAACAATTGACTGTGTTCTTTACTGTTTTTGTATTTACTGTCTTATAGAAAGTCAGATACGATGTCATAACATTGACTGTGACATTGAGTATCTGCAGCCAGAATTTCAACTTTACTTAAAATACAAGAAAGGTTGCAAAAGATGCTAAAACTTGTACAGCTAGTAAGGATTGACCTTTGTGTCATTTCTATACAAATATAGAAAGTTATCACAATGCAAAACACGATTGACTTGCATCCAAAACACTCCCAAACTGAAAAAACTCCAAAATTCTGCCAAACATACAGATTTCTGCAAAACCATAGCAAACTCATTTTTTGCTCGTGCACTTTGTGGCTTGACACTTGAAACATATTATCCATATCATATCAAAGCTATCCAAGCCCTTACCCTGCATCTGTAAGCCCTGTTTCAGCCATTGCCATTTTCAAACTTGGAGCTTGCAACTTGACTTGTGCAGAAAGTTCTGGCCATCCACAAAGCAAGCTAGGCATTGGAATAGTTTGAAGGAAGTTCAAGGAAGCTCACACGATCCTCAGGCCTCCCTCAAAGTCCCCACATTGTCATATCCAAATCCAACTGAAGGAGGTATTTTTCTCAAACTCTATCTCTGTATTTAGGCATCCTCAAGCCACGACTTGTGAAGAAAAGATGTAATCTATAACATAATGAAGCTATACATATGCATACTTTTCATTTATATTAACTATGTTGTGAGAATTTGAAGCTTGAAGTTCATGAAAAAATTAGGTCACGAATTAGGGCCATCAAAATTCTCCTTGATCTTTTAGATTTAGGTTACAAATTTTATATGGTTAGAATCGTGAGCTCAAATGCCACAAGTTTCATGTTACAAGTTTTTGTTTTTGTGCAAGCATTTGAGAGTTGCAGGTTGAGATGAAACGCGTGCGAAGGAGAAGACAGAGGACAGGGATGAAGCAGCCTTGGGATTTTTGGCGCGCCTGGCCTTTTTGTTTTTGCTTTTCACCCCCCCTGAATTACTTTTGCACCCCCTGACTATTTTCTTATATTTTTGCATTTTTCTTACATATTTTATATTTATTACTTGCATTTATTTTTTCTAATGATGAAAAATACCCAAAAATAATTTATTTATTTTCACATTTTTATTTTATTTTATTATTATTTTTTGCATAAAAATAAATAGAATAGAAATCATTTTCTTAAAATAACTTGTAAATAATAAAGAATACTACATTTTTTTATTATATTATTTATAATCAAATATTTATTTCCATATATATTTATTTTTAATATTTGCACAAAATATTATTTATTATTTTCTTGTACAAAAATGGATAAAATATTAATATAGAACATATATTTTCTTTAATAAAAAAAATTAGGGTTTCCCCCTTTCAAAAATAATAATATTATTTTTCCTTATTTTCTAGGGTTAGTTAATTTATTTTCTCATACCTTAAACAAATACAAAACATTTTTATACATAAATACATTTGCATTGCATTTTAATATTTGTATATTTATTTAATTTCGCACAATATTCAATTTGGTATTTTCAAAACAATCCTTGCTATTTTCAAAAACAAGCACACACATTTCAAAACATTTTTAAAACATCTTACAAAACATTGACACATTTTTCAAAAGACAAACATCTTTGTATACATTCTTACGAACGAGAATCATTATAAAGATTGCCTAAACGAATGGCCTCTTTTCAAAATACTTTCAAAAACACACCAAGCACCAAGCACCATTTCAAACAATTTCAAAGCAAAGCAAGTGATCTAAACAAGTAACTAAGTTCCCATGGAAAACCCTGGATGAAAAGGGTGCTAGCACCTTCCCTTTTCATAATCTACCCCCCGAACTCAAGAAAACATCTCAAAGGTCTTTCCTGTGCTTTTTTACCTTTCCTTTTGGATAAAAGAAAAGTCGGTGGTGACTCTTGCTAACCACAACATTTGCAAACACAAAGGCAAAATCTCAAGTCAGTTCTCCCACCATATCACACAGGGAATTGGTGGATATGTTTCTTGGGACTTTATCTGGTCCATTCTTTAATCATTTGATCGGTAACTCGTCATTGGGTTTCACCAAGCTGATTCTGACTGGAGAAAGAGTAGAAGCTGGGATCCTGAGTGGTAAGATCCAGAAAAATACCTCTTCAAGTACAGAGAAGAAGTCATTTGGTGGCTAGAGGGAAGCCAATGTTGTGCACGGCCAGAAGAGGCATAGCAAGGCAGACTACCACCAATCTGTGGGGGCATTATTGATCTCTAATTCGGCACGCACACAACGACCACAAAAACGAAACAATCAGCCAAAGGGGGAAAGACCTCAAAGGCAGTTCACCCAAATCAACATGCCATTGTCACAAGCATTGCAGCACATGTTGAAGATGAATCTGATTACGGTGATAAACCCTCATCCGAACCCTGAGACTTCTTCTCCTAACTACAACCCAGATGCAAGTTGTGCTTATCATTATGGTAGCCCGGGGCACGATACTAACGATTGTTGGACGCTGAAATACAAGATTCAGAATATGATTGATGCCAAGGAGATCGAATTCGACCCTCCTGAGACTCCCAATGTGATCACTGATCCCTTGCCAAAACATGGCTAGGATTGAAAGAATTTTTGTTCATTTGAATTCTAAAGTTGTATTTTCTTTGCTTATTCAAACAATTATTGTTATGTCAAACTTTCTTGTTTCATTAATGCATTACACGTGTCTGTCTTGAATTAATTTTTTCATTATGCTTAAATTGCTTTATATTTCCTTTTCGTGATATTCAACTCTCGACTAAAAAACTGTAAGCCTTTAGAGGGAGGATGACGAAAATGATACCATGATCTTTACAGTATGCTTTTGAACGGACCCCACTGATTATGTACGGGCATTGTTTCAAATCCTAAACAGTGGAGTTATAAGGAAGATAATCCCTAGTTAACCCCTTTGAGCCAAAGAAGTAGGAGTTTTTCTTTTCACACAAATTAAAACCCTTAATCACAACCTGGGGGCAGGGTAGTTTTCTCAGTTAATCCAGGTGCACAATGAATGGCATCGAAGACATCCTTCCGAATCAGAAGACGGTGATGGTTCCCTATAATCGTCCAGACATGCAGTCATTATCTCTCGAAATAAAATCCCATTAAGTCAAAACCTATGAAGAAGACTTAAGAAAAGAACTGGGGCATCTCGCTGACTGTAATCACAAAAGAAACAGTTCAGGAAAAAAACAGGGATAATAAAATCAAAAAAGAAAGAGGTCCTACAAACCCTCAACAAAAAAGAAATGACTGCCTATTCAAAATAAATTGTCAGTATCCGAACCATCACCGGAACATCAAGGACAATATTCCAGAACCCAACTGGGGTTCTAAATGCACAATTAGCTGAGTTTAAGATCGAAGAACATCACGAAGAACAGGTGGGTACAAATAAAATTTGAGCCTTTATCCTTTGTTTCTTAAACCGTGAACCAGACCATGTTATAACCCTTAAAAGTCCTAGCTGAAGCATGGGTTAGATCGAAAACATACTGTTACAAAAGGTATCCTGACTCCTGAAGGTCCGTTACAAATCCTGAGTTGACATCACATTTTACAAAATTTGCTTGTTTTACTGAAAAATGCATTTTCAAAAATTTCAAGACAGATGTAAGCTTTGCATTCTTAAAATAACATTGTTTGCATATGATTATTTGTTCAAACAGCAGAGAAATTTGCACGACGAATATCTAGTGAACAAAAACCTTCTCAATAAAAAGGATCACCTCAAATGGAAAAACACTTCCAACCAAGGGGAACGACATGATCATTGTCCATCATCTGGGGCAGTCAAATCAAGATTCAAGGAATCTCAAAGATGCCAAATAGCCAGGGGCAAATCTTCATCTGAATCACTTGGGGCAGTGGACATGAATTCCAGCAACGAATCCTGTACGATCAAACGAACATCTTCTGGTAATATGGCAACACAACACTACCGATAGTGACAACTTCCTAAACCCTGAGAGCATGGACATAGTAAAAAAATACTGCTGTTGTACCCCAAAATTTTCCCTCCCATATTCCTCAAGATTTGTCAAGAATAATCTTCAAATTACTCAAGATTGCTCAAGGGTTGTACAGTCAAATCATCTCCTAAGACAGCTGAAATTAGGGTTTTGGTTCTTTCAAGGAATTTGGGGTTTTCAATGGTTCAATCAAGTCTCAAGGGCCTATATACATTCTCAAGCATCTACATGCCAAGTTTCAAGACTCACAGTGCCAGTTTGCACAATCAAAAGCTCCACTTGATCTACAGTCAACTGCAAGGGCAAAATGGTCATTTTGCAGTCAAAAGTCAGAATTTTTGGTCAACATCTTATTTTGAGTTCACAATCATCATTTGATCAAGTCTTGATCATGGTTCCTCAAGAATAGCTCAAAAATTATCAAGGTGCAAAAAGTTACTATTTTTGGACAGTAGAAAAGTCAACTGTATCTTGACCAGGGCATAACTTTTTCATGGTTTGTCAGAAAAATTCCATCCAATGCTCATTTTGAAGGGGATTCAATCTCTTACAATCCATCTTCACACTCCAAGTTCAAGAAATGCTCTCACAAAAGTTACCAATTTTTACATTATAGGTCAATTTCAAAAGTCAACAAATGTACACTTTGAGTCAAAGGCCATAACTTGAGATTGGTAAATCCAAATGACATGGGACCAAAGTAATTGGTTAGAGGACTTCAAGAGCTTTCCAAAATGTCCAAGAACATGGTCATATGATTAAAATTGAGCAAGTTGTGCATTGGAGAAGTTGGGAAATTTTTATGAATTTGCAAAAGTCAACTTTGCTCAAAACACATTATTTTTGCTAATGGGCCTCAAATCTCTTCTTGAAACTTCACCCATGGCCTATACACGACCCATCAAGCTTAATTGAATTTATTTTCTTATTTTTATTGATTAATTGGATTTTTAATTGATATTAATTCATTTAATCAATTTAAATTGTAGGAAAATACAAGATTTGGTTTTTAAATCTTTTTGTGAAGCAAATATGACCTAAAAAATGCTGGAAAATTCGTGCACAAGTCAAAGATATCAAAAAATTCAAAATTGGCAAGTTTGTTCAATCATGAAAATCAAGAATATTTGATTTTTCAATCAAGGATTCAATCATCAATGCAATGGATATTGGCCCAGCTTCTTGACCTAATTTGTTTGCCATATACATAAGCAAGCTAACCCTGACCTAATGGACGTGAAAAAGATGCAGAAAAAACCATAGCCAATTCAAGAAATTCCAAGAAAATTGAAAACTGATTTTTGCATTCTAGGCTAATTCAGGGTGTTTTGACCATTCTAATACATTGCAGGAGTTCCCAGGAACGTTTTGCAATCAAACTCAGGCATTAAAACTCAAAGAATCGTCATCTACAGAACCACGGTTTGCATTTTTGATTCATAATCGTATATCTTGATTCATGTGTATTTAACACGTTTTCATGATTGTTTTGCATTGCTAGGAACCATACGAAGCTAATGGTATAATTTAATTGAGCTATAACGTCCTGAATCAAAAGATGCCATGATCAAAATTCTAGGGTTCTTGAGCTTTCAATTAGGGCTTTCTGAACCAGGCAAAATTAGGACTCATAAGATACATGGCTGAACTCGTGTGGCCAAGACGAACAAGCCCAATACCTCTCGAAATATTTATGTGTACTGTGGTGCTAATCGCTATTTTTCCTTGCAGGGGTTAGTGGGGGTTAAAAACCCCCGTTATCTAATGTTAATTATACAGGAACGAACGAAGAAGATGATGAGGTGCTAGGACCTGGTTGGCTCATTTGAAAAAAGCGCGCGTTTTTGTTATAATTTCAGTATATTAATTTGTTTGCATATATAATCAATGCTTATTATTCCAATATCAATTGAGGCAGGTTGGTGGAGTAGTTGATGCGTTGGCCTGGAAGCACTGGGACCTGGGTTCGATTTCCAGGTCCCCCAAACGTTTATTTGTTCTTTTTCTTCAGGCGTTCTTGTGTGAGCTTTCAAAAGGTGATACACCATACATTCCATTCTCAGCACGCCATGTGTGTCCAAGCCAAGATCCAAAGGTCATGGGTGAAAGATCATCATGCTCCCTAGTCAATAAGCGTGCAGGGAATCCTGGAAAGTCAAAACAGGCTTGAGCATAATGGGCCACAAATTGCCAAAGACACCTCCTGACTTGGGCCAGCACCCCCTGGGTTATTCTTTTTTTTCTCTTTTATATTTTCCATTTAATTACTATTAATAATTATTATTATTACTTAATTTAACCCAATTATTTTTCTTATAATAAAATCAGAAAACTAAAAATATAATATTTTATTATTATTATTTATTAAAATTAATTTCACCCTTTTATTATTTTTGTAAATAAATATAATTAACTAATTTAGTTTAATTAGGATAATTCTAACTTTTTTGCAATAATTTAAAATCAACATAGAATTAGAGTTCTTGACAACTTTTAATCATTTTTTTAATTTATTTCCTTGAAACATAAAAAAACAAAAATATTTCTTTTTATTAATTAATTAGTTTTAGGTTTAATTTAACTTAATTCATGAATAATAAAAACTATTTCTTTCTCAAAAAAGGGTCAAAACCCTAAAACATTCCGATTCAATTTTTTCTCGTGCATATTATTTTTTATTCCAATTATGTAATTGTTCCGAGGATGTAATAGCCTTAATTAGGATCTTTTTATCGCTTTCATTTATTTTCCGCAATTTACTTTTCAAAGGGTTTGTTTTTGGCGATATAAATACCCGACGCCTTGTAATAGCTTAGTTTATTTTCTGCAATTATTAACTGCTAGATGTATGCTAACTAGGCTATGCATGTCAAGATATATCTTAAATTAAAATCAATCGTAGCTCACCATAACATGTACAAAGATAACATAACTGAAACCTGACACACTCGCACATGCCACTCCTAGGGTACGCCTCACTTGGTTGCCTCGACGTGGTCATTGAGTATAGGGTGTTTTAGAGGTCTCCCTCCTATCTAAAGATCAAAGTTTCCTCGAAACGGTTGCCTCGATAAAAAATGATCTAAGACATTAGGGTTACCGCTAAGGCGTCCTACTATTGCTTTGGTGACCACATGTCCCATATAATGAAATTGACCCGAAACTCCAACGACGGTGCTACCTACTTCTCAATAGTGGGATAATACTGTCTAAAGGACATTTACACAGCTTAATTTCTTTTGAGTAGGTAGAGGTTCTCAGGTACTTGCTCTTTCAAAGCAAAAATACTTTTCGCACCTACACTTTTCTGACAAAAGTTTTCAAACAACACTTCATACACTCTCGAGGACAGACACAAGAGTTAAATCAAAGTTTTCAAACAAACTTTTTCAAAACCCACAAACACAAGAAAAGCAAAACATTTTTGAAAACATAGTGAGCAAGTACCTAAGAGCCCGTGGATAACCACAGATAGAAAGGGTGCTAACACCTTCCCTTTCTATAATCTACCTCCCGAACCCGAGAAACATCTCGAAAAGGAATTTTGTTGTGCTTTTGTCCTTTCCTTGTTGGAGAAAATAAAAGACGGTGGCGACTCTTGCTTACCGCGACATTTTGCAAAACGCAAACGCGAACCAGCATTCCAAAACAGTCAGTTCTGTTCCCACCGATCACAGAACTGGCGACTCTGCTGGGGACTTTTTATAAGTAAGGTGTACCTTAGGATAAGATCACTTATGTTTTCAATTGTATGCATGTATGCTTTAATTTTATGGGCTTGTATTGGAGTTTTATAGATCCTAACCCGGATCTGGGGAATACCCTTTAGGTAAGTAGCAATAAATTGTGAGGGACCTGTCCGGCGTAGACCGACACGGGTGAAGCAGTAGCTACATTGGTGTGACACCTTGGTCTGTACCGATATCCCTTGTGTCGGAACGAGGAGAATATGGGTCTTCTGAGGAGTCATTAAGCACCAACTGACCTTAGAACCTTAAATTGACCAACTTGGCCATAGAACAGTAGTAGTATGCTACACTCATTGAGACTAAACTCTCGTGATGGTTCCGGCCACAAGAAAAGGTTGCCAAACTGGAATTATGACCGATTGAGGGTAGTCAGTGATATTGAGATCCTCTAGAACCCGGTTACTATTTTTTAGGACAGGTCTTAACCAACTGAAACTGAAAGAGGGTAGTACCTAAACTTCATGCTGGCCTGAAATCTAAGGGCTCTCTTGTATTACTTGTGTGCCTTTACCATGTTTGCCTTTTGTGAATACTTGTGGTGTGCCTTTATCATAACATCATAACATCATAACATTGCATGCATCCAGCATAGGGACTAACCCATTTCAAGGATCTCAAGGGTTTGTGATGCAGGTCATGAGGAACCAAATGTCTAGCAAGGGGCAAAGGGGATTTATTTTCCTCTAGCCAAGGTTGTTTGGAGATCAAGACATGATAACTTGAGTCAGGGGCTATGACCCACTCGATATGGTGAGCTTGACTCTTAAAGAAGGATTTTCAGCAACATGAAGTTCCTTCAATCAAGCTGCAAAATTCAATTTCTAACAAGTTTCTTTGTTTACCCCGCGAGATCCTTGAAAACATTGCATGCATAAATCATACGCATTTCATTTCATCATATGCATAACAGGTACCCTTTTTACAGGTCACTTATCTTCTTCGCTGTTTATTTCAGCAATCATCATGTCTACCGAACCTTCCACTGAACAAGCTATCAAGGCCCTCCAGGCCCAGAACGCCCAGTTCCAAGAGTTGGTTATGAGCCTAGCCAAGGGTCAATAGGAGTTGAAGACCCTGATTCTTAAGAAGAAGAAGAAGAGGACCGTCTTGTTCAACACTGGACGCAGATTTGGGAATGGACTGCAAAATGAGGTTGAGCTGACTACCTCATCTGTAGGGAAAGACAACCCATAAGAGAGAAGGGTTCCTAGTCCCGTAGTCTCCGACAAAGAGACGGATTATGATGAGGAACAGTATCCTCCTGCTGAGGATAGGTATAAACAGTTGGAGGACCGCTTGAGTGCCATGGAGATACAGAATGTACCCGGGTTGGACTTTGGAGACCTAGGCTTATCCTCTGGGGTGGTGATTCCCCATAAGTTCAAGGCACCTGCTTTTGCCAAATATGACAGAGCCTCCTGCCCAAAGCTGCACCTCCGGTCGTATGTAAGGAAGATCCAGCCTTACACTACTGACAAGAATTTGTGGATCCATTTCCTTCAGGATAGTCTTTCAGGGACTCAACTCGAATGGTTCTACCAGCTGGATGGGGCCAGTATCCGCAACTGTGAAGATTTGGCCACTGCGTTCTATAAGCAGTATCAATATAATTCCGACCTTGCTCCTACGCGTACCCAACTCCAGGGTATGTCACTAGGGACGGGTGAAGGATTTAAAGAATATGCTCAAAAGTGGAGAGACCTTGCTGGAAGGGTGCAACCACCTCTAACTGACCATGAACTGGTGGATATGTTCTTGGGGACCCTATTTGGTCCATTCTTCAACCATTTGATTGGAAATTCTTCAGCCGGGTTTACAGACCTTATCTTGACTGGTGAGAGAATTGAAGTTGGTATCAAGTCTGGGAAGATACAGAAGGGTGCCTCCTCGAGCACTGAGAAGAAATCGTTCAAGAAGGAATCTAGTGCTGTCTATGGTTCAAGGAGACCAAACAGATCTGAGCACCGCCAAGATGTCAACGCGGTGGTTATTTCAAGACCTGCCAGTGCTCCTCAGCATCACAACCAACAAAGGGGTGAGAGACCTAGAAGGCAGTTCACTCGACTCAATATGACCTTGTCCCAGATATTGCCACAGTTACTGTCAACCAATTTGGTAACTCTTAGGGAAGCCCCAAAGAATCCCAACACTACTTCTCCAAAGTATAACCCCAACGCCCGTTGCGCTTATCATTCTGAGAGCCCGGGGCATAATACGGATGATTGCTGGACTTTAAAGAATAAGGTTCAGGACCTGATCGATGAAAAAGAGGTTGAGTTCGAGGCACCCGAGAGGCCTAATGTTGTGACCGCTCCCATGCCCAAGCATGGAGTAAATGCTATTAGGGATAATGATAACGTGGAGGAATCTGAATTCGACAGCTGGATCTACCCTACGACCAACGGTGGACCAAACAACTGGACAGCGAAAGACTTCGTCCCTATTACTTTTGTGACTCAGTAATGAACTCCTTTCTTTTGAATTTGTAACAGACAATATTGTGAAACTTTATGGCCCTGTGTCTTACCCGGGGCACCGTGGCTTCATTTGTGAGGGCTTTTTTGTGTCATTTTCATATATCATTAATAAAAGCATTGGACGTTTTTGCATTTCAAATTTTGCGCTCCTTGTCTTTCTTTATTATATATTGCAAAACAGCTATTTACACACACTCACATATACAGGTCCCAATCCACTCTGGATCTCACTGGTAACGACTCTGCTACTGTCAGTTATGACTTCGAAAATCCGATCAACTTAGCCGAAGACGAAGGTGAAGATGATTGCGAAGTGCCTGGTGAGCTTGCAAGGCTGCTACTTCAGGAAGAGAGGGCCATTCAGCCACATGAAGAGCTAGTGGAAACGGTAAATCTGGGTACTGAGACAGACATGAAGGAAGTCAAGATCGGTGCAAACCTGGAGTTTAGTGTGAAACAATGGTTGATTCAGATGCTGCATGACTACGTGGAAATCTTTGCCTGGTCTTACAAAGATATGCCTGGTTTGGATAGTGACATCGTGGTTCATCACCTGCCTACCAAGGAAGAATGCCCTCCGGTAAAACAGAAGGTCCGCCGTATGCGTCCAGAGCTGTCCGAGAAAATCAAGGCTGAGGTTATGAAGCAATTTGACGCCGGTTTCCTAGCAGTAACTTCTTACCCTCAGTGGGTTGCCAATGTGGTTCCAGTGCCGAAAAAGGACGGTAAGGTCCGAATGTGTGTTGACTACAGAGATTTGAACAGGGCGAGCCCTAAGGATGACTTCCCTCTGCCTCACATCGACGTTCTGGTTGATAACACTGCTCAGCATAAAGTATTCTCCTTCATGGACGGGTTCTCCGATTATAATCAAATCAAGATGGCTCCTGAAGACATGGAGAAGACCACTTTTGTTACTCAGTGGGGTACCTTTTGCTACAAGGTCATGCCGTTTGGGTTGAAAAATGCTGGGGCAACATATCAGCGTGCCATGGTTGCTTTGTTTCATGATATGATCCATCATGAGATCGAAGTATACGTCGACGATATGATTGCAAGGTCCCAAACTGAGGAGGAACACCTTGACAATTTACAGAAGCTGTTTGACCGGTTGAAGTTGTACAAGCTGAGACTAAACCCGAACAAGTGCACCTTCAGGGTTAGATCTGGAAAGCTACTAGGTTTCGTCGTGAGGGACAAAGGTATTCAAGTGGACCCTGCCAAAGTGAAAGCCATACAAGAGATGCCAGTTCCCAAGACAGAGAAAAAGGTCAGAGGCTTCCTAGGACGGTTGAACTACATTGCCCGATTCATCTTGCACCTAACTGCTACTTGTGAGCCAGTCTTCAAGCTACTGAAGAAATATCAAGTAGTACGTTGGAATGATGAATGTCAGGCCGCTTTCGAAAGAATCAAAGAGTATCTCCAAGAGCCACCTATCCTTATGCCACTGGTTGAAGGGATACCTCTAATCTTATACTTGACAGTACTGGACAACTCAATGGGGTGTGTGCTAGGTCAGCATGACGAGTCTGGCCGAAAAGAGCATGCTATTTATTACCTTAGCAAAAATTTTACCGACTGTGAGACCCGATACTCACTGCTCAAGAAAACTTGCTACGCTTTGGTATGGGCTGCTCGCCGGCTGAGACAGTATATGTTGACTCACACCACTTTGTTGATTTCAAAGATGGATCCAATCAAGTACATCTTCGAAAAGCCCGCCTTGTCCGGAAGAATAGCAAGATAGCAGATGATCTTGACTGAATATGACATCCAGTACACGACTCAAAAAGCAATCAAGGGAAGTGTATTGGCAGATCATTTGGCACATCGGGCAGTGGACGATTACCAGTCTATGAACTTTGAATTTCCAGACGAGAATATCATGGTAGTAACTGATTGCGAGATACCTGGACCGGATGAAGGACCCGAGGAAGGATCTCGATGGTCTATGCACTTTGATGGAGCCTTAAACGCTTTGGGTAATGGTATTGGCGCTGTGATCATATCTCCTAAAGGCTCTCATACTCCGCTCACCTCCCGACTATGTTTCAACTGCACCAACAACATGGCAGAGTATGAAGCATGCATCATGGGTCTTCGAGCTGCAATTGACCTAAGGATCAAGTTTCTGAGTGTCTTCGTAGATTCCGCTCTCGTGATCAGTCAGATCAAAGGAGAATGGGATACGAAACACCCAAATCTTATTCCCTACAAGGAGTATGTATTGACGTTGCTTCCCCATTTCGAGGAGATAACCTTTGAACATTTCCCAAGAGAGGAGAATCAGTTGGCGGACGCGCTAGCTACGATGTCTTCTATGTTCAAAGTCAAATGGGACAACGAGGCTCCCCTGATCATTATTTGGAAATTGGATGAACCTGCACATTGCTGTGATCTTGAGACCGAAGAGGTAACAGAAAAGCCGTGGTATCATGAAGTGAAGAGGTACCTTGAAGCTCAAGAGTACCTCGAGGGCGCGTCTGTTAATGACAAGAAGTTTCTGAGAAGGTTCGCGGCAAAGTTCTTCCTCAGCAATGACATTCTTTACAAACGTAACCACGATTCCACCTTACTGCGTTGTGTGGATAAAGCTGAAGCAGAAAGGATCATGGAAGAGCTGCATGAAGGTACCTTCGGAACTCATTCCAGTGGACATACCATGGCAAAGAAAATCCTCCGGGCAGGATATTACTGGTCCACAATGGAAGCCGAATGTTATCAGCATTCTCGGACATGTCACAAGTGCCAGATCTATGCTGATAAGGTGCAAATTCCTCCAGTTCCGTTGAACGTCTTGACAGCGCCTTGGCCTTTTGCAATGTGGGACATTGATATGATCGGCGAAATCAGACCTACGACATCCAACGGGCATCGTTTCATCCTGGTAGCAATTGATTACTTTAAGAAATGGGTTGAAGCAGCTTCCTTCGCCACAGTAACCAGGAACGTCGTGGCACGGTTCATTCGGCACAACCTGATCTGTCGATACGGTGTACCAGAGAGGATTATTACGGATAATGGTACCAATCTTAACAACAAGATGATCACTGAGCTCTGCGAGCAATTCAAGATACAACACCACAACTCTTCTCCCTATCGGCGAAGATGAATGGGGCTGTAGAAGCAGCTAATAAAAACATCAAGAAGATAGTGCAGAAGATGACAGTGACCTACAAAGATTGGCATAAAATGTTACCATTTGCTCTTCATGGGTACCGTACCTCAGCACGGACGTCAACATGGGCAACACCCTACTCCTTGGTATATGGCATGGAGGCAGTCTTGCCCATTGAAGTTCAGATACCCTCTCTTCGGATCATGAAGGGTGCAGGTTTGAGCGAAGACGACTGGATCCAGACCCGGCTTGATCAATTAAACCTAATCGACGAAAAGAGACTCACTGCTATTTTTCATGGTCAGACGTACCAAAAACAGATGATCAAGGCATTTAACAAGAAAGTCAGAAGACAAGAGTATCAAGTCGGAGACCTGGTAATTAAGCGCATCATTCTACCTCAAGGTGATCCCAGGGGAAAATGGACCCCTACGTACGAAGGGCCATTTGTGGTTAAGAACATCTTCTCAGGAGGAGCAATGATTCTAACCACCATGGATGGTGACGACCTTCCTCACCCCGCCAATGCAGACATAGTGAAAAGATACTACGCATGATTAAGGACCCGCTAGGCCGACTGGCCTAGGCAAAAATATGGGCTTCCCGGTGAACCAAAAGGGTTCAGGAAAAAATAAGGGATGAAATGAAAAAATCTGTACACCCGGCAAGTCGAAAACCTGAAAAGGCGGCTTGGGCAAAAATGGGTATCCCGGTGGACTGAAAACCCGAAAGGGCGGTCCAGGCAAAAGTTAGGGATAAGCGTAACACTATGTCTCATTGGATCACCCTGCATCCAGACTTCAGTATCGACTATCAGGCTCGGACGGCACCAATCAATCAGCTTCATCTCCAACTAAGCAGCAAAGTGATGAGACGCTTGAAGATATAAGGGCAATAGCAGAGTTGGAACCCAGTGGGATTTTTCACATAGCTGTTTTGTTTTCACAAATTGTATAAACTCTATTTTGTTCGGCGGCGTCCTCTTACTAGGACGTCAGCCTCTTGTACAAAAACGCCTATTTACAGGAAAAGTTCAAAATCAATACAAGCTCATTTTCAGACAAATTGCAAATTGTTTTTCCTTTATCTGTTTTGTTTTGCAAAGAACGTCCAATGTTCATGTTTGATATATGCATTTGACATTAATTGCTGATCATAAATATTTGCATGCGAAACAAAGGACTAATTACGGGTGATATCAGAAGTAGGGGCAATAAGAATTGTCTAAGCAATCTAGTTACTCTGTCCACCAAGGTACCAAGGTAAGTTCAGCTGAAGAATGTGATCAAGATACCTTCACTCCCCAAGCAGAGTTAGTCTACCATCAGCCCGAAAAAGTTGGGTATCCCCAGTAAGTCTTAATATTTCCCAGCGGAGTATACAGATTTTCCTCAGCAAGTATCCCCGGAAGTCTTAATATTCCTCGACAGAATATAATAATGTTCCCCGGCGGAATACAAGATACCCCCAGTGGAGCCATTTCCCAGCGCAGTCTAAAAAAGCTTCCCCGCCAGAGTTGAATTATCTCCCCAATAGATTCTGGAAGCTTGTCCCCTGCAGAGTACAAATGTATCTCCCCAGCCATATTCAGAGGTTACCCCCACCAGAGTCTAACTGGGTTATCCTCAACAAGTTTCAACGGAAAGATCATCCTCAACAAAGTTCTTCCTATCCCCAGCGGAGTTCAAAATCCCCAACAGAGCTTATCAACGGAATCCCCAGCGGAGTTATCGTTAAAATCTCAGCAGAACATCTCTTCCCCACAGAGTAATTCCCCGCAGAGTAATCTCTTCACCAGGTTTATTCCCCAACGGAGCCATCTTCTCCTACAGGTTTATTCACACAATCATCTTTGTTCATCATCCCCAGCGGAAGCAAAGAATTCAACGTCATTCTCCAGCAGCTATCCGGGATTTATTTTCCCCAGCTAAAACATCACATCTTCATACATCATGATACATGCACATACGCATCATATCATACGATCTCATTTATGTTGAGAACATCATTGCTTGATCCATATCATGCATTGCATATGACTGACCTTTACCTTTCAGGAAAGACGCAGTTAGATTCTCAAATACAGTCAAAAGAGTCAAAGGAGACAAATCTAGTCAAAGGAGACAAATCGAGTCAAAGGAGACAAATCCAGTCAAGGGAGACAAATCCAGTCAAAGGAGACAAAGCTAGTCAATGGAGACAAAACCAGTTAAATTGATTCCTAAAGATTTTTCTGATACTAATCCCGTCAATAGAGACAAAATCAGTTAAATAGATTCCTAAAGATTTTTCTGAGGCAAAGCCAGTCAATGGAGACAAAATCAGTTAAATCGATTCCTAAAGATTTTCTGAGGCGAAGCCAGTCAATGGAGACAAAACCAGTTAAATCGATTCCTAAAGATTTTTCTGAAACCCGTCAATAGAGACAACACCTGTCAATAGAGATAACACCCGTCAATAGAGACAACACCCGTCAATAGAGACAACATCCGTCAACAGAGACAACCCGTCAATGAAGACAACCCGTCAACGAAGACAAAACTACCTACCAACAATCTCCAGGTGGCATCTATAAGCCCATCCTCCTGTCCATCATCTCTCCAAATGGCATCTGTAAGCACATTCCCGACATCACATTGCTGATACTACGCCATGCGAGTGCAAAATTCTGGGCACTTTAGTGTTCAATCATCTTCCACCTTCGGATCACGAAAGGCACGCAAGCCAATCTACATCCTCAAGTTTAAGAAGATTGAACAGGGGAAACTGTTGTACCCCAAAATTTTACCTCCCATATTCCTCAAGATTTGTCAAGAATAATCTTCAAATTACTCAAGATTGCTCAAGGGTTGTACAGTCAAATCATCTCCTAAGACAGCTGAAATTAGGGTTTTGGTTCTTTCAAGGAATTTGGGGTTTTCAATGGTTCAATCAAGTCTCAAGGGCCTATATACATTCTCAAGCATCTACATGCCAAGTTTCAAGACTCACAGTGCCAGTTTGCACAATCAAAAGCTCCACTTGATCTACAGTCAACTGCAAGGGCAAAATGGTCATTTTGCAGTCAAAAGTCAGAATTTTTGGTCAACATCTTATTTTGAGTTCACAATCATCATTTGGTCAAGTCTTGATCATGGTTCCTCAAGAATAGCTCAAAAATCATCAAGGTGCAAAAAGTTACTATTTTTGGACAGCAGAAAAGTCAACTGTATCTTGACCAGGGCATAACTTTTTCATGGTTTGTCAGAAAAATTCCATCTAATGCTCATTTTGAAGGGGATGAAATCCCCTACAATCCATCTTCACACTCCAAGTTCAATAAATGCTCTCACAAAAAGTTACCAATTTTTACATTATAGGTCAATTTCAAAAGTCAACAAATGTACACTTTGAGTCAAAGGCCATTACTTGAGATTGGTAAATCCAAATGACATGGGACCAAAGGCATTGGTTAGAGGACTTCAAGAGATTTCCAAAATGTCCAAGAACATGGTCATATGATTAAAATTGAGCAAGTTGTGCATTGGAGAAGTTGGGAAATTTTTATGAATTTGCAAAAGTCAACTTTGCTCAAAACACCTTATTTTTGCTAATGGGCCTCAAATCTCTTCATGAAACTTCATCCATGGCCTATACACGACCCATCAAGCTTAATTGAATTTATTTTCTTATTTTTATTGATTAATTGGATTTTTAATTGATATTAATTCATTTAATCAATTTAAATTGTAGGAAAATACAAGATTTGGTTTTTAAATCTTTTTGTGAAGCAAATATGACCTAAAAAATGCTGGAATTTCGTGCAGAAGTCAAAGATATCAAAAAATCCAAAATTGGCAAGTTTGTTCAATCATGAAAATCAAGAATATTTGATTTTTCAATCAAGGATTCAATCATCAATGCAATGGATATTGGCCCAGCTTCTTGACCTAATTTGTTTGCCATATACATAAGCAAGCTAACCCTGACCAAATGGACATGAAAAAGCTGCAGAAAAAACCATAGCCAATTCAAGAAATTCCAAGAAAATTGAAAACTGATTTTTGCATTCTAGGCTAATTCAAGGTGTTTTGACCATTCTAATACATTGCAGGAGTTCCCAGGAACGTTTTGCAATCAAACTCAGGCATTAAAACTCAAAGAATTGTCATCTACAGAACCACGGTTTGCATTTTTTATTCATAATTGTATATCTTGATTCATGTGCATTTAACACGTTTTCATGATTGTTTTGCATTGCTAGGAACCATACGAAGCTAATGGTATAATTTAATTGAGTTATAACGTCCTGAATCAAAAGATGCCATGATCAAAATTCTAGGGTTCTTGAGCTTTCAATTAGGGCTTTCTGAACCAGGCAAAATTAGGACTCATAAGATACATGACTGAACTCGTGTGGCCAAGACGAACAAGCCCAATACCTCGCGAAATATTTATATGTACTGTGGTGCTAATCGCTATTTTTCCTTGCAGGGGTTAGTGGGGGTTAAAAACCCCCGCTATCCAATGTTAATTATACAGGAACGAACGAAGAAGATGATGAGGTGTTAGCACCTGGTTGGCTCATTTGAAAAAAGCGCGCGTTTTTGTTATAATTTTAGTATATTAATTTGTTTGCATATATAATCAATGCTTATGATTCCAATATCAATTGAGGCAGGTTGGTGGAGTGGTTGATGCGTTGGACTGGAAGCACTGTGACCTGGGTTCGAATCCGAGGTCCCCCAAACGTTTATTTGTTCTTTTTCTTCAGGCGTTCTTGTGTGAGCTTTCAAAAGGTGGTACACCATACATTCCATTCTCAGCACGCCATGTGTGTCCAAGCCAAGATCCAGAGGTCATGGGTGAAAGATCATCATGCTCCCTAGTCAATGAGCGTGCAGGGAATCCTGGAAAGTCAAAACAGGCTTGAGCATAATGGGCCACAAATTGCCAAAGACACCTCCTGACTTGGGCCAGCACCCCCTGGGTTATTCTTTTTTTTTTCTCTTTTATATTTTCCATTTAGTTACTATTAATAATAATTATTATTACTTAATTTAACCCAATTATTTTTCTTATAATAAAATCAGAAAACTAAAAATATAATATTTTTTTATTATTATTTATTAAAATTAATTTCACCCTTTTATTATTTTTGTAAATAAATATAATTAACTAATTTAGTTTAATTAGGATAATTCTAACTTTTTTGCAATAATTTAAAATCAACATAGAATTAGGGTTCTTGACAACTTTTAATCATTTTTATTTATTTATTTATTTCCTTGAAACATAAAAAACCAAAAATATTTCTTTTTATTAATTAATTAGTTTTAGGTTTAATTTAACTTAATTCATGAATAATAAAAACTCTTTCTTTCTCAAAAAAGGGTCAAAACCCTAAAACATTCCGATTCAATTTTTTCTCGCGCATATTATTTTTTATTCCAATTATGTAATTGTTCCGAGGATGTAATAACCTTAATTAGGATCTTTTTATCGCTTTCATTTATTTTCCGCAATTTACTTTTCAAAGGGTTTGTTTTTGGCGATGTAAATACCCGACGCCTTGTAATAACTTAGTTTATTTTCCGCAATTATTAACTGCTAGATGTATGCTAACTAGGCTATGCATGTCAAGATATATCTTAAATTAAAATCAATCATAGCTCACCATAACATGTACAAAGATAACATAACTGAAACCTGACACACTCGCACATGCCACTCCTAGGGTACGCCTCACTTGGTTGCCTCGACGTGGTCATTGAGTATAGGGTGTTTTAGAGGTCGCCCTCCTGTCTAAAGATCAAAGTTGCCTCGATAAAAAATAATCTAAGACATTAGGGTTACCGCTAAGGCGTCCTACTATTGCTTTGGTGACCACATGTCCCATATAATCGAATTGACCCGAAACTCCAACGACGGTGCTACCTACTTCTAAATAGTGGGATAGTACTGTCTAAAGGACATTTACATAGCTTAATTTCTTTTGAGTAGGTATAGGTTCTCAGGTACTTGCTCTTTCAAAGCAAAAATACTTTTCGCACCTACACTTTTCTGACAAAAATTTTCAAACAACACTTCATACACTCTCGAGGACAGACGCAAGAGTTAAATCGAAGTTTTCAAACAAACTTTTTCAAAACCCACAAACACAAGAAAAGCAAAACATTTTTGAAAACAGTGAGAAAGTACCTAAGAGCCCGTGGATAACCACGGATAGAAAGGGTGCTAACACCTTCCCTTTCTATAATCTACCTCCCGAACCCGAGAAACATCTCGAAAAGGAATTTTGATGTGCTTTTGTCCTTTCCTTGTTGGAGAAAATAAAAGACGGTGGCGACTCTTGCTTATCGCGACATTTTGCAAAATGCAAACGCGAACCAGCATTCCAAAACAGTCAGTTCTATTCCCACCGATGACAACTGCGCATGAACAAAGACCCGTTAGGTTGACACACCTAGGCAAAACAAGGGCGTCCCGGCGAACCAAAAGGTTCGGGCAAAAACTAGGGATAAAAACAAAAAAAATTTGTACACCTGGAAGGTCGAAAATCTGAAAAGGCGGCTTGGGCAAAAGAGGGTATCCCGGTGGACTGAAAATCTAAAAAGATAGTCCAGGAAAAAGTTAGGGATTAAAGTGTACGACTATGTCCGGTCATCTCATCGCTTGCCTATCAGTAGAAGACTTATCATTCTGATCGGTAGTTACCAAGCACCTCATAAGTTGGGATGACACTCAATCCACAAGGCCTCCGCAGGCACTTTCTCCAGCAGGTACAAGGGCAAAAAAGTCTTGATGCGAAGTCATTGTAATATCCTCAGCATGCGTCCCAGTAACATTCACTCCCCGCAGAGTAAGAAAAGGACAGTGATGTTAGTTGTCCCGAATAGGACACAACTCTCCCCAACTGAGATTCGCAACTGCGAATGAGTCGGTAAGATTCTCCCCAAGCAGAGTTTATCTATCACCAGCACTAAAAGATTATCCCCAGTAGAGTCTGGAGGATTGTCCCCAGTAGAGTCTAAAAGATTATCCCCAGTGAAGTCGCCATTGGAAAATCATCCCCAGCGGAGTTCATTTCATTCACAAACAAAAACTCATTCCCCAACAGGTTTCGTTATCGCCAACAATGATAATTCATCCCCAGCCGAGGTCATTCCTCCAAATCGACAGATTCTATAGCAAAACATCTCCTCTCCACAGAGTCATTTCCTCGTCAATTTATTCCCCAAAGGAGTTATCCTCTCCTGCAGGTTTATTCTCACAATCATCTTCATTCACTATCCCCAGCGGAAACGAAGAATTCATCTCTTTTCTCCAGCAGCAAGCCGAGATTTATTTTCCCCAGCTAGCGAACATCAGAAAACATCACATGCCCATACATCATGACATATGCATAAGCATCATACAACACAATCTCATTTATTTTGAGAACATCATTGCCTGATACATATCATGCATTACATACAGCTAACCTTTACCTTTCAGGAAAGATACAATCAAATTCTCATAAAAGCAAGCTATGAAGCCCGGATTCTACCGGATAATAGTTTAATCCCCAACAAGCCATGAAACCCGGATGCGACCGGATAACAGCTTAGTTCCTTCTGAAGCCTGGATTACGACCGGATAGTAAGTTTAATCTCATCTCCCCGAGATGATTCCTCAGTAGAATAACAGATTAGTTCCTAAATTTCAACATAGATGATTCCACAGTAGAATAACGAACGAGTTCCTAAATTTCAACAGAGATGATTCCTTAGTAGAATAACGGATGAGTTCCTAAATTTCAGCAGAGACGTTTCCTCAGTAGAATAACGGACGAGTTCCTAAATTTCAACAGAGATGATTCCTCAGTAGAATAACGGATGAGTTCCTAAATTTCAAAAGAGATGATTCCTCAGTAGAATAACAGACGAGTTCCTAAATTTCAACAGAGATGATTCCTCAGTAGAATAACGGACGAGTTCCTAAATTTCAACAGAGATGATTCCTCAGTAGAATAACAGACGAGTTCCTAAATTTCAACAGAGATGATTCCTCAATAGAATAACTGATGAGTTCCTAAATTTCAACAGAGATGATTCCTCAGTAGAATAACGGATGAGTTCCTAAATTTCAATAGAGATGATTCCTTAATAGAATAACGGACGAGTTCCTTAATTTCAACAAAGATGATTCCTCAGTAGAATAATGGACAAGTTCCTAAATTTCAACAGAGATGATTCCTCAGTAGAATAACGGACGAGTTCCTAAATTTCAACATAGATGATTCCTCAGTAGAATAACAGACGAGTTCCTAAATTTCAACAGAGATGATTCCTCGGTAGAATAACGGACGAGTTCCTAAATTTCAACAGAGACGATTCCTCGGTAGAATAACGGACGAGTTCCTAAATTTCAACAGAGATGATTCCTCGGTAGAATAACGGACGAGTTCCTAAATTTCAACAGAGATGATTCCTCAGTAGAATAAAAGACGAGTTCCTAAATTTTAACAGAGACGATTCCTCGGTAGAATAACAGACGAGTTCCTAAATTTCAACATAGATGATTCCTCAGTAGAATAACGGATGAGTTCCTAAATTTCAACAGAGATGATTCCTCAGTAGAATAACAGACGAGTTCCTAAATTTCAACAGAGATGATTCCTCGGTAGAATAACGAACGAGTTCCTAAATTTCAACAGAGATGATTTCCCAGTAGAATAACGGACGACTGAAGCTCCTAGAATTCTATTTCTCTCAAGACAGAGATCAGCATTCCGCAGCGGAATCTTCCTCAACAACAGGTATACAAGCTCTCTCTAAGGAATCTCTTATGCGATCGACACTCCTTCGGATGGCATCTTTTAAGCCCATCCCCCGTCAACAATTTCCAAATGGCATCTATAAGCCCATTTCTGATATCGCAAGACAGACACCACTTCATGCGAGTGCAAATTTCTGGGCACTCTAGTGTTCAATCCTCTTCCACCTTCGGATCACGAAAGGCATGCAAGCCAATCTACATCCTCAGGTTTAAGAAGATTGAACAGGGGAAGTTGTTGTACCCCAAAATTTTCCCTCTCATGTTTTCAAAGGTCTTACCTTACATGGTTGGTCATAAACACTTGCCTAACGAAAATAAAGTTTTTTGAAGATGAACAAAGTGTCTTTCGATTGGCATCTGGGAAAATTCTTCGATTGGGTAACCAAAATCCTTTCATACAGGCTTGACTCACCAGTCTTCGATTGGGCATTTGGCACTCTTGGATCAGGTTTTGATTAGTAAGCTTCGGTTAGGTGTTTGGAACCCTTCGATCAAGCTTTGGTCCGCAAGTCTTCGATTGAGCGCTGGACCCCCTTCGACCAAGTCAATTTCATAATGCTTCGACTATGCATTAACTACTTCAGGCTTACCTTCGACTCACGAGGCAAGAATCTCCTACAAGTTTGTTTCGATTCACAAAGGAAAAGGCCCCTCAACTTGCCAGCACACCAGGCAAGAGGCTCATTCGAAGAACATGTAAATGACTCATTCGAAGAACATGTAAAGGTCCATTCGAAGAAGCATTCAAAGGGTCTATTCGAAGAACATGTAAAGGTCCATTCGAAGAAGCATTCAAAGGGTCTATTCGAAGAACATTCAAAAGGTCCATTTGAAGAAGCATTCAGAAGGTCCATTCGAAGGGTACATAAGAAGTCCATTCGAAGGAGGCAACTCAAGACCAATCGAAGAGCATGGCCTGAAGGCATTCGAAAATCAAAGGTGTCCAGGTTCATTCAAGATTCCAAAGAGACATGAATATATCAAAAAGGAAATCTTTTAATATGTCTGATTCTTGTCTCATGGCTTTAAAGGCCTGTTTAATTGGTTGTCTCTTGTCGTTACTGGACCATCATACTCCTATAAATACAAGGGCAAGCATACAGTGCCGAGGGGGGAAAAAAAGAAAAAAAAGGGGGACGACATTTTGAGATACGCTTCCCACAAACCCACCAAAGGTTGTCAACATTTTCATAAGTAATCCAAGCCAAAGCAACCTGTTGTACCCCAAAATTTCCCCTCCCATTTTTCACAGGAAATCACAACCCTAGGGTTTATTCAAACTTTCAAGAATGGCTCAGGAATCGATCAGACAGGTTTTCTCCTATGGCAGTAAATCAGGAAATAGGGTTTTTCTTGCATTTCTCAGAAGAAACTGAATTCTCAGAAATTCAATTAACTGTCAGATGTTTTCACGCTTTTTCAAGTTTACTGAAAGGTTACTGGTTGTTCTCAAGGCCTGTTTATCTATCACAAGAAATGGGAGTTGAGACTGTTATTTGGAACATTCAGGTTTTGTCTGATCCAGGTTAACCAGATAATGTGCGTCTGTTAAGACATTGGCTTGTTAATGAAATGAGACGTTTTCTGGTTTATGGAATGAACATTCGTTTTTGGAATATACAATGCGTGTTTATTTGGAATGCAGTGGCGAGATTGCACGATCATTGGAATTTAAGTTATCTGGATTGGAATTATTGGAATGCAGTTTCAATTATTTTAATCAGGAATCTTAAAGAATTAGTGAAGATGCGAAAAGAAAATTTCAAGTTATTGACAGTAGAAGATTTTAATGGATACCAGATTATCTCATAAAGACTTTTTCATTTATTTCAAAAAATGTTACAATACAGTTTATTATTTAAATGCTTTAAGTTGTGCAACTTATTGTATTTGAAAAGTAAATTGGTACATTTGTTTGAATATTTATCTCTAAGTTACAAAGAAAAATATAAGCCTAAGCTTCCATTGCTCCCATGCTCGCCACAAAGAATTTCTTGCTTCCTCTGCTTTGCCACCATCTAACTTGCGCTCACATGAAAGAAAGACAGAAAAAATTAGTACTGTTTAATTGAACATAAATAAGAATTTCAAAAAAAAGAAAGAAAAATGTTCATCATTAAAGTTTGTCGTTTGGAATCAGAGGGGCTATTTTTATTTCATCATGTTTTTATTTTTCTCTTTGCAAATCATAAGAAGATTGCTCTTCTTGGTTCACAAAGAGAAAAAAATGAAAAAATGCAAGCTAAAGAATGCAAGGCAAATGGTCCAACTGAAAACATATTCCAAACTGAATGTAACAAGGCCAAGCATTACAAACTAAACAATACAAGTACAAGACAAGTACAAGGCAGCAGCGTGGCAAATCAGACTGCAACAAAATGCAAGCAGTAAATGCCAAGCAAACTAAACAGTGCAGCAATAGCAAGGCCAAGCTAGACAATAGCAAAACAAGTACAAACAGCAGGCAAAAAGTACAAAGCATGGTAAACCAAATCACAAGCAAGCTTGTTGCAAAAGCCTATCATCATTTTCCAAGAATTGGGGCAAACTTTTCAGAAAAAGCAGAGAAAAAGCATAGTTGCTTTTATCATTGAGAAAGGAGAGAAAAAATATCACCTTTTTGTTGGGATTATACAGTTTTGCTAATCTGTCACAAGTTACAAAACAAAAGCAACTAAATATAATACCCAAAAAACTGCAAGAAGAAGGAGACAGTTTGGTCAAGCATAAAAAAGGGCTGGCAACTCTCTTCAAAAGGGCCTAAAAACTGCAACAGCATACAAAAAACCTCCAAACCTGTGAACTCATAAAAAAAAAAACAGTCCAACAACCTTCAAAACTGCAAGTTCAAAGTCAAAACATTTTACAAACTTCCAAAGCCTACAGAACCAAACTGCAAGAACAACAATCTCAAAACCTGTTAACAGTTCAAACTCAGTACTCAGAACCAAACTGCACAATTAGTTCAAAAGCCTTCAAACTGTAACCATCAAAAACATAACAATCCCTAAAGAGAAAAACCTGCATAATACCCCAAACCTGCAAAAGCCACAACTGTAACAACTTGTTAACAGTTCATACTCAGTTCCCAAAAGAACAAACTTCCAAAACCTGTGAACCAACTCTCACAAAAACTCCCAGCCTGTTAACCAAATATATCAAACCAAGCTGCAAAATATCCAAGTCCAAACAGTTACAACAAAACTGTAACAAACCATCAACTCAAAAATCCATTTTAACAATAACAAAACCATCAAAAACAATTTTCAAACTTCCAAATTGAAAAAACCATTTTCAAACAGGGCGTAACAAAAAACAAACAGTTTCCAAAACCTTTCCAACATCCCAATATCTCATCAACATCACCAAAATTGCATAACAGTTTCAAACAATAACTCTCCACAGCCTTCAATGACTCAGAACATTCAACAACACAGAAATAACAATCAATATCCAAAAAACTTACAAGAAATAACAAAGTCAGAGGTGGAGCAATATCACCAACAAGTTCAGATCAGAAGAACAAAATCATACCAAACAACAAACGAAGTTTCAACAATCATCATCATTAACCAACAACAAAGCAAAGTTTCAAAAAACAACAAATCATTATCCAACCAAGTCAGAAGAGAAGCAATAATCATCAATAAAGTTTCAGAATCAAAAATCATCATCAAAGTTTCAGAAGCAATAATCATCATCAAAGTTTCAAAATCAAAAATCATCATCAAAGTTTTAGAAACAACATCATCCTCATTCAGAAAACAGGATAGACAAAGAAAGGATTACCAAAGCTCACGCGTCCGTCATCATCATTTCTCCCCCTCCGTGTTCAGCTACCAAGGTGCATCAGCTCAAATCTCTATCCACTTCCATTTCACAAAAGTCCCAAAGGTACGTTTCTCCTCAAACCCTTTCCTGCATCTCAGTGAATACTAAAATTGATTAACGAAGCAAACATGAACAAAACGTACAAAAAAACTAACGAAACTGTTAAGCCAAAGAAAAACCGTACCTTTTCAAAAACTTTGAGAATCGTCTAGAGGGTGGAGAGTGAGAGATGTACCGGAAACGGAAACGGGGAGGGGAAGATCAGAGATGAATGAGTGAGAGAGAGATGAAGAGAGAACAAAGGGTACGGCGCCGCTGTGAGGAACACACACAAACCCTAATTTTCTGTTAACCCTAATCAAATGTTGCAAATTTAAGAATTGGGCCTATCCGCCCCCAAACCAGAAGCCCATATGCGCACCAGATCAGCCACCCCTCCCCTCTGCCTTGTGTTTTTGTTTCAACAACAACTTTCCTTTGGGCCAGTCCGTCCCCAAATCTTAAGCCCATTTCTTTTCTTCTCTTTTCTTTTCATTCATTTCTAATATTAATTTGTTTTATTTCCTTGTATTAATAATATGCTAACAATTATTTTTAAAACTTCATTTTTGTAAAATAAATTTGATTTTTCTTAATTAGTTTTATTTTAATCATTTTATTTTTAATATTTGTCTTACACTTAATAAAAATACCAAAAAACATTTAAATTAGTTTAATTAATTTTGCTTTCTTTAAACCTCTTTTAATTTAATAAAAGTACAAAACATAATAATAATAAAATTTTCTAATTTTTTTAGAATAGACTTTTATTTATCCTTTTTTAAGTAAATACATACATCTCATGCTTTGTTGATTTTATTTTGTCATAGCTTTGAATTGAATCGCGACAATTCGATTTGGTTGTAATATTTAGACTTTGATATTATTATGAGATTCATACCCATTTGTAATAATTGTACCCCCATTCCCGGATACTTTTGTAATAGCTTAGACTTTTAATTCCCGCAATTTATCGCTTTCAATATACTGTATAGTAATTAGGCATGTATGGCAAGATTCAAAAATCAGTCGCTAGATGACCTAATCCAAGAATAAATAACTTGAAATCAACACACTTCTCACACGTGCACCTCTAGGGTAACCTCGCTTGTTGCCTCGGAAATACAATCATGTCCCTTGAATATGCGACACTCTAGCAAATGACCCTTTGATAAACAAAGATCGTAGTCCCTCGATGACCCTCGATGTTGCCTTCGATAAAATGATCTCGTTCCTTACAAAATTGCTAGAGCGTCTCACAAGTTGCTCTCAATGGTTGTATGCAATGACCCGCGCCTGTCCCGTTTAACATCCAAACACAAGGTTGTTTACCAAATACAATGGTAAAACAACACTGTCAAAAGGGTTAAAAATGTGTAGGAAAGACTTTTTTGAGTAAGTAGGGTAGACAACTCCTAGTTGCTTGATCAAACTTGCAAACATCCTTGCTATTTTCAAAACACACAATTTCAAAACATTTCCCAAATCAAACTTTCAAACATTGAAACATCTTTTCAAAAGACAAACACCTTTGTAAAATGTTCAAACAAGAATTATTACAAAGGTTGCCTAGACAAGGCCTCTTTTCAAAACATTTTCAAAACCACACACAAATCACCATTTCAAACAATTGAAAAGCAAAAGCAAGTGATCTAAACAAGTAACTAAGAGCCCATGGATAACCATGGATGAAAAGGGTGCTTGCATATTCCCTTTTCATAATCTACCCCCCGAACCCAAGAAAACATCTCAAAGGTCTTTCCTGTGCTTTTTGACCTTTCCTTTGGATAAAATAAAAAGTCGGTGGCGACTCTTGCTAAACCGAAACATTTGCGAACACAAACGCAAAAACTCAAGTCAGTTCTCCCACCGTATCACACAACCCTTCAACAAAAGTATCCACGCCCAGAAATCCCAGATCGAAGGTACCCACATCCAGAAAGTGCCAAATCGAAGGTTCCAACTACTGGTAAGAGAGGGTAAAATATCAAACTTTGTATTTACATAACACAACCATATTTGTTATTTCATTCGATTTGTCATTCTAGACAGAATCAAAGGGCTTGGGTTTGGCACCCAGGTCATGTTTTTTTGTTGCTAACACTTGCTACAGATATAGCCTGAAAAGACCCAGCGCGCGCAGGATCGAAGGACCTGGGTTTCGATACCCAGGTCATGCGTTTTATTTTGCTAACATATTTTTGCAGATGCAGTGCCTCCACAGGTGATCCTTCAGGCCTTTCCAGCAACACCCTTCATAGAATCGAAAGGCAGCCTTCTTCCTCTGAATCGAAGCCCCCCATTTCTCTCTGCAGTCGAAGTTTACCCATATCCTTCCCAAACCCAATCTAAGGAGGCAGGAAAGGGTGCAAATCAAAGCTTGCCCCGTCAATTCTCAAGCCCAATCAAAGGCTACTCACACCCATTCCCTAGCTCAATCGAAAGAAGGCCAAAGAAGGGTGAATCGAACGAGTCCATGGCATGGATCGAAGAAGTCTTTTCTCTTCTTTATTTTTACTTTTTACTTGTCTTTCAATTTAGTTGTAATAGTTAATTAGGTCTTTACTTTTATCGCTTTATTTTCAAAGGGGTTTGTTTTTTGCTATGTAAATACCTGAAGCCTTGTAATAGCGTAGTTTAATTTTCGCATTTTAAATTCTGAAGGGGTGAAAAACACAAGAAGGGGGGGTTGAATTGTAAAACTGGAATCTTAAAGCAAATGACAAGGTATTTTTATCCTGGTTCGTTTGATCTCAAACTACTCCAGTCCACCCGTTCAAGGTGATTTCGCCTCTCTCCAACGAGGTCTTAATTCACTATATTCAACTGAATACAAATCTGCTTTAGCAACTGCTAAAACCTTCTTGATTCAAACCACAATCCGGTTTGTCAAGGCAACACTTTCTTACAAAGGTATAAGCAAATGTGTATGAATGTTTCTACAAAACTATATCACAACTGTGATGTTTACACAAATGAAGCTTAGAATACTAGGATGCTAAACGCTAATAAAGTATCAGAGTTTGTTGGTTTAGCAAAACTTGTAGAGTGAAGATTATTGTTCAGCTTTGTGCGTGTAGAGAGTTTGGAAGCATTAGCCGTGATAATCTTCAAAGCTTGGTTTATATAGCACTTTGAGAAGATGAACGTTGAAGCAAATATTCTTGATTCAATGCTATTAACAAGCTTTCCTTTTTGAGCAGATCTTGTCTAGAATGATGCCGTTGGTATTGATTAGCTTTCAATGCACAGTACCGTTGCTTCTTCAATGCACGATCTGGCTTGGCTCATTCTGATTCTGCTTCGCTGCTGATGAACTAATTTGTTTCTGTATCAGAGTGTTTTACGCGCAGTTCTGTTCATCAAGCTTCAGCATGTGCAAGCGTTGATCATCTGATCTTGACGTTCTGATTCAGCAACTTCTGATGCTGATGTGCAAACTCATATTCTGATGCTGAAAACGGGATCTTGCTTATTTTAATCAGCATATCTGCAAGTCAGAGCACAGTAATTTTAGGCAGCATATAATTCAATCATAAAATATTTAACTACTATATCTTTTCACTTTGTTATCATCAAAACTTAAGTATAGGGTACTAGATTCAAACATTGTTCTAACAATCTCCCCCTTTTTGATGATGACAAAAACTAGATATTTTAAATGAAAAATAACGTGAAAAGTTATCAGATCTATGTATCAGAATAAGAAGTACGGAGAAGTCAGAGTTAAGAGATACTCCCCCTGAGTTTGTTACTTCCCTTTGATATGTGTGTTCTTCAGAGTCAGATCTTTTTCTATCTTTGAGCATCAGATTATAAGTCTTTGACTTATCAGAAAGCAGAGCTTCAGAGCTTTTCCTGTCAGAGCTTTGCTTCGGATCAGAGTGTTAGGTCGATCAGATCTTCATATATCAGAACTTCATATTTGATCAGAGCAACATGAGCTTTTATATTTTGATCAGAGCTTCTAGTTCTTAGTCTTCATAGTGTTCAGAGCTTCCTTGTGCCTGTAGACTTAACAACAAAACAGAAAAACATTTCAAGTAATAGAGTTAGAATGTTTGAGAATTTCTGTCTAGTTAGCCGTTATTGATTTTAAATATCATTCTTGTTCTCCCCCTTTTTGTCAGCAATCAAAAAGTGTTAGTGATGTGCTAAAACAATTTAGATCAGAAAAACAAATTATATTGAAAATAGTTCATAGCAAAGAACATTACACAAGCACGGTCAAAACATAGTCAAAAGTACATCAGAAAATGAATAAAAATATAGAGAATGTCATGCATAAAAAAATTTCAAGGTTGTGGGGGCATGCGTGAGAACAGGCTTTCCAGCATTGCTTGAATCTTTTCAGAAGTTGCATTCTGCTTCTGAACCATGGTGACAACAGTATCAATCTTGTTGTCCTGGACATTCATTCTTGCTTCCATCTTCTGATCATTCTCTTCCATCCGCTGCTGTAGACGCAAGTCATTCAGCCTTAATTCTTCCAGAGCCTGCCTGTCCAAGGCAGCTTGAGAACTTTCAGCAGGAGGAAGCTTCTCAGAACTTTCAGCTACATCTTCTGCTGGATTTTCTTCTTGAAGAGTCTTGTCTTCTTCTGAAGGTTGCACCTGTGCAGCTTGCTCTTTCTCAGACCACGATTCAGAGTCCAGAGGGAGCACAACTTCTTGAGGCAGCTGACTCTCAACTTCCTTCAGCAGCTTGCTAAAGTTCTGTTGAGCCTGCTCATAGTTGACGTCCTGCAGCTTGAGTGCTTCAGAACGAACCCATACTCTGAACTGTGACCAGAGCTGATCAGAAGCAGCTGGGTCGATCATCCCGGGACAGACTTGCTTCAGAGAAGCAATCCACTGCAGCATACCTGTTTCAAAGTCCAAAATACCAGAGCCAACATCTAGTTGCTTTGGTTTGGGAATGGCCAATTTGTGTCTTAAATCAGCAAGACGTTCAAGACTTGTTAAGTCAATGAATGTTCTGCTGGGGTTTTCAGATGATTGGTTTTCAGAGGTGTGCTGAGGTGCTGTTTGTTTTGGTGGATGGTTATCAGAGTCAGAGGATATGTCTATTGGAGTGGTTGGAGTTTTTGGAGGTGTTGATTCCTCTGATGATGGTAACTGGGGTCTGACAATGGTGGTTCCACATGGCAACTGTATTGCCAGCGGTGAAGGTTGAGGTGAGTGGGGATCAGAATGATGAGGAGATGGGGTTTCATAGCGATGAAACTCTGTTTGAGGTGAGGGAGGATTATTTTCTGGTTGAGGAGGTGGAACTTCTGATTGCTCAGGGATCAGAGGTTCTTCTGTGATAGGTTGTTGTGATTGTGGTTCTGGTTCTTGTTCTGGTTCTGGTTGTGGTTCTGGATGTGGTTGAATTTCTGGTTCAGGTTGTGGAGGAGGAATATTTTGTGGTTCAGAATGAGGTTGAACAGAAGCATGTTCACGCTCAATATCAGCTAGCACTCTATCAAGTGCTGGTGTTGTGGAAACGGTTGGTTGTTGTTTGGAAATTTTAATGGGAATTTTAATTCTGGTTCTTCTGAGTTGTAAGGCCTCAGAAGGGTCTTCTGGTATGGTTTCATCAATAGTGGGGATTGGAATGGAAATTCTGTGAGAGGTTTGAGGCGGAGCAACAGATGTTGGAATAGTAGAGGAATTTGAAATAGGAGCAGCAGATGAATTACCTCGTTTCTTTGGAGTCTGGTGAGATGATCCTTCTGCTTTCCTCTTCTTTGACTTCTTCTGAGTCACTTCAGGTTGAACTTGACTCAGATCTTTGATCTTCAGCTTTGAACCTGCATCTTCTTCCTTGCAAGAATCTGGGTACTTGATAAACATATCAGGTTCAGTTTCAGAAAATCTTGGGAAATCATTCAGAGGCACTCTTCTTCTGGAGATGTCAGCAGTTGAAGAAGCTCTGGGTTCCTTCCTGATATTGTCTATCAGCTTCATCTTTTTCAGATTCTTAGCATTCAGCGGTTTTCCAACAGTTGGTTCAAAATTGCCCAGTACTTTAGCTTCGCTCAGATAATCTATCAGCTTATTCTCTGTCAGAATATCTGATATGAGCCTCCCAAACGGTATCCAGTCCCTTTTGGTCCTTTCTTCTTCTCTAGTCTCTTTCACACTAGTCTTCAGATGATTGAACAGGAAGTGTGCCAAATTGATCTTCACCCTCTGATCAATAAAGTAGATCAGAAATTGCTGATCCACGTTTATATAGTCAGGAGAGCTTGTTGGCTTCCTGTGATTGAAACAGCCTAGAACAATCTTGGCCCACACTCTGCAGTGATCCTTCAGATCCTTGATTTTGCTGCTGGGAAAACCAAGAGTGAAAATGCAGTTTGCTACCACACCTATATCAGGGCACCTATCAGCCACGTCCACACAACGGACTCCACCACCACTTTGACCTATTAACCTAGCAATGAGGTCTTCAGAAATTACTATCTTCTTTCCCATAACAGAAGAGATGACTAGATGCTTATCAATCTTGGCATGAATCCAAAATTCTTTGACAAGCTCTGGGAAGGTTGGTCCAACCAATCTATCAAAGTACCTCTCCCACTTTTGAGCTTTGACTTCCGCAGTTAGGTCAAATCCATTATCCTTCAAACTTTCGAAATCGATGATTAATTCAGAGAGAACCTCAAGATTCTTGACCGGTGTGAGGAGAGTTCTGGTAGGCGCTTGATATTGCTCAGAGGTTTCTTTCTTCTGATTTCCTGCAGAAATGCTGGAGGATGCCATTGTTCTCACACAAAAAGCTTGAGAGAGATTTGAGAAAAGCTAGGGTTTTGAAGGAGATATGCAGAAAATACTTGAGAGATTATGAGTAAGCGTAAAGAATAAACATGAGGAGTAATGTGCTTAAATAGGTTTTTCAAAAATTATTTTGAAAAATAAAACGTTTTTAAGAGAGAGAAAAAAATAATGATTGCCATTAACAAGCGTGATTACTTTTGCATTTAATGCTTGCTGATTTTGGGGGATTTGAGAAAGATACTTAAAAACGGTTACCAGACATGTGTCTCAATGCACCCAATCAGCGCTTTGCCTTCTCAGAAACGTGCACGCGTTCTGCTTCAGGGATTTGCTGATGATTGGATGACACTTGTTTGATGTAGTGATCAGCACGTCTGTATTTGAGATTAGACTCTCAGATCTTTAGACTTGCCTCTGATACAATCTGCATGTCCTAACTTTCTGAAAGAAGATTGATCAGAAGTTCACAGTAATATAAATACATTCTGAAAGATAAGAATATGGAATTAAAGCATTTTCATTCTGGGCATACTTTCATGCTGAGATGTTTCAGAATGAAATTAAACCTATCTTCTGAAAGGGGTTTTGTAAAGATATCAGCCCATTGATGGTCTGTATCTATAAATTTCAAGTTTAAAATACCTTTCTGAATATAGTCCCTAATGAAATGATGTTTTATTTCTATATGCTTAGCTCTAGAATGTAAAATAGGATTCTTACTTAAGCAAATAGCAGAAGTATTATCACAAAGAATAAGAATGTTACTCTCAAAAATCTGGAAGTCTTCAAGCTGACTTTTCATCCAGAGCATCTGTGTGCTACATCCAGCTGCTGCTATGTACTCAGCTTCTGCTGTTGACAGAGCAATAGTTGATTGCCTTTTGTTGGACCACGAGATCAGATTTTCTCCCAGAAACTGGCAGCTTCCAGAAGTACTTTTTCGTTCCACTCTGTCTCCAGCAAAATCAGCGTCGCAGTAGCCTACTAAACTGTAATCACTAGATTTTCTATAAAACAAACCCAGATTAGTAGTACCTTTCAGATACTTGAAAATTCGCTTAACAGCTGTTAAGTGAGATTCTCTAGGATCTGATTGGAATCTAGCACAAATACATACGCTGAATAAAATATCAGGTCTTGAAGCAGTCAGATAAAGGAGAGAACCAATCATACCTCTGTAGACTTTCTGTTCTACGCTTTTGCTTACCTCTTCTCTTTCCAGAATGCACGTGGGATGCATTGGAATCTTTGATGGCTTACATTCTGAGAGGTCAAATTTCTTCAGAAGATCTCTGATGTATTTGTTCTGATGAATGTAAGTTCCCTCTGGAGTTTGATTGATCTGAATTCCTAGAAAGAACTTCAGTTCCCCCATGAGGCTCATCTCAAATTCTGCCTGCATACACTTAGCAAATTTTCTTCCAAGAGAAGGATTAGTAGATCCAAAGATTATATCATCAACATAAATTTGACAGACTAAAATGTCACTCTTAACTGTTTTACAGAATAGAGTGGTGTCCACTTTCCCTCTGGTGAACTCATTTTCAAGCAGAAAGTTACTTAGCCTTTCATACCAAGCTCTGGGAGCTTGTTTCAGACCATACAGTGACTTTTTCAGTTTGAAAACATGTTCTGGATGTTTTGTATTTTCAAAACCTGGGGGTTGGTGAACATACACTTCTTCTTCTATATAACCATTTAAGAATGCACTTTTGACATCCATCTGATACAGAGTGATGCCTCTATTAACAGCAAATGAGATTAAAAGTCTGATAGATTCTAACCTGGCGACTGGGGCAAAGGTTTCTGTATAGTCTATCCCCTCTTGCTGACTATAACCTTGTGCAACCAGTCGTGCCTTGTTTCTGACGACTTCACCTTGTTCATTAAGCTTGTTTCTGAACACCCATCTTGTTCCAATGACGTTGAATCCTTTTGGTCTTGGAACGAGATCCCATACGTCGTTTCTGGTGAATTGATTCAGCTCTTCTTGCATTGCCAGAATCCAGTCATTGTCCAGAAGTGCTTCATCAATAGAAGAAGGTTCAATCAGAGACACAAGTCCCATCAGAGTTTCTTCAGAGTTTCTGAAGCTTGCTCTTGTTCTGATTGGATCTTCCTTTCTTCCTAGGATAGTCTCTTCTGGGTGATCCAAACTGCTTCTGGGTAATCTCTTCTGAGGTTGTTCAGCAGCAGTTGTAGGATTTCTAGCATTGCTTCTTTCAGACGTTGAAGGAGTGTCTGTGTTGAGAGCTTCTGATGACCTGTCTTCAGAACCTGCAAATTCAATTTCTATACCTGCAAGATTTTCATTCTGCTTTGACTTTTCAGAGTCAAGCTTGTCATCAAAACGAACACTGATTGATTCTTCCACAATCTGTGTTTCTGTATTGTATACTCTGTACCCTCTTGAGCGTTCAGAGTATCCTAACATAATACACTTCTGTGCCTTAGAATCAAACTTGTTCAAATAATTCTTAGTATTTAACATATAGCAAGTACATCCAAATGGATGAAAATACGAAATGTTGGGCTTTCTGTTCTTCCACAATTCATATGGAGTCTTTTCCAGAATAGGTCTTATTGAGATTCTATTCTGAATGTAGCACGCTGTGTTTATTGCCTCTGCCCAGAAAGTCTTAGCAACGTTTGTCTCGTTGATCATGGTTCTGGCCATTTCTTGCAATGTTCTGTTCTTTCGTTCTACAACTCCATTTTGTTGGGGAGTTCTAGGACAAGAGAAATCATGCAGAATGCCTTTGTCATTAAAGAATGACTCAAAATCTTTATTTTCAAATTCTCCACCATGATCACTTCTGACTTTAACGATTCTAAGATCTTTTTCATTCTGAACTTGGTTACAGAAGGTAACAAACACAGAGTGTGACTCGTCCTTGTGTCTTAAGAACTTTACCCATGTCCATCTGCTATAGTCATCTACGATTACTAACCCATACTTCTTGCCACTGACAGAAGCAGTTTTAACTGGTCCAAATAAGTCAATGTGCAGAAGTTCTAATGGCTTAGAGGTAGAAACAACATTTTTGGATTTAAAAGAGGGTTTTGCAAATTTGCCTTTCTGACATGCTTCACACAGAGCATCTGAATTGAACTTCAAATTTGGAAGTCCTCTGACCAGATTGAGTTTGTTAATCTGAGATATTCTTCTCATACTAACATGTCCCAATCTTCTGTGCCAGATCCATTGCTCGTTGTTAACAGACAGAAGACATTTTACGTTCTGACTCTTAAGTTCAGAAAGTTTGATTTTGTAAATGTTGTTTTTCCTCTTACCATTAAATAGGATAGTCCCATCTTTCTGACTAACAGCTTTACATGATTTTTGATTAAAGATTATATCATAACCGTTATCACTTAATTGACTTATGGATAACAGGTTATGCATCAATCCATCAACAAGCAGAACATTATTAATAGAGGGAAGATTTCCGTTACCTACAGTTCCAGAGCCAATTATCTTTCCCCTCTGATTGCCTCCAAAGCCAACGTGGCCTCCAGGCTTAAGTTCCAGGCTTTGGAACATATGCCTTCTTCCCGTCATGTGACGTGAGCAGCCAGAGTCCAGGTACCATGACTGGTGTTTCTGACTTGCTGCTAAAGATATCTGCAACATGTATTATTTTATCCTTAGGTACCCAGATCTTCTTGGGTCCTGATTTGTTAGTTTTACCAAAACTCTGGTTGAATTTTGGTTTCACAAAGTGATTACTACTAGTATATTTGATGTCATGTGTGTGACCATACACAAAGTGTGAATTTAGAGGAGTGTGTTTAATAACTAAATCCATGACATTCTTAGGTGTAGGAACCTTACCTTGGTATCCTATTCCTTTCCTGCCGTTTCCGCTAACTCCATAGATCATTGAAGCCATTCTGCTTCTATCTATGCTTTTAGCAAGGAACTTCTGGAAACTATGATCATACTCCTTGATGATCTCATCAGCGTTGCTGGGAGTTTCAGAAATTGGTACCTTCTGAGAGTTTTGTAAAGAGTTTTCTAATTTTAAAATTTTATCTCTCAGCTCAGAGTTTTCCAATTTGAGACTCTCAGACTTATTAGAGTCAGATTCAAGAGTCCTTTTCAGGTCTCTGAATTTAGCTCTAATCTGCTGATAACGTTCCAGAATTTCATTTAGGCTTTCAGCAAGTTCAGCCTTTGTAAAATTAACAGCGAAGTTAGGGAATACCTCTTCTGTGTCTGATTCTGAGTCTGATTCAGAAGCTTCACTGTCATCTGGAATGTTAGCCATAAGCGCTATGTTCGCCCTTTCATCATCTGATTCTGAGTCAGCTTCAGACGAGTCAGAGTCATCCCATGTGGCCATGAGACTTTTCTTCTTCTCTCTTCCAAACCTCTTTTTGGGCTTTTCCCTCTGAAGCTTTGGACAATCACTCTTGTAGTGTCCTTGCTCATTGCACTCGTAGCAGATGATGTCTTTTGTATTTGGCTTCTTGCTACCTGAGGAGCCTTCAGATCTTCTGTATCCAGAGGAAGAATCTGTCCTTCTGTATCTGGAAGAAGACTCGTTCTGATCAGATCTTCTGGGATTCCTGAACTTCTTTTGTCTTTGCTTCCACAGTTGATTTACTCTTCTGGAGAGAAGAGAAAGCTCGTCTTCTTCTGATGAGGATCCATCAGATGTTTCTTCAACTGCCTGCAAAACTTTAGATTCAGATTTTCTGTTAGATTTTAAAGCTATAGGCTTACCTTGCTTCTGAGGCTCGTCAGCTTCCAGCTCTATCTCATGACTTCTGAGGGAGCTTATAAGTTCCTCCAGAGTGATTTTGTTGAGATCTTTCGCCAGCTTCAGAGCAGTAACCATAGGCCTCCACTGCTTGGGTAAACTTCTGATTATCTTCTTGACATGGTCAGCAGTAGAGTATCCCTTGTCCAGAACTTTGAGACCAGCTACCAGAATCTGGAATCTGGAGAACATAGTTTCAATGGATTCAGATTCTTCCATTTTAAACGCCTCATACTTCTGAATGAGCGCCAGAGCCTTTGTTTCTTTGACTTGAATGTTGCCCTCATGCGTCATTCTGAGAGAATCAAAGATGTTCTTAGCTGTGTCTCTGTTGGAGATCTTCTCATACTCAGTATATGAGATGACACTGAGAAGGATGGTTCTGGCCTTATGGTGATTCTTGAAATCACGCTTTTGTTGATCAGTCATTGATTTTCTATCAATCTTCTGACCAGTTGCATTCACAGGGTGCGTGTATCCATCTGTCACCATATCCCACAGATCAGCATCATGTGCTAGAAAGAAGCTTTCAATTCTGTCTTTCCAGTAGTCAAAGTTTTCTCCATCAAAGACTGGAGGTTTGCCGCTGAATCTGTCTCTGTCCTCATTGGTGTCATTGCTGAAATGAGAGTTGTTTCCTGCCATAGTGTTTTTCTGACGCTGGATCTTTTACTGACACGGTTAAGTGTTTTAGCTCAGAACCAGGCGCTCTGATGCCAATTGAAGGGGTGAAAAACACAAGAAGGGGGGGTTGAATTGTAAAACTGGAATCTTAAAGCAAATGACAAGGTATTTTTATCCTGGTTCGTTTGATCTCAAACTACTCCAGTCCACCCGTTCAAGGTGATTTCGCCTCTCTCCAACGAGGTCTTAATTCACTATATTCAACTGAATACAAATCTGCTTTAGCAACTGCTAAAACCTTCTTGATTCAAACCACAATCCGGTTTGTCAAGGCAACACTTTCTTACAAAGGTATAAGCAAATGTGTATGAATGTTTCTACAAAACTATATCACAACTGTGATGTTTACACAAATGAAGCTTAGAATACTAGGATGCTAAACGCTAATAAAGTATCAGAGTTTGTTGGTTTAGCAAAACTTGTAGAGTGAAGATTATTGTTCAGCTTTGTGCGTGTAGAGAGTTTGGAAGCATTAGCCGTGATAATCTTCAAAGCTTGGTTTATATAGCACTTTGAGAAGATGAACGTTGAAGCAAATATTCTTGATTCAATGCTATTAACAAGCTTTCCTTTTTGAGCAGATCTTGTCTAGAATGATGCCGTTGGTATTGATTAGCTTTCAATGCACAATACCGTTGCTTCTTCAATGCACGATCTGGCTTGGCTCATTCTGATTCTGCTTCGCTGCTGATGAACTAATTTGTTTCTGTATCAGAGTGTTTTACGCGCAGTTCTGTTCATCAAGCTTCAGCATGTGCAAGCGTTGATCATCTGATCTTGACGTTCTGATTCAGCAACTTCTGATGCTGATGTGCAAACTCATATTCTGATGCTGAAAACGGGATCTTGCTTATTTTAATCAGCATATCTGCAAGTCAGAGCACAGTAATTTTAGGCAGCATATAATTCAATCATAAAATATTTAACTACTATATCTTTTCACTTTGTTATCATCAAAACTTAAGTATAGGGTACTAGATTCAAACATTGTTCTAACAAATTCCACAAAATATCAAACTGTTAGATGTATGAATAATTAGGGTTTGCATAACAAGAATGTATGATAAACTTTAAAACAGTTAGATAACCTTAAAATGTGCAAACATAAATAATCTGAAATTGAATCACTCGCACATGCGCACTCCTAGGGTACACTCCCACTTGGTTGCCTTCGGTAAATGGTCATTGAGTATAGGATGCCTTAGTGGTAGTCCTTTTGTCTAAACAAATATCAAAGTCCCGATTCGGAAAAGTTGCCTCGGAATGGTTGCCTCGGAATTGTTGCCTCGAATAATTGATCTAAGACATTAGGGTTACTACTAAGACGTCCTAACATTGCTTTAGTGACCATACGTCCCTTTCGAATTGACCCTCAAAACTCCAATGATGGTGTTACCTACTCACTAATAGTGAGATAGTGTTGTCTAAAGGAAACAAACATAGAACGATTCTTTTTTTGAGTAGGTAGATTAGCTCTTAAGTACTTGCTCAATCCAAACAAACTTCTTTTTCACACTTACACTCTTTTACAAACAAAAGTTTTCAAAAACACTTCATTACACTCTTGAAGACAGAAGCAAGAGTTAAATCGAATTCAAAACAAAAGCTTTTCAAATCACGCAAACACAAAGAAAACAATTTTGAAAATGATGAGTAAGTACCTAAGAGCCCGTAGATAACTACGGATAGAAAGGGTGCTAATACCTTCCCTTTCTATAATCTACCCCCCGTACTCAGAAATATCTCGAAAAAAGAATTTTTCTGTGCTTTTTTCCTTTCCTTGTTGGATAAAATAAAAGTTGGTGGCGACTCTTTCTTACCGTGACATTTTGCAAACACAAACATAAAACGCAAACCAGCAATTCCTTAAAAAAGGAAAACCACGTCCCGGTTCTGGCCACCGTATCACAAATGTGAATTTAGACAAAGGGTTACGTACGGCTAGGAAAATATTTCCTGGAAATACTACAAACACTTGCTACTAGGGGCAGTGAAAAATCCCCCACAAAGTCCTTTTCATAGGGTGACCCCCCCGCCAGAGTTTCAATCTTTGGAAAACCTTCTTCCCAGCTGAGTTGGTCTCAAGAAGAATCCTCGAGGAGTTCGACCAAAATAAAACGCCTCTCTAGCAGACTGGCAACAGGGTTTATTTCCCCAACAAACGGAAAGATTCCCCAGCTTGAATTTGCCTCTCAGACTATCACAAATCAAGGGACCACAACTCCTCTTCCCTAGTAGACTTTCCTACAATCCCCAATAACTCCCCAGTAGAGCAACGGATAATGAAGACTCCTGAACTCTTTTTCCTACGAAGAGATCAACACTCTCCATAGAGTTTTCTTCTCAAGCAAAATCAAGATTCCCCAATGAAAGTCGCCCAGCTTCTTAGGATTCCCCAGCAGGGTTTCACAAAGTCCACAAGCAATGCACAACGTTTCCCTTCCCCAATAGAATTTATTTCTCTAATAATGGAGACCCATATATCAACACTTCAACTTCAAATATGAAGACTTCCACTCCTCATTCCCAGCAGCAACCAAGGATTTATTTTCCCTAGTTCGACAACACTGCAGCAGAACAACTAATTTGTTCATATATTGCATTCATACATCATAACGTCAACAACACAAATGCATATATCGCAATCTCATTTATTTTGAGAAACATCATTACGCCATGCATTTTATACATCATGACATTGCATACAACTAACTCTTTACCTTTTCAGGAAAGATCAATCAACAGAAAACTATCATCAACAATTTTTTTACAAGACATGACAACTATCTGTGAACAAATCAATTGTAGATCAATTCCCGAAACAGGATTGGGTGACTATCTACATGATGAATACTTCCTTCAGGACCTCTGCTGGTTCAGTTTAAATCTATCAATGGTTTATCTTGATTCCTTCCCACAGACATTTTCTCTGGTTCAGATAAATCTCTCCAAGATTTATTCTGATTCTTTCCAGTTAAAGAATATTCAAGACCTCTACTGGTTTAGTTTAAATCTATCAATGGTTTATCCTGATTCTTTATGTTAGACACTTTCTCTGGTTCAGATAAATTGCTCCAAGATTTATTCTGATTCTTTCCAGTTAAAGAATATTCAAGACCTCTGCCGGTTCAGTTTAAATTTATCAATGGTTTATCCTGATTCTTTCCCGTAGACATTTTCTCTGGTTCAGATAAATTGCTCCAAGATTTATTCTGATTCTTTCCAGTTAAAGAATAATCAAGACCTCTGTCGGTTCAATTTAAATCTACCAATGGTTTATCCTGATTCTTTCCCGTAGACATTTTCTCTGGTTCAGATAAATTGCTCCAAGATTTATTCTTATTCTTTCCAGTTAAAGAATATTCAAGACCTCTGCTGGTTCAAATTAAATCGATCAATGGTTTATCCTGATTCCTTTCTGGTAGACATTTTCTCTGGTTCAGATAAATCGCTCCAAGATTTATTCTGATTCTTTTCAAGTTGAAGTCAAGTTTAGACTTAGTCTAATTTATGTCAACAATCACCTTTGGATGGCATCTATAACGCCATCTCTGACAACTCTCTATCATATCTCCAAATGGCATCTTTAAGCCCATTCCCTGCACAATCAACCACCACATCATCAAGTGCAAATTTCTGGGCACTCTAGTGTTCAATCATCTTCCACCTTCAAGTCACGAATAGAGGACTCTCCAATCTAACTCTTCAAGTTTAAGAAGATTGAACATGGGTAACTGTTGTACCCCAAAATTTTCCCTCTCATTCCTCACAAGGATTATCAAGATTCAAGATTGCACAGGTACAATTGGATTTTTTTCAGTATCAAATTAAATAGGAAACTGTTAAAAAAGGGGAAAATACATAAAAAATTATAGTTTTTGACAAATTGGAGAAAAACAGGCCTTTTTCGATTCAGCTCTTTCGATTGGCCTTTTGGCCTCTTTCGATGCAAGCTTGGCTTACATCCTTGGACTGGGTGCTGGCCTTTGACACACTGGCTTTGACTTACAAGGCATGAGTTTCCTACATGCCACCTTCAATTGCATCTTTGGCCTCACATGGTTCATAGTACAATGGTTGCCTATGTACCTGCTTTGATTGGATGTTTGATGCTTGCATGACTGTGTTGATTGGACAAATATTCCCCTCTATGTTTGCTTTGACTCACAAAGTGATGGCTGGCTATATATAGCTTTCGATTGAGTCACAAATTCCTTCTTGCATGCAAGAGGCTCCCACAAGGCCAGCAGGCACAAGGCAAGAGCCTCTTGTAGCCTCCTTCAATTACAAGGCAAAAATCCTCCTCTTAGCATCCTTCGATTGCATCCTTACATCCTGCGTGCACCCTTCGTTTAGGCATATGGCCCCTTTTGCTGCAAGCTTCATTTGTACCCTTTACCTCCTGTTTACATTCTTCGTTTGAGCATATACAAGCTTGGGTTTACATTCTTAGTTTGGGCATGTGGCCCCTTTGTTGCAAGCTTCGTTTGAGCGTTTAGACCTCCAGCGTGTAGGCTTCGACAGGGCATTTGCTATGTTTATACTAACTTCGACTGAACAATATTTCCCTTTAGTATGCTGCAGTGCCACCATTGACAACCTTCAACACACATGGTTGGTACCCCCCCCTTCAAAGGACATGTATTGTTAGATTTGAAGGGAATACATAGGAGTCCTTGTTGAAGGATATATTACACTAGCCCATTTGAAGAATAACATAGTCCATTTGAAGGATACATTTGGCCCTTTTCAAAGAAACATACATGACCCATTCAAGGGGCATGTCTGGGCGTCCCATTCGAAGGACATGCTTGATGGCCCATTCGAAGGATTTACAAAGCCCACCTTAAGGCATGCTTTGGTGATCCATCCAAGGGGCACACATTTGGATCCTTCGTAGGATGCACAAAAGTGACCCATTCGAAGGACACTTGTTGGAGGAAAACCAAATAAAATTGTTGGAAGAAGAATCTGGTCGAAGGAGGGTCAAAATAAAAGGATGAAATATTCAAAGATGCTTGCTACCAAGTTCAGGCCTGGTACACTGGCCAAAACTGCTGCACAACAGTCCTGAAACACTACCCCATTCTTGCACCAAAATGGCATACAAGCATTGTCCCTCGAAAGCTACATAGAGCAGTTTACTCAAATTGTTCAAATTGTTTATTTTCCCTCCAAAACCTCAGCCAAACTTTGCCTATAAATAAGAGGCACCACAACACGTTTAAGGGGATGGACACACATCCAAAGACTCTGGGGCGTGGAGAAAAATCATCAAACTCTCAAACACTTGAACACATTTTCAAACACAAACCCAGAATATAAAAACTTGCTTCTTTCGAATATGAAGTAATTCCCCATAGAAAGAACATCACACTTGTTCTTCTCCTTCGAATCCAGTACTAAAGGCATAACCCTTATTTCCTCCCTTCGAATCCAGAAGCACTCAGGGCAACCACTCAAGGTCTAGCACACGTTCCAGCTTGAAACAAGGTAAGTCACTCTTACCCTTGAATCTTTCGTTTCAGGCATAATATGTGAATAATCATCCCTTTCGTTTCAAAACATGTACATAACATTTTTGTTCTTTTTCGTTTCCACCCTTTTAATTTGTTTTCATAATTAACCCTTTAGTTTAGCTCTTTATTTTATTAAACATACTTTAAGAACTAACCTGGCTATAAAGTAATGCTAGCATGGCCTTAGGTCATGTTGCTATTTAATATCTCAAACAAAAGAAACAGGGGGAAGGAAGTATGAAATGAAGCCTTAGGCTTCCACACTAGCTTTCAGGTCCAAACAAAAGAGGCAGCCATAAGAATGCCCACACTTATTACAGGCCCAGTCAAAAGGCACTCCCATGCTGGTTCCAGGCCCCCGTTGAAGAAAGTAGAGAGACAGAATCGAACGCTGCATCTCATGCCTCAGGCTAGGCCCAGACGAAAGGCACGCCCACACTGACTTCCAGGCCCAATCGAAAGGCACACCTTCACTACTTCAAGGCCAAATCGAAGGGAGCCACAGAAGCAGAATCGAAGGACACTTCTGCCTAAATCGAAAGAGATCTTTTTATTTCCTTTATTTTATTTTGCCTTTACATTTTCATGCTATTCAATATGGTTGTAATAGTGTAGGATTTATTTTCTGCCTTTTTATTACTTTTGTATAAATGTTAGTAATTAGGGTGTATGGAAAGATAAAAACAACAAGTAGACAACCCAAAAATCAAAGACAAAATGCATGCAAATCAAACACACTATTCACACACATGCACCCTTAGGGTAATCTCACTTGTTGCCTCAGAGAAATACTCATGCCCCTCGAATATAGGGGTTTTAGCAAAGACCCTCGATAAAAGATCGTAGTCCCTCGATGACCCTTAATGTTTCCTTCGGTAAACGATCTAGTCCCTAAACAACATTTTTAAAACGTTCCATAGGTTGCCTTCTCTGACTATACAAACATCCCACGTCCATCCCTTCACATCCAACGATGGGGCTTCTTACCAAATCAATGGTAAGATAGCAACATCTAAAGGAGGAGGAAAAGAACATTAAGACCTTTTGAGTAGGTATGATGCTCCTAGTTGCTCGCTTGCTCACAACAAAAACATTTTATACACCAACACTTTCATCTCGAAACATTTTCAAAAAAAAAGCTTTTTTGTACGTGTTCTTATAGAGACGAGAGCCATTATAAAGACACTTTTCAAAATCACTTTCAAAAACACATTCCACAAACACCTCTTTGAACTATTTTCAAAACAAAACTTTGTACGCGTTCTTATAGAAACGAGAGCCATTTCAAATACGTTTTCAAAATACTTTCAAAATCCACACCACAAGTACATTTTCAAACAAAAGTAAGTGATCTAGGAAGCAACTAAGAGTCTGTAGATAATTACGGATGAAAAGGGTGCTAATACCTTCCATTTTCATAACCTACCCCCGAACATAAGAAATAATCTCGAAAGGTCTTTCCTGTTCTTTTCAACCTTTCCTTATTGGATAAAAGAAAAGTCGATGGCGACTCTTGCTAACCGCAACAATTACGAACAAACGCAAAACACCAAATCAGTTCTCCTACCGTATTACAACTATGGAATTCTATTTCTACAAGATTCTGAAGGAAAAGAAGCAACAACTACTTGTTTTTCATATGCTGATTGGTATGGAAATAAGGAAGATCAAAGAATCACAATTGGATATTTCTTTCAAGTATTTGGTGCCCCAATCTCATGGTGTTTGAAGAAGCAACAGGTGGTGGCATTGTTATAGTGTGAAGTTGAATATATAGTAGGATCATATGTTGCATGTCAAGCAATTTGTATCAGATTTGTACTTGAAGAAATGAAGGTCGAAGTGAAAAAACCTCTAGTGATGCAAATCGACAACAAGTCAGTCATAAATCTGGCGAAGAATCCAGTTCTGTATGAAAGAAGTAAACATATCGAAGCTAGGTTTCACTTCTTGAGGGAAAAGGTAAATCGAGGTGAACTTGAAGTTAGGCATTGCTCAAGTGAACCACAATTGGACGACATTTTCACCAAAAGATTGAAGATCGGCAAATTCCTGAATTTGAGAAATAAATTAGGAATAGTTCAGGTCGACTATGATTAGCGTAGGTCCGACAACTTGGATTACGGGGAGTATGTTGAAATATTAGATTTGATTAGATTTAATATTTAAATATAATCCAAGTTGTGTTAGCCCAAACCCAATTAAAATTGTATATAAATAGTCTTAGTGTGTATCCTTATTTCATACTATACAATTTAAATAAATATTATAATTCTTATTTTCTTTATTATTATATCTTTATCTCCTAACTAAAAATAGATCATACACTAACAATACTCACGTTATAATATTTTAGTATTCTCTTTTATACATACCAAATTATCAGGATGTATACCAAAATAGCATTCTAATTTTCCAAAAAGTATAAAGTTTTTATACATACCAATTTTCTAGTATGCATACCCTATTTTTTATTTATTTATGCAAGTATGTATACTCCTTTTTATTTGTTTTTTATAAAATTTATTTTTATGTTTTATAAATATATCATTTTAGTTTTTAATCCTCAATGTTTTATTTTACTCCTCCAAATATATTTATATTGAAATTTCCCTTTAAAATATTTATTTAATTATCATTTTTAGAAAATAAAAATAAATATTCTACACACATCATGCTCAATTTTTTTAATTGTATAATTAAAAAACATTAAAAATGTAAAATTACATAAATTAATGACAGAAATGTCATACACCCCATAGCTTCATTATTACATTTGTACCCCATAAATTCACAAATTTTTTGGTCACTCTCAATTAATTTAGATTCCTGAACGCACAACATATTTGGGTTATTTTTCCTAATCACTTGATACACATCCTAATTTTTTTCCAGTCCTCTGATAACCCGGAAATGTATCAAATATTTAGATTAATTTATATGAATTTTATCCGCATTTTAATTACCTTTATTATTCTTTATTCGTATTATGCCGGTATTTTCTATGTTTTCAGGAATTTGCTGTTAAAAGACACATGCGAAGAAAATCAGGAAAAGTCATTCCAATCATGCTTAAATCCACATAAAGAGTGAATAATTATGAAGCTATGGGGTGTATGACAAAACAAGACACATCACAAGTAAAAAGGCCCTGAAGAATAAATGAAGGAAAGCCCAAATTTCCCCAAGCCCAAGGTGTAACGACCGTTACACTCTCCTTGCCTAGGTGTAACAACTGTTACACCCTTTCCAGCTAGCCCTTCCTGAAGACTTGGCCTACAACGACCGTTGTAGCCTTCCCCGTTTTAATAGGTCATGATGACCATTCCATCCTCCTCGAAGAGAGGAGCGTAATAACTATTACGCTGGACAAGTGGGAAGAGAAAATATCTCAACTTCCACGCACCTCCAGGCCTATAAATAATGCCTCATAATTCTTGTTCGAGAGCTTCCAGTTTTTATTCCTTTTTTCAAATGTATTTTTCTTCTCTTTAATTTTAGTGTTACTCTGCCAAAAATATTCTTCGCATTATTTATTTCTGCTAGTTATTTTTCATCGATCTCTGCGAGATACTTGAAGTGAGCCAAATATTCCGCCATATTATTTTCAGGTTTAATTTAAGTATTTTATTAATCTATGTCAAGATTGTTCGAAATGTTATGTTTATTTAAATTATTTGATGATAATTATTTTTTTGCATTGTTACTAAATTATTTAATATGCTAGGCTAAATTTATTTATCGGTATGTAAGGTCACATAGCTAACGGGATTTTTGCAACGCCGATTGATTAGTTCCTTTTTAAAAGAATAACTTTTCTAGTTTCAATTATCAATTCTAAAAACCAACGGTTTTGTTACGAGAGTAAAATAAATATAGAAGTTAGGATCAATAAAACGAGAGTTTGAGATAATAATTGGACAGTGATAATTGGGCATTAACTTAAAATAAAGCGAGAGCGCTTTTAAGTTAATTAGGTTTTATTTGTTTTCAAAAACTATTTTTAAACTCTATTTGAAACAGCGAGAGCACTCACTTAGGTTTGATAGTAGGATCTGAATCAATAAACACGAGAGTGTGAGAAGAGGGTTTTCAAACAAATACCTCATACTGAGAACTATTTTATTAATCCGAATTAGGTCATCGAGTTGCTAAATCCCCGAAGCCCGACCATTACATACTGATATTCCCCCTTGAATCTAAACTAGATATTAATCAGTTAGGTTCCCAAACCCCAATTAATTATATCATTAGCCTTAGATTTACGTAGTAACCTAAGATAACGGTAGTTCGACATTTAGTCCCTTGGGATTCGATAATCTTTAAAGCTATACGCGATAGGACTGTATACTTGCGGTCTAGATTCTTTAAGACTCACAAAGTCGCGATCAAGTTTTTGGCGCCGTTGCCGGGGACTAACAAGTTGATATCGTAACTCTTTCAGTTACGCTGTAGAGACTAAGGCACCATCCCCAATTATATGCCAAGTACTCACTCTAGGAGTGAAGGCTTAGTGCTACCAATTTCCGAACCTGCGCGCTCTATTACTAGGATTCGTTGCGTAGAAGTATCTCGTACGAACAATTCCCTCTCTCAATCTTCTATTCATGCTGAATCAATTGAAGAACCAAACATGGGTGAACAACCATGTCCGCTCAAATCTTATGCTATTCTTTCGCAGGAAGAACCATATAATAGCATTGCTGCTCCTCCGATCGAGGCTAACAACTTCGAACTCAAACCTTCCCTGTCATCTGTTGTACAACAAAACCAGTTTTCTTGAGGGTCAATGGACGACCCCAATCTACATTTGTCGATGTTTCTGCAATACGCAGATACAGTTAAGAACAATAGAGTCAGTTAAGAGGCGATAAGACTTCGTCTTTTCCCTTTTTCCCTAAGAGACAGAGCCCGAGCTTGGCTCCAGTCTCTACCAGCTAACTCGGTTACCTCTTGGGATGAGTTGAAGAAAGTTTTTCTTGCAAGATATTTCCCACCAAGTAAGACAACTATGCTAAGATCCCAAATAAGCGATTTTCAAAAAAAAAGACTGCGAGTCTCTTTTCGACGCTTGGTAAATATATAAAGACATGATGAGGCTTTGTTCACATCATGGCCTAGAAGAATGGTTAGTCATCCATGCCTTCTACAATGGTCTTCTTTATGATAAAAGATTAACAATAGATGCTGCCGCAGGTGGCGCACTTATGGATAAAACCTACGTTGATGCTTATGCTCTCATAGAAAGTATGGCTCAAAACCACTATCAGTGAGGGAGTGAAAGAGATCAAGCAGACAAAGCTCCCGTAGAGAAAGCACCAACAAAAGGCGATATGTATGAGATCAGAAGTCTTGATAGCATCCATGCTAAGGTAGACGCCCTCACCCAGAAGATAGATAGTTTAACTGCAGTGCCTCCAGCCACCGTGGCTGCTATAACTCCGAATTGCGAGATATGCGTAGTACCTGGACATGCCTCTGCTGAATGCCAAATCATAGCAGGAACTCCCTCCGACCAAGTAAATTATGCTCAAGGAAACCCTTACTCAAACACTTACAACCCTGGATAGAAAAATCATCAGAATTTCTCATATAAGAACACCAATGCGTTGTACGCACCTGGCCAAGCACATGTTGTACCACCAGGGTATCAAAAGGCACCTGCAGCTGCTCCTAACACACCCAGAAGTCTAACCTCGAACTTCTTATGGAAAATTTTATAGCTTCCCAAGCTCAAACTAACAAGGAATTTCTAAACCAAAATATTCACACTAGTGAGCAAATCAAACAGTTAGTGAATAAAGTAGATGCTTTAGCCACCCATAACAAAATGCTTGAAACCTAGATTTCGCAAGTAGCTCAACAACAAGAACCTACTGCTTCACCTGCTGGCACCTTTCCAGGTCAACCTCAACCAAATCCAAAAGGACATGCTCACGCTATTATATTGCAAAGTGGAACTGAATACAATGGACCAATTGACCCCAAAGCTGAGAACCCAGCCATGTTCCAAAGTTCTAGAAAAGCGATCGAGGAGGATAACGAACCAAAAGATAAGGAGAAGGTAGATGATGGGGAGACAGAAGAAAAGGAAAAACCTTATGTACCTCCGCCTCCTTACAAACCACCAATCCTGTATCCTCAAAGACTTGCTCAATCTAGAAGTGCAGGGCAGTTTAAGAAATTTATTGAACTTCTGAAACAATTAAACATGACGATACCATTCACAGAAGTTATCACTCAAATGCCCTCGTACACTAAGTTTCTCAAAGAAATCTTGTCAAACAAGAAAAACATAGAGGAAAATGAGAGAATTACACTCACTGGTGAGTGTAGCACAATCATCCAAAACAAAATGCCTCAGAAGCTGAAGGATCACGGAAGTTTCTCCATACCCTATAATATAGGTAAGTATGTCATAGACGAAGCTCTATGCGACTTAAGCGCTAGTATAAGCATTATGCCCTTGTCCATATCCAAAAAGCTTGACATGGGAGAATTAAGACCAACTAAGATGTCAGTACAACTAGTGGATCGCTCTGTCAAATACCTCGTGGGAATTCTAGAAAATGTTCCAGTACGCATAGGTCAATTCTACATCCCTACAGATTTCACCATTATGGACATTAAGGAAGACAGCGTAACCCCTATAATATTGGGAAGACCCTTCTTAGCCACTGCCGGAGCTATTATTGATGTGAAAAGATGAAAGCTAACTTTTGAAGTTAGAGAAGAGAAAGTTGAATTCATCCTGACACAGTTCTTACAAGCGCCGGATATAGATGATACATGCTACCTGATAGACGTAATAGATGAATGTGTTAAAGAGATGGAGTCAGTAGAAGAAACTCACTCCGAAATTATGAAGATTTTGATGCCCTTAATCTTTGAAGATGATGATTGGTGTCCTGAGTATCAAGATGACAGTTTAAGCGAGAGCCTAACGCTGTTATTGATGTGAAAAGATGAAAGCTAACTTTTGAAGTTAGAGAAGAGAAAGTTGAATTCATCCTGACACAGTTCTTACAAGCGCCGGATATAGATGATACATGCTACCTGATAGACGTAATAGATGAATGTGTTAAAGAGATGGAGTCAGTAGAAGAAACTCACTCCGAAATTATGAAGATTTTGATGCCCTTAATCTTTGAAGATGATGATTGGTGTCCTGAGTATCGAGATGACAGTTTAAGCGAGAGCCTAACGCTGACACCAGATCATATGCTTTGTCAGAAGAAACCCAACTTGGAACTTAAAGTTTTACCTAAAACCCTAAGATACGAATTCCTAGACTCTGAACTTAAAAGACCCGTGATAATTAACGCTGACTTAGGACAAATTAAGACGGAAAAGTTATTGCATGTCTTAAGAAAATATCCCTCTGCTTTGGGATATAACATTGTTGATCTAAAAGGTATAAGTCCTTCCATCTACATGCATCGTATTATGCTGGAAAACGACTACAAATCTTCTAGAGAACATCAGAGAAGAATTAACCTGATCATGAGCACTATGGTCAAGGATGAAGTAACCAAATTTCTGAACGCATGTATCATTTATCCAATCTCAGATAGCCAATGGGTTAGTCCAGTCCACTGTGTACCCAAGAAGGGAGGAATGACAGTCACGACAAACAAAGCAGGAGAACAAATAGCAAAAAGAGTCGTGAGTGGAGCCAAAATGTGCATTGACTACAGGAAGCTAAATAAGGCGACTCGAAAAGACCATTTCCATTTACCTTTTATCGACCTAATGCTTGAGCGATTGGCTAAGAATTCTTACTACTGCTATTTAGATGGTTATTCAGGATTCTTTCAAATACCAATCCACCCTGATGACTAAGAAAAGACAATGTTCACGTGTCCTTATGGTACGTTTGCTTATCGGCAAATGCCGTTCAGACTATGTAATGCGCCTGCAACATTCCAAAGATGTATGATGTCCATCTTCGCCGATTTTATAGATGATATCATGGAAGTATTTATGGATGACTTCTCGTATGTGGGCAAAGTTTTGAAGGATGCCTGTCAAGCCTGGAAAGGGTACTGGAAAGATGTGTACAGGTAAGCCTCGTGTTGAACTGGGAGAAATGCCATTTTATGGTAAACCAAGGGATTGTACTTGGACACATAATTTCTGAAAAGGAGATTGAAGTAGACAAAGCTAAGATTGAAGTAATAGAAAGTCACTAACCCCAAAAAACCATAAAAGATATACAAAGCTTTTTGTGCCATGCCGGTTTCTACCGACGCTTCATAAAAGATTTCTCGAAAATATCTAAACCTCTGACTAACCTCTTAATGAAAGAAGTTGAATTCATCTTTAATGATGATTGCTTGAAGGCGTTTGAACAATTAAAAGCCGCTCTCATATCTGCACCTATAATGCAACCACCGGATTGGTATTTACCATTCGAGATGATGTGCGACTCAAGCGATTATGCAGTAGGTGCATTCCTAGGACAAAGAAGAGAGAAAAATCTCCATGCAATTTACTATGCAAGTAGAACTTTGGATTCTGCGCAGATAAATTACGCCACTATAGAAAAGGAACTTTTGGCAGTCATTTTTGCACTAGATAAATTTCGTTCCTATCTAGTGGGTGCAAAGATTATTATCTACATTGACCACACAACTATTAGATATCTATTAGCTAAACAAGATGCTAAACCAAGATTATTAAGATGGGTCTTACTCTTACAAGAGTTTGATTTATAAATCAAAGACAAACCTGGATTTGAAAATCTTGTGGCCGACCATTTATCTAGAATGGAAAATCTTAAACCTGAAGAGATACCTATTAATGATGATTTTCCATATGAACACCTGGTAGCCCAGATAGGATCAAACAAAGAATGCCCTGAATTTTGCATTAATGATAAGACAATTGAAGTGTTGGAAGCAGTATCCACTCAAATTTCACTGCCCTGGTATGCTGACTATGTCAACTACTTAGCAGAAAAGTCTTTCCACCTGATTTAACTTATCAACAGAAGAAGAAATTCTTTCACGATCTCAAACACTATTATTGGGACGAGCCCTTACTATTCAAGCGAGGCCCCGATAGTATTTTCCGTTGATGCGTTCCTGAGAGTGAAATAGAGAGAGTCATATCTCATTGTCATGAAGCCCCTTATGGTGGACATGCTAGCACCTCAAAGAATTGCGCAAAAATCCTACAATCTGGCGTTTATTGGCCCAGTCTATGGAAAGATGTTCATGATGCAATTAAAAATGAGATCGGTGTCAATGCACTGGTAATATATCTTGGCGCGATGAGATGCCTCAAAAGGGTATCCTAGAAGTAGAGATATTTGACGTGTGGGGAATTGACTTTATGAGACCTTTCCCATCGTCTTCTGGCAACAATTACATATTAGTGGCAGTAGATTACGTATCCAAATGGGTAGAGGTTGTAGCCTCTCTGATAAATGATGCACAAGTAGTCATTAGGTTATTCAAAAACATAATTTTTCCAAGATTCAGTGTCCCGAGATTAGTCATCAGTGATGGTGGCTCTCATTTCATTTCCAAAATTTTCAATAAACTCTTAGCAAAGTATGAAGTCTGACATCGTGTAACAACACCTTACCACCCACAAACAAGCGGGCAAGTGGAAGTCTCTAACAGGGAGATTAAGAAAATACTTGAGAAAATTGTTGCCACATCTAGGAAAGATTGGTCGTCTAGACTATGTAAGGCATTGTGGGTATACAGAACAGCATACAAGACACCCATTGGAACCACGCCTTTCAAACTCGTTTATGGTAAATCTTGCCATCTACCCGTAGAACTGGAACACAAACCCTATTGGTCCATCAAAACCCTGAACCTAAGTTACAAAGGCGCTGGGGAAAAGAGAATTCTAGACATCTATGAATTGTAAGAGCTTAAGCTAGATGCATACGAAAATGCCAAAATCTACAAGGAGCAAACTAAGAAATGGCACAACAAACGCATCTCTAGGAAAGAATTCAATAAGGGCGATGTAGTACTCCTATTTAACTCTAAACTTAAATTATTTCCAGGGAAACTTCGCTCTAGATGGTCAGGACCTTTTAAAGTTATTGAAGTACTCCTAAGCGGCGTTGTTGAAATTAAAGGAAAAGTCAGTGATCCGCTTATTGTAAACAGACAGCATTTGAAGCACTACCATTGCATCGAGAATAGGGAATACTCAGCTAGTTTAAGATCTATACAGTTGTCGGCTGAGTCACTAACATAGATTTTCGATTTTCAATATAGGTCGAGCTTCCGACGTTAAATAAAGCGCTTTGTGGGAGGCAACCCACCCTTTTATTAAAATTTTATTTACTAACAGTTTTTTTTTCTCTTAAAATTTTATAAAATTTTCCTGTTTTCTATTTTTATTTAGGCATTAGGCCGATGCTGACTTAAAACTATTTTCATATTAACCACAGGATTCACATTTCTTTTCCTTCACTAATTTTCGCTATGGATTTTTTTGACACTATGCCTGTCACCTTCGTGAGTGATGCCCAGCAGAAGTGTTATGAGACGCTAGCTCAGAGAGAGATGTATCCCACCATCTTTGTGCACAACCCCACATTTTCCGCATTAGGAATCAGGGAGAGTGTCTGCTTCATGTTTAACCAGATTGGTTGGGATTATTTTATTCATCATCAGCAGCCTACCTACCGCAACTTGACGCTGGAGTTCCTCAGTTCATTGCACTACAACCCTGATATTGGTTTAGGGTTGGCCAGAGGTTTGGTTTCCTTCAGATTGTTTGGTTTCACCCACAAGTTCACCACCCGTGAACTTGTTGCTTTACTGGATTTCTCGGTTAGTGCTGATGTTGTCATTGCTATTCCAGATGACAAGTATGTGGACAGCCAGCTTGACCATTTTTGGGGAGCGATATCTGATCTGAGACAGGAGAGCTCTATTCCTAGGCATTCTTCATAGATTCATAACCCCGCTATTAGGTATTTCGACATGATTATGGCGTTTACCCTATTTGGAAAACCTCATAATGATACCTCAGTGTCTAATGAAGAGTTGTTTATCATGTTCTGTGTGTTTCAGTCCAGACCGGTAGTTGGTGCATCTTTTATGATTGCTCGCCTCCTGAGTATAGCCCACGCTCCTCATGGCCCAATTTATGTTGGTGGTTTAGTGACTATGATCGCTAAAGCCCTATTTTTAAGAGAGCCTCTGTCCTGTCTGACCCTGCTAGTAATTTTACCCCGCTAGACCTTACTCTTTGTTTTAATGTTGGGATGATCAAATATTTAGAGCCAAATCAGTTTCAGTTGCTGATACTTCATGAGTCGGTATACCACTTCACACTTCCTGACATTGCACGAACCAGTGTGCACGATAGGAAGAATTGGACTTATGACCTAGAGGGTATAGCTGAGAATGACGTAGAAGAAGAAGAGTCTGATCCTTTGACACCGCCCCATTATTATGATCCTCTAGTAGGTTTAGGCGAATTTGATCCTTTGACACCTCCTCCTCTTGATAGCCATCCAGTTTGTGACCCACCATCAGCCCCAGCAGTTGCTGTTGTCCGTATTCCTCATACTGATATTGCTATTGCTATGGATGCTATCACGACGAAGCTTGCTGATATTCGTTCTGATATTACTACCCTCCGTCGATATTTATATGGTTTTATGGATCTTGTTACGACAAATATAGATCACATGTTTCATTCTAGAGGTGGCTGATATATGACTTTAGAACATTGAGGACACTGTTTTCTCCGAGTGTAGGGGAGGTGTGTTTATTCAGTTTTTAGTTTTACTCCAGCATCAAAAAAAATTAGTTGAATTTATTCTAATTTGTTTATTTTTATATTTATTTATTTATTAGAATTATTTATTTATTTATTTCATATTTTTTATTTTTTTTACTCCTCATTGAGTTATTTTATTTTATGATGATATTATATTATTGTTCCCCAAATTAAACCCCAAATTAAACATGCATTGCACCCAAGTGTCACTTCATTGTCTCCTAGCATTTTAAATTAATTATTCCCTCCAGACATGAAGTGACACAACATTGCCATGCCCCGGTCAAACAATGAAGTTGCCTTGCATGCCGACCATTGCAGACCACAGCAGGCGCGTGATTATTTTTTTCTAGGGAACCATGCTTGTAACGACAGTTACAAGGTCCTTGTACAAGGTGTAACGACCATTACACCTCCTTCACCTCCTCCTATTTCAAATTTCAAACTTCTTTTTGAAACCACCAATCCCTTCCATTTCCTATTCCACACACCATTCAATATTTCCATTAATCTCTTCTTCACCATTAAATCCTTACCTCTATATAAAATCTAAAAGATATCATTTCTCTCACACCAACCTTCTTCAACTCTTCTACCTCATAATTTATCATTTCCATTACCCTTCCAAAATGGCCAGAAGAGCTCAAGAAGAAAGAGAGTAACCAGACCTCACTAATATGGTATTCAGAAATAGAGCCGACGGAGTTCGTCAAGAACAACTTTACCGAAGGTTTCATCAGAGGGGTATAGTTCCAACAAAGTATATTTATGAATATTGTCTACACGATTTGGGATTGCTTGAAAGTGTGCAATTTATGCTCCATGCATCTGGTCTACATTACATTTCCACTATGAATCTTCCAACTTATGAATCCCTCACGTTGAAGTTCCTGAGCTCTTTTTCATACCAAACACCTTCTACTCCGGAAGCCGGTCAGTATCTAATCGGCACAGTGACTTTCAAATTATTCAACACGGAGTACACCATGAATCAAGAGACTCTGAGTCAGATACTCCACTACTACCATGGTGCAGGTGTGGAATATAGAATTTCGCCTAAAGAAGATTGGAAGGCAAGATCATTTGAAATGTGGGAGCGTTTAACTAATACTTAGGTAAACGACTGGGCCGAACATTTATCTACTCATATCCATAACCCATGCTTCCGCTATTTCCACCATGTTCTAGCCAACACAGTGTTCGGGCGAGCAAACAACAATAAGGTGGACGTAAGGGAGATGTATTTTCTGCACTGCACCCTTGATCCCGATCCCAGAATTAATGCTGCTCCATTACTTATAAGCCATATCAAGTCTCTATTATCAAGAAGCACCAGTTCATCACCTTTCTGCATCAGAGGTTTTGTCACCGCTATTGCCAACTACCTAAATTTGCAAAACAGGTTAGTTCAACTACCTTTTTGGACCGGTGAGTTTCTTGATATTGAGTACTTCCAATTTGGCCATATTGTCAAAGAAAGAAGGGATGGAAGGTACAACCTGATGGTCCAACACAAGGTCGTCCCAGGTATTATTCTGCCAAATCCAAATATTACTAGAATTGACATTCCTGCAAATTGGATTTATGATCTACAAGCACCTGCCCCTGGAGCACACGAGTAGAATAATCAAGCAGGGGAAGAAAATGCAGCACCTGAAGTAAATTAACAAGGGCCACAAAAAGAGCAAGTGGGAAATGATCCTGAGCCGTCCACCATTGAAGCCATTTATTCATCACTTTTACTTTATGATCAGCGTCAACAAGAACTGATGCAAATGATGCAAGAGCTGCAGCACAACCAACGCGATAACGCTTACCAGAACCATCGCGACATTTCTAACTTGACTGATGAAACGTGTAATCTATCATTCTGTGTTGAAGGATTGCATGCTTATGTTTATAACACTGGAGAAGAACCTCCTAGACCCAGAAGAGGTGGAGTAAGAACATGTGGAGGAAGGGCACGAGGTGAAGCATCATCCAGCAGAGACGTTAGAGTTAACAATGAGGAGTGATCTTTGTTTTCTTTATTCCTTACATTTCTATTATTTCTTTAAGTTTTCTTTTCTCACTTTATTTGTCGTATTGAGGATAATGCTCAGTTCAAGTGTAGGGGAGGAAACCTTTGTTATGTGTTCTACTTTTCTAGTAAGTTATTCGAATTTTTGTTATTTCCCTTTACATTCAATAAAATAAAAAATTCATTCCTGTAAGTTATTTGTACTTCAACACTTATCTTGAACCATAAAAATTTTGTTACTCGATACATTAGCTCGGTACATTCGAAAAGTATATAGGTTGCTCACAATTAGGCTACGTTAGAAATTTTGAAGTTGATTCAACAAAATTAATACCTCCTTGACACCTAAATCTTCCAGATTGTGTAAATCAGTTTGAGTGGTTATGATACCAAAGCCTTAAGTTTTAGTTTTGGATCGACCCGAGTAGTTTATGCTAGCAGTCAACACTGTCTTATCCATAAACTACGTAGGGAGCCGATGAATATAAGTGACTGGTCCTAATCAGAAAAAATATCAGTAAAGAAAAAAATGCTAAACGTCAAAATATAATAGGGAATGCGCTAACTAAGTTAGGTGACCCTCACCAAGTCATTTAATCCAACAACTACGGTACCTACAAAAACTGATGTAATAACCAATTGTAAGCCTGTTCAGTGGTATCTAGTGCTGAACTTGGTAGGGCGAACTACGGTTCGATCCCCTGAGACTTATAATCTGGAAAAGAAACAAGGGTTACCAACTTGCGTACCAGAAACCCTTGCGTAAAGGACCACAATCGCTAACCGGCTACTCTACTATGTGCGTGCAAAAGATAAAAGGCTTAATGTGATTGCACTAGAATGAAAGCGGTTGATTCCAAACAAAAAGAATTAGGTCAAGCTATGATAGCATAATTCGGATGAGTTTGCATAGGATGGAGGATTTTGACCATGTCATGTGGTTTTGTGTCATGTTTGTATCATTAGTGTCGGAACCTAGTTCCATATTTCTAATGTATCACCCCTTAACCACGTACGATTCGATTCGTGTCATGCGATTATGTCAGAGACCGTGCATTAAAAGTTTTTTACTCTATTATTTGCTTGAGGACAAGCAAAGGTTCAAGTGTATGGGAATTTGATAACCCGAAAATGTATTGAACATTTAGGTTAATTTATATGAATTTTATCCGCATTTTAATTACCTTTATTATTCTTTATTCATATTTTGCCGGTATTTTCTATGTTTTCAGGAATTTGCTGTTACAAGACACATGCGAAGAAAATCAGGAAAAGTCGTGCCAATCATGCATAAATCCACATAAAGAGTGAACAATTATGAAGCTATGGGGTGTATGACAAAATAAGGCACATCACAAGTAAAAAGGCCCTGAAGAATAAATGAAGGAAGGCCCAAATTTCCCCAAGCCCAAGGTGTAACGACCGTTACACTCTCCTTGACTAGGTGTAACGACCGTTACACCCTTGCCAACTAGCCCTTCCTGAAGACTTAGCCTACAACGACCGTTGCAGCCTTCCTCGTTTTAATAGGTCATGATGACCGTTCCATCCTCCTTGAAGAGAGGAGTGTAACGACCGTTACGCTGGGCAAGTGGGAGGAGAAAATATCTCAACTACCACGCACCTCCAGGCCTATAAATAATGCCTCATAATTCCTGTTCGAGAGCTTCCAATTTTTATTCCTTTTTTCGAATGCGTTTTTCTTCTCTTTAATTTTAGTGTTACTCTGCCAAAAATATTCTCCGCATTATTTATTTCCACTAGTTATTTTTCATCGATCTCTGCGAGATACTTGAAGTGAGCCAAATATTTTGCCATATTATTTTCAGGTTTAATTTAAGTATTTTATTTATCTATGTCAAGATTGTTCGAAATGTTATGTTTATTTTAATTGTTTGATGATAATTATTTATGTTACATTGTTACTAAATTGTTTAACATGCTAGGCTAAATTTATTTATCGGTATGTAAGGTCACATAGCTAACGGGATTTTGGAAACGCCGATTGATCAGTTCCTTTTTAAAAGAATAACTTTTCTGGTTTCAATTATCAATTCTAAAAACCAATTGTTTTGTTACGAGAGTAAAATACAGATAGAATTTAGGATCAATAAAATGAGAGTTTGAGATAATAACTGGACAGTGATAATTGGGCATTAACTTAAAATACAGCGATATCACTTTTAAGTTAATTAGGTTTTATTTGTTTTCAAAAACTATTTTTAAACTCTATTTGAAATAGCGAGAGCACTCACTTAGGTTTGATAGTAGGATCTGAATCAATAAACACGAGAGTGTGAGAAGGGGATTTTCAAACAAATACCTCCTACAGAGAACTATTTTATTAACCCGAATTAGGTCATCGAGTTGCTAAATCCCCGAAGCCCGACCATTACATACCGATATTCCCCCTTAAATCTAAACTAGATATTAATCAGTTAGGTTCCCAAACCCCAATTAATTATATCATTAGCCTTATATTTACGTAGTAACCTAAGATAACGGTAGTTAGACATTTAGTCCCTTGGGATTCAATAATATTTAAAGCTACACGCGATAGGATTGTATACTTGCGGTCTAGATTCTTTAAGACTCACAAAGTCGCGATCATCCTCCCAGCCCTCTAACGTTGTAACTAATGATCTTCATGATGCATTAGTTTGACACTTTCATCCATTTTTTATTGATTTATTGTTTAAGTTCTCTATCACCCTTCTTTGGCTTATCAGTTTCATATTTGGCTCTGACTTCATTCACGTTGCATTTATCCAAAAACTCATTAAAAACACGAAAGCAAGAATCACAAGGGCTTTTCAAGGTTGTAATATGGTCTGATTAACAAACAAGGGAAATTCCAAAAGCTAATCAAAACAAAAACTTGCCTAAACCTAAGGGAGTGATCTACTCATAAATTTTTAAACATAATAATTCCAATCAAACTTCTTCTTTCATCTCAAATTGTCAATCCAATCACATAACTTATTAGCATAATTATTCTACTCTTTTTGTTTTCTTTTTTAAAGCTTTTCTATTTTTTCTTTCTTTTTCTTTTCAATTCTTTTTCACATTTTTTTATTTTTATTTTTCTAAACCTCATAGCAACCAACACAAATAAGTGAGCAAACATTGCTCTCCCCAACTTGAATTCAACCAACATCATATTTTATATATATATATATATATATATATATATATATATATATATATATATATATATATATATATATATATATATATATATATATATATATATATATATATATATATATATATATATATATATATATGATGATGATGATTATATTAAATTATTCATTTTAATTATTAATGCTTTCTATTATCATAAATGTAAAATAGAGTATTTATACCATTTAAATTGTATTAAAATTAAAAAGTTTTGACAAAAATTTCTTTTACAAATATAACAAATATTGTAAGATAAAAAAAGATACTTTACATTTATAACTACAAAAATAAAAATAAAGGCTAATTTATAATTTTGGTCCCCTATTATGCTCTGGTCACAAAATCAGTAATTCAATTTTGTTTTTAAACAATTTTGATCCCTCGTCCTCAATTTTGATTAAAAAATGATGATGTGTAAATTTTAAATACATATTAGTTGGGCTGAAGGCCGATCCATTTCTCCAGCCCACAAGCTTACATTTGTACCCCATAAATTCACAAATTTTTTGGTCACTCTCAATTAATTTATATTCTTGAACGCACAACATATTTGGGTTATTTTTCCTAATCACTTGATACACATCTTTATTTTTTGCCAGTCCTCCCAGCCCTCTAACGTTGTAACTAATGATCTTCATGATGCAGTAGTTTGACACTTTCATCCATTTTTTATTGATTTATTGTTTAAGGTCTCTATCACCCTTCTTTGGCTTATCATTTTCATATTTGGCTCTGACTTCATTCACGTTGCATTTATCCAAAAACTCATTAAAAACAAAAAAGCAAGAATCACAAGGGCTTTTCAAGGTTGTAATATGGCCTGATTAACAAACAAGGGCAATTCCAATAGCTAATCGAAACAAAAACTTGCCTAAACCTAAGGGAGTGATCTACTCATAAAGTTTTAAACATAATAATTCCAATCAAACTTATTCTTTCATCTCAAATTGTCAATCCAATCACATAACTTATTAGCACAATTATTCTACTCTTTTTGTTTTCTTTTTCAAAGCTTTTCTATTTTTTATTTCTTTTTCTTTTCAATTCTTTTTCACATTTTTTTTATTTTTATTTTTCTCAACCTCATAACAACCAACACAAATAAGTGAGCAAACATTGCTCCCCCCAACTTGAATTCAACCAACATCATAATGTGAACAATCCCTACTTTTTAAGGCAAGGTAAGAATTTAAACAAAAAGTCATGGTTGAGGATTCAAGAAACACAAAGAATCAAAATCCATACAAAAATAGAACTAAATACCCATAGACAAACATCAAGTTTAATACAATATGGATATTGATAAACAAGCTCAAAAGGGGTTACAAAACTTTACACACTCATAAGGTGAATTGACTATTTGTCTAGGTAGGTCTGCTCAAAATGAAACAAAAAATGTCTTGATCATTTTCATGCTTTTATATAATCAACGCAAATAAAAGATTAAACATAATAAAATCCAGTTAAAACAAGAACTTTTGGTCTCCAGCATATATGAACAATAGAAAGCTTCATCACATTTAGGGTAAAAAGGGAATTAAAGTGATTCAATCAAAAAACAAGTAATGAAACAAAATGAATGTCATGAAATTTATACAAATTAAAAGTTTCCTGAACATGTTATCTTATAGAAAGCGATAGATGAGTACCCGACGTATATCAACTTCAAAAACTGTCATTACTATACATCCTCAAGTTGAAACATTCAAACTTGAAAAATCACAAATTGCTACCTGTTGTACCCCAAAATTTTCCTTCTCATTTATCAAATATTTTCTCACAAGATCTCCTTTGGTTCAAGACTGCACAAGGTTTGATCAGCTCAAGACACCTCCTTAAGCACTAATGACTGAAATTAGGGTTTGATATTTCACAAAGATAATTGAACTTTTAATGCCTCATATGAATTTCATGGATCATTATGAACCACCAAGATTGCTCATATCAAGTTTCAAGTCTTGGATCACATTTTTGCCCAGTCAATTAAGCAATTGACCTAAAAATCAGCTGTATTGGGAAAAAAGTCAATTGTGGCCAATTTACAGTCAAACTTCATAATTATTTTATCCATATCAACATTATAAACTCATATGTATCATTTGATCAAGTTTGGACCATAATTCCTCAAGAAATTTGATCAGATCATTAAAAGGGCAAAATGGTCAAAATTAGGGTTTTGGCTAAGAAAGGGCAATTTCTGATTTTTGACCTAACCAATGGTTAATTGGTTTGAGGCATGATCTCAAGAGTTAAATTGTATCATTTTGACCTAATGGCATGACTCAAAACATCCCTCAAGATCAATTGATTGATAGTTGATTTTGAGTCAACTGATCAAAAGTCAATTGTACACTAAAAAGTCAAACTTTGACTTTTTGGTCAAAATCGAGTGTCAAAGATCACAATTCATAAAAACATGTCAAAATATGAAAATTGTTCATCAAGAAATCAAAAAGTCAAGATTTCATTTTTTCAAACTTAGAAATTTTTCTAAGTGTTGAAAACTTCATATTTTTTTCACAACTTTGAGCCATTTTTTCACCATGATGCAAGATGGTTCAAAGGAAACTTTCAACATGAAAGTTGTAGATCTCCATGAGATCTAAAATATTGCTTTACACAACAAGAATTCAAATCTCAAGCCTATGCTGCACAATATTGCTTTGCAGGCTTCTAAACCTCAAGATCTCTCCCTAATCAGAATATTACACTTGCTTTTGGGCTATTATCCATTTAATTCAAGCTTTATCCAAGATAATTTTCCATTAATGGAACAAAGGCACCATTGCCATTTACATAAAGAAAGCTTTATGAAAAGTCAACTTGCATTGAGCTTTTCACTTTTCCTTCTGCACAAACTTCCTCTACAAAGTCAGATAAGCATGTTTAAAGTTGGTAACCACTCTAGATAGCTTTGTACTATGCATTGAAACCATGTTTGTCAAACTTACTTTAAAAACAAGCCAAGAAGCAAAAATATGTGATCTTGTACTTCTGACCACCTCAAGTGTCCAAACCTTTTTCCATACATATACACAAGTCATTTGCAAGAAAACAGACGAATTTACAAGCTCTTAAACTTCCCCAAACTCAGAACTGCATCTCAAACCACCATTGTTGCACATTCTAACCAAAAACTTGAAACCCACATCTCCCCCGTACATTTTCAAGCCTTTTGGTTCCTAAAGCTTCTAAACATCAAATACAACTCATCATTGTCCCTGTTACACAACTGTAACTCCATTTCCATCTTCCTCCATAGCCAAAAACAAAGCACTGTACATTGACTTCTCCAAGCCATTTCAGCCACTCTCAACTCAAGCTAACCATTGCATTAGCTTCCTGGGAACTTGAGGAAGCTAACCTGATCATTGCAGCGCCTTGAATCAAGCTCATTTGCATTTCATGATTTCCAGTTTTGAGGTATTTTTCTTGAACTTCTATCTCATTACTTAGGCATTGTTAGGCTTGCATTTGTGAAGATAAAATGTAGACATCATTGCCATGAAGTTGTACATGTCCATAGATTTTATTTGTATTGATTGAGCTAGGAGAATTTTAGGATTGAACCTATGAAAATAATTAGGTCAGAATTTGGTACTTTTAAAAATTCTAATTCATCTTTGATTTATAGTTTATGATATTTATATGGTTGGATTCGTATGAAAAAATGGAGCAACTTTCATGTTTTCACTTTCCATTTTTGTTGAGAAATGAATGAGATACATGTGGTCTGGCTGGAGGTTGAAGATGAAGTGTATTCATGACTCATTTTGTATTATATATTTATCATTTCAGTTAAGTTAATGAATGTATAGCCACCCCAGTGGTAAGGCAGCATGTTGGTAACCAAGAGGGTGTGGGTTCAACACCCAGCGTGCTGCCTTTTGCATTTTTTACATTTCTTTTGTTTTAGGAAGCGCTTGGGCCTCCATTCCATGGTCCTGACCTTTTTCTTCTTCTTAACATTACCCCCTGTTTCAACTTTAACCTCCCTGACTTTTCTTTATATTTTATTTGCATTTTTTTATTTTATTTTCTTTATTATTATTATTATTATTATTATTATTATTATTATTATTATTATTATTATCATTTTTTTGCTACTA